>JAEQBH010002432.1:0-187785 GCA_016808115.1 Tetrastigma voinierianum
GATAAGCTGAAGTACATTTGATTTCTGAAAAGGAATGCATTTTTACTGCGCTTGGGTTACACAAGGGAATGCTCTTCAAAAGTTGAGCTTAAGACATTCATCAGGTGCAATTCAGTTTTTCTACTGATCCCGAGGTTAACAAAGTGGTGCTGAAAGAGACACTGGTTAGCAAAATAGGTATTTAAAGAGACATAGATGACAAATACTCATCCAAAAATAAAAAACAAGCTTCCTCATGTCCTCACAGGGATGTTTCCCTAAAACTTGATAATCAACTGGTTGCTGGCATTTATCTCTCTTCTTCACAGTGCTATCACCCTAGAGCTGCTCCCAAACATCTAAAAGGTTGTTGTTAAAGCCAAGATATTCATATTAAATCCCAATCCTACAAGCTTGAGCTTTTAGGAGAGTTGGTCATTTAACATGATATCGGGCACAGTTTGAGGAGTGCGGGTTCGACAGCTCTTTGCAATTTATTCCCCATTTGTCGATTTGAAAGTCTAGAGGATTCTACTTGGTTTATTTGACTCTCCACGTGCAGGTATGAGGGCTACACGTGAGGGAGGGTGTTAAAGGCATGATATTTATATTAAATCCAAATCGTACAAGCTTGAGTTTTTAGGAGAGTTGTTCATTTACTTGATTATGCTTGATCGTATCTACATTATGTCTTTGTTGGCAGCCAACTGCATATCAAGCCAAGGACCATAATTTTTGACATGACACCAATGCCAGGAGTACAGGAGAGTCAGATGGTTTGTGAGCCTCCTACTCACCAAATAACAGATAGAAGGCTTGGTTGGTGCCGGGAAATTGAGGAAAAAAAACAAGCTGTGGGGAGCTCTTTTTGAAAGTTCAATTCAAATTTTGTGATGATTTTGTAAATTTGGATAGCATTTTGGTGTTATAGCAGACTATTCCGCAGTAACCCAACAATATTAAGTTTTTATTCTACTAGCGAGATAGATTTAATCAACATTTTCTAGGACTGCTATTTTTCCTGCAGCCACATTTCTGTGTATTTGTTATTTTATTTCATTTTTATTTTATCTTTGTTGAAGTACCACTTCAGCTATGAGTCTATTTACAATGATTGCTTCAGTTCAAGATTCCTTGACTTAAGTAGACTAAGTGTTTCGTCGATTTAGAATAGGATTAGAGCTAGCAAGGAACTCCTCGAGCAAAAGCAATTAATGAAAGGAATGAAAGAAAACGGTCTGTCTTCTTAGTCCAGTGAATCTGTTTTTGTGTGTGAAAGTACTAAGTTGATTTACTTACCCCTTGTCTTTGATTCTTAAGTTTAGATTCTATTGACTGACAAGATGTAGTTAGTTGTTTTAGTCTGTTAGCCCATCGAGAGGCAGAGAAAGAGGAACAAAAACGAGCAAGGGAGAAACTCCTCAAGAAATTAATGGAAGACAAGGTGTTCCCTGAATTTTTTTGCACCTTTTTGTTTTCTTATATCTATTTAAACATCAGTATTGAAACATAATATTTGGAATTTCTAAGTTGATTCATCGAAGCCCTTCCCTACATAAAGAAAGTAATCCCTCTCTTTGGTCATTCTATCCAAGCATCCCTACCCATATCACAAAAAGACGTATGTAGAAGTGCCAATGTTAATTCGAGTTTTGGCATTCATGCTTCTTGTTAAACGACCAACTGTCCTAAATGTTCAAGCTTATAGGATTTGAGTTTAATATGAATATTATGCCTTTAACACCCTCCTTCACGTTGAGAGTCAAACAAACCAAACAGAATCGTCCTCTATGGACTTTCAAATCAACAAATGGGGAATAAATTACGGTGACTCGGGCAGACCACTCTTACCAAGCGGACTCATTACCAATTTAAATGAGCAACTCTCCTAAAAACTCAAGCTTGTGAGATTTCAGTTTCATATGAATATCACGCCTTTAACACTTCGTGCTTAAAAATGTTGTCAAGTTCCAATATCCATGCATCTGAATCTTAGTACTCTATGAGACTCCTATATAACTCAAACAACTGTATTTGTCTTAACAGTCTGAAAGAAGAAGAAAGTTTGGATTGCAACCTGAAAGCCCTGCTACTGCAAAAACTTCCTTGTCTATTGTATGGGAAAAGGTGTTGATTTATTTTCTTTGTTTTTTTTTTCTGGGATATCTAAAGATTCAAAGGCTCCTGTATTTCATAAGAGTATGGGTATATATAGATGATGATCATACTTGTGTTTAAATTGTAGGACTCATCAGTCACTAACCTTGATACAAAGATGGAGCCCTTGAGAGATATTTACTGTCTCTGAAAAAGTCACAAGGTAAAAGACATTCTTGTTCTGTGTGTCGGTCTATGGCGATATTGTTCTAGTACTGCACAAGAGCAAGTTTTAGAGTACCAATTTTTTTATGCTGAACTAGCTTATGGTTCCCAATGTGCAACATAAGATTGACTTAAAATGATGGCAGTCTGAATAACTAAGATAGCGAGAATATCCTATGTTTGAAATTATGTTCACTACACATCTTAAGAGAGACCTTTGCTAGAATGAATACTTGAAATTCATGAATCTTTGTCTTTGAAATTGATTTCTTATTGATCTGAACATAACCTTCAAATTCAATATTTTCTTGCTTCCTAAGAACATTTATTTAAACGTTCTGGCTGTCAATGAGAACAGAAGAAATTTCATGAGTTATTTTTCTTTTTCTTTTTTTTTTTTCTTTTGGTTAAGAGCGTGATTACAAATTCCTTAAATCTTATGCAATGCAAGTTTTGGACTACATATTAATTAAGAGTATTGAATATATGTTTACAATTGCCTTTAAAGGTTTTGGAAGTTGTACTAGAGGCAAGACTTTGTAGCGAATTGCATGCCTTTCTTTGGCGTGGTTTGTTTGACAAGAGAGAAATGCAAGAATTTTTGAGGATAAGGAGAGAATGGAAGGGGAAGTGTGAGACTTATATCACTTCTTTTCCTCTTTGTGGGCTTCATGTACCCTTTAGAGGAGTGCCACTTTCGTTTTTACAACTTAATTGGTTGGCGGTTTGTGTTTAAACCACCCAAATAGGGGCAGAATGGGTCTTGGGAACACTTGTTGGTTGGGGTTTTAAACTCCCAGTTCAGGTTGTATGTTTTTTGGAAGGAAATCTTGTCCTTCCTCTGTAATGTGCTTTATTTTTATTTTTATTAATGCTATTTTGGTTGTTTTCGCTCAAAAAAAAAAAAAAAAAAAAAAAAGAGTATACTACTTATTCTTGTTATCGTATGAAATGCTTTATGTCAAAATTACACGCTTCCTTGCACATACTCAGACACTCAGCATCCGATCAACACTCGGTTCACTATATTAATCTATCCTGGTCACTGCAAATGAATTGAGTAACTACCTCTAGAAGTTAACGGTCTCAATATTGAATTTTTTACATGTGTAAAGGGTTTCAAATAAACCGACATTGCTTGATCTTAGAAGTTAGATTTTACCAAGACAATATTATCCTTCACCAGTGACGAGGAAAAGCATAGCATGTGCTTGAAAGTTTTCTCTGATCTTTGTGAAGATTGCTACTTGGAATTTATTCCTTAGGCACCATTATGGACTTGTTACGGCCAGAAACTATTGATTGAGGAGCACGAAATGGATCGAGTGAAACCGACCTTTTCACAAATAAGTACTGTGTAGTACCCTTAATAACAAGTTCCATTTCAGGTTCCAGATGCTTTTCCATTCCTTGCAAGCTTAAAAATGTCATTTTCCATATGCCATACTCTCATTCTGCAGCAATTTCTGTATCATATCTACTGCTTTATCTGAGTTCAGGATGATGATGCCAGAGTGAAGAGGGCCTTCCAGACTCTTCTGATTTATGTCAGGAATGTTGCTAAGCATCCTGATGAGGAAAAGTTCAGGAAGATCCGTTTAAGTAACCCGGTTTTCCAGGTACGGTTCCTGTTTGATTGAGTGTTCTGGATAAAATGAAATGTTTGGTAGTTTGTCTGATGCATCCAAGATAATTGAATTATCCATCAAGTTCCAACTCGAACTCTCAAATAAACTTTCCTGGAGAGGGTAGAAATCAGTCTTTTTAAGTTCATTTCCAATATACTGCCAAAAAATGAGATGATAAATAAATACAAAAATAGCCAACTACAAACTAGGAGGCCTTTGAAAGCAAGAATGCAAGAACATTTTGTTTCCTGCTTAAATGGTGGAACAGTGGATCAACTTTATCCATTGACCTGGTTCAGGTTCAGTGATTATGTTATATCCCATATCGGATAGGGAATAAAGTTCCTGACACTATATAAGTATGGATTACTCTCAATTTAGTAGACTTATTTTAAACCCGTGAGGGCTCCTTGGACCTGAATCGGACAATGTCTATGTGGTTGGACCGGGTTGTTACAAATGGTGTTAGAGCCAATCCTCGATCCTAATGAGGGGGTGTCCGTTCCATTTGGCCAGTAGGGGGTGTCTATCTATTCGGCCTTGTAATCCCATGGGACACAACGATGACGTTGTGTCTGTGTGGGGGGTGCTTGTCACATCCTACATCGGATAGGAGAGAGTTCTTGGAACTATATAAGTATGAGCTTCTCTCAACCTAATAGACACGTTTTAAAACCATGAGGGCCCTTTTCAGTTACTATTAAGACTCAGTTTTGTGGTTTTTTTGGACTTTGGCTCACGCCTTTAGGATAGATTAAATTAAATGAGGATTCTTTGGGAGTATTAGAACAGCATTGGTAGTGTGGGTAAGGGCTTTCTCTAAGCAGCTTCTTAAGTGTAGTTGGCGTTGCTATTGGAAATGGAATATATATATATATATGTGTGTGTGTGTGTGGAGAAAATAGGGGCTCGAATAGGCCCACGACACATAAGGGCTTGGGCCGTTTTCCATTTTAATTTTTTTAATGATTACATAATATTTTCTAATTATTAAAAAAATATTAGTTTTTCTATTATGAAAAATTTAAAATAGTTATTTATAGAAAAAAGAATAGTTATTAGATAATTGTTTTTAATAAGATAATGCTAGTGTGAAAAATAATTAAATAAAAAATATATATAAATATAAGTAAAATAATTTATTTTATATAATCTTTTAAGAACATAAAAATAAACTATAAACATTTCAAAGAAAATTTTATTTTACAAAATATAAATTTATAAAATTGTTATATATTATTATTTTTAATTTTTTCAATATCCGGCTATTTTTGAAACTTGTTTTATTAGTCCGCAGTATATAGGATTGAGTTGGGCTAGTAAAAAAATGGACCGAGGCTGAATTGGCGTATCCGTTTTAGCCCGCGCCGTTTTCAATATATCCTTCACATACTTTTTATTTCTTTTCATGATAATTGCCCGCCACTTATTTTTTTTTTTGAACAGGCGAGGTGGGAGATTTGGCAGGAGGTGTGCGTTTCTTGAGCTTTGTGGGTTTGAAGGCAAGGGACAGATTCTTATTTTTACCTCCGGGAAAGTTAGCATGGCAGTGTTGAATTCAGCTGGATCTGTGTTGGCTCTGCAGCCAATAAACCCTTTCTTCGGACTTTTTCAATTTGAAAAGAATGAAAAGAATTACCAACAATAGTACTCTGATAATATCATCATCTAGATATATAATGTATGATGACAAAGTGGGTGGACAGTTGCATCAGATTTGTGTGGATATCAGGGATGTTGGTTTGTTGCATAGTGTGGATGGGGTTGAAATGATCGTTATTCGATTAGAATCTTGTCTTGTGAGTTTTCTGTTGGTTGATTTTGTTGTAATGATCGCGTGGATTTTGGCGATCTTTGGGTCTTTCCGGTCGGGATCAGGTGGTTGGATGTTGTTGATCTTTCGATGGTTGATCGTTTCGTTCATGTCATCGATAACTTTTGGTTGTCACATGTCCGGTTTTTAAAAGGTCGATAATATCGCATTACTCCATTTATTTTCGGTTAAATCACATAACAAAATCACGTGAATAGTGAAACCCTTGGGTCGGAACTGTTCACGGCCACATAATTAAAGATTTTTTCACTTGGTTCAAAGATTTTGAGACCGATAAAAGCGACCTTGGTCTGATAAATCTACATCGTAAAATGGCGTTCTTTGGTGAAGAATAAGCAAAGTAGGAAAATATCTCTGCTCTTTGGAGTTGTCGGGCTTCGATGGGTGTCCACGCATGGCAGCACGTAGCGTAGGCAGGCTTTGCTTCTTACTCCGTTGAGGCGATGGTCGGTTCAGCGAAATCCCCAGAGAAGTCACTCTTTCTCTCTCTAAAATCTCAAACTCCCGCTTACAGCACGTTTTGTGGGTATTGAGTTTCTTGAGCTTTGTGGGTTTGAGAGAACTGAAGAGGATGAATTCTTATTTTTACCTCGGGAGAAGGTTAACATGGCAGTGTTGAATTCAGCTGGATCTGTGTTGAGCTCTGCAATGACAAGTATTTCTTCGACTTCTCTCAATTTGAAAGAATGAAAAGTTACCAACAAATGTCTATGATCATGCGACCACTATACTCATCATGCCTAATGCTGGCTGTGTTTGTAGTCTAAGGATATTAATTTGTACATATGGCTTGGAATTTATATGAATAGAAGTTATATTTCATACTAAGATTAATAAAACTTTACTCTTTTATAGAATTTCATGGATTTTAATTTGATTTGTATATCACATCGGTGGCACCTACCAGTGTTTTAAAAATCGAATCGAGTCGGTCGGACTGTCGACTGGTGATCTTTCCAGTCTTGGTTTAATCTGGTTCAATAGTCCTTAAATCGTGAACTGATAATTTTTTTGGTTTAGTCATATATCCGGTTTTTAAAACATTGATAGTTACTACATATTGTTGTAATTTTAGGTAATATACTGGTTCTCCATTTATTTCCGGTTTGGAGGTGTTGGCTGAGCACTGGTTAGAGTATTCCTAAATCTAATATGCTTTTGTTAGCTAAAGTGTTTTTGGACATACATTTGTTAGAGCACCTTCTAAAGTAAAAAAAAAATGGTAGATTTAGGAATATTTTGAAAACCTATTTTAATATAAGGAGAAGTAATGAGGCCTCAGTCAGTGGCCATCATTAACCTGTGAAACTCCACCTGGTTTCCTTGCAAAACAAGAGGGGTAGGTATGTTTGATTCATGTTTTTGAAAATTATTTTTTGAAAACACAGAGAATACCATTTTGGTGTTCTATGGAAATAAGGCCTTGCTTGATTCATGTTTTTGAAAACTGTCATTGAGAGCGGTTTTTGAAAGCACATAGAACACCGAAATGGTGTTCTTTGAAAACTTTTCTTGTTATCTAAATTTTGTGTTTTTTGTGTTCTTCGTGTTTTTAAGAATAAAAAAAAAAAATGAATCAAACGTGTTCTATGTTTTCCTTGTTACATAAAAAATAGTTTTTAAAAACACAGAGTATGTCGTTTTAGTTTTTATGAAAAATTGTTCTTTTTCTTTGAATTTTGTGTTTTATGTGTTTTCCTAGAACAGGAAACCCGAGCATGTTTTGTTTTCATGATACTGTATTTTGAGAATAGAAGAAAACGGTTTTTCGAAATAGGAGCCAAGGCATGCGCATATCGTGTTTGGGCCTGCGGAGTAGGAGAAGACGGGGAATTGAGGGAGAAGAGAAGACCACTCGGCAGCGCCTTGGAGCAAGTACGTCTCCCTCATCTTCTTCTTCTTCCTTTTCATTTTTTCATTTCTCATTTGCGATCGGGAATGCGAAGAAGGTTCCCACTTTTCCAACAGCAATTTCAAAGCAGCGTTGTTTGGTCTTTGTATGACCAAAAATGAAGTCGTTTGATTTTATTTTATTTTAATACAAATCAAAGCAAGCGTCATTTAGGTGCATGGGACCAAAACAGATGGATTTACACTGAATAAATGAACAGTAAGCGAAGCCATTTGGTTCGAGACATACCAAGCATTACCGTTTTGATTAGTGTTTTAATTAAAAAAAGAAGTTATGATGGTACTTGACATCGATTTAGCCTTAAACCAAAACTCTTGCCGTTTTGGCCTCAAAAATTGTATTGCCCATTTTTAAATATAAAAAAAAATTGCTTTTTTAAATTTCTAGCTTACTTAATTATATATATATTTCTAATAATTTATATAAATTTTTTATAATTTTTAAATATTTTAATCATCTTATTTTGTTTATTGGCTGATACGCGACTAATACACCATGACGTCGTCGTCTTGAGGCCGGTCCAAATCGATGATCGTCTGCATGACGAGCGGCGGCCGGAGACTCGGCAGCGGCTGCCAACTCATCGAGCTGGCTCAACCTAGTCTTAGTTGTGGTTGTAGCAAGCACGAATCCTACACTGTTGCAGTCAATCTCGAGCCGCCTGCTACTCGCCTCCAGCCATGAAATCGTAAGTCACGAGCAGCCGGGATATCCCGCGCGCGGCTTATGCGCCGACAAGCCTCCGAGAAGCTCATCTGATTCGCCGGTGGATCAAAGAAAGACACTGATTCTTGACATGCAACAATAGTTAAGTCTATGTTTGATAAGAAAATCCGCCGGCGCGGCGTCGGCGTCGGCGTCGGCGTCGGCGTCGGCGTCGGCGTCGGCGTCGGCGTCGGCGTCGGCGTCGGCGTCGGCGTCGGCGTCGGCGTCTCCGGCTGAATCATCATTCTCTCCACCATTTTGTTTGTCCGCTGCCCTTTGCTTTTTCCTTAGTGTTCCACAACATTTGTGATTTATGTTTTTCTTAGAAAAAAAAATTGTATGCACTTGTAAACATACTATTATGAGAAAAGAAATTATCATTTCACGATCAGTACTATGTATTATTTTATAGAATAAAGTGGACGTTATAGTCAGGAACAAAAATCGTTTTTTTTTTTTTGTCGATATATCGCGAAAAATCGGTTTCGGTCAAACCTGAGAAGAAAAAACGGAGGAAAAGTCGATCAAAGGAAATCGGAAAAATCGGTAAAATCGCGATTTTTCGCGGCGCGATGGAAAAACCGATTTTTTCCATCGAAAAGTGAGATTGTGGAGCCGTGCGCTTATGTTGGAATTTACGAAAAATATCGGTAAAATATCGGTAAATATCGATAAAATATCGATAAATATCGATAAATATCGATAATATTTATTTTGACTTCAAAAAATTACATAAATCTGTAAAATCATCTGATCTCTATACAAACTCATCCATACACATCAGTTCATTTAACTCACCAAAAATTATTTTTTTGTGATTTATCTCCAATATTTTGAATATCTTATTATGAATGTATCTTCGTGAAGATGGGATCCCATAAGCCGTGAATAATGTAATGGAAGTATGTCGGTCTTCATTTTGGTTTTAATTACCCCTACGTAATGTAATTTCTCGATAAATTATAATGATATTGTTTCAATAAGTGTATATTTGTTTATTTATGTCTTTTTATATGGATTCAACAAAGTATTTATATGAATTTCCAAAAGTATTTTTATTGTTTAGCTTTACCGATATTTTTGTCAAAATATCCACCAATATTTACTGATATTTCCGATATATCCGTAAAATCCAAGTACCGATATATCCGTAATTACCGATATTTTGTTCCTTGGTTATAGTAAACGTTTTAAATCAAATCAATTTACATAATTAATGCATAACTAATGGGGGAGTTTTATATATCTTTAAATTATATTTAATGTGAGTTTTATTTATATTTAATGAGTTTTATTTTAAGATTATATTAATGAATGCCTACGGTTTGTATTTAGTGTCAGTCACGCTAAATATTTTTTTCCACAAATTAAAAATTTTTGTTTCTTTTTAAAAAATATTGTAAATCTTTTATTAAATCAAAAATCCTACAAACTTGAACTTTTAATAAAGTAATTTAACAAATATATTTATTAGATTCCAAGTCATATAAATTGGTTTCAAGGTTATTTTTTATTTTTTTTGTTGGAGATATTTTTGTCATAATCTAAGGCAAAAATAAATCGTATGTTTCTAATAGTAGAACCTATTGTCAAAATGTCGCATAAGTTGTTGCGTAAGTACCATGTGACAAACTCCTTATTCAATCAAATCCGTTTTAAGCCAATGTTATGGAGATCAGAGCTAATATTTCTTGAGATGAGTAGGAAGAGTAGAGGGTAAATATTGAGTAGTAATGGACGAATCAAATCTGAAAGATTGGATGTGAGTTTTTTATGAGAGACAAATATTCCATTATGATATTTATGAAATGAAATTTGAATCTTTGATGAGCCAAAATCAGAATATTTTGTGAGATATTTATGGAGATAAAATCTAGATAATAAAGTGATAATTAAAAGGGCATGTGTGTAAAACTAGAGAAAATTAATTTTACGAAAAATGAGTAAAACGGTAATTTCGGTAAAAATCAATTTTTTCTAGATCTCAGTGTGGCTTAGGACTTCATAGTTGGAATGGAGTCTTCTTGAAATCTAGATCTGTCGAATTAGTCGAATTAGAGACAGTTGTTTCACATTTTTCGAGCCAGGGTGTCGGGTCTTAGTAAAATGGGTTGAGAGACATGTGATGTGAATGAAGTCGAACTGCTACGTATGCCGCAATGTGACATGTTGCGTGAGTAGAGAGGATGAGATGGATGGTTGAGATTGTCCAAGATGTAAAAAAATCAAGAAAGTGACACATTGGGAATTATTGGAAATGTAAATGAGAATAAGACAAAATGCAAATAATGATCTTCTTCTCCAAATGAAAGGAGACCAAAATGTGCAGTGGCTGGAATTTTGTGCAGTAGGTTGATTTTTGAGGTTTTAGAGAGAGAAGGAGCTCCTTCTCTCTAGATTTCTAGCCGTTCGGACCGTTTGTTCTCGACGGAGTAAGAAGCAAAGTCAATCTACGCGTGAGGGCTACGGCGTCTTTGATTTGGTGGGTGACAGCTCAGAGGTAGGGATCTTTCCTACTTGTATTTATTCTTTGGCTAAGAGCCATGTGAATGAATGGGGATGTTCTGAGGCTTGGATTAGTCGTGTTTTCGGTCTCAAAACATTTGAACCGAGTGGAGAAAATCCCCATTGTTGTGGTCGTGAACAGTGCCAGCCGAGGGTTTCACTGTTCACTTGAATAGTGATGTGATTTTTGGTGTGATTTTTATGATGTTGAGTGATTCAAAATGAATTGCTTGTATTTGTTAATTAGCCCATGTGAGCTAATTTTGGTGTTATTGGTGTGAATTTAATAACATGATTTATGTGGATCAATTATGTTAGTATATACATGTTTTATATATTAGCATGAGTTTGTTGGGATTGACATAATGCATTCCATATGCACTGGGGTACCCTAGAATATTAGGAGTGAGTACATGACATGAAAGAAAACAAAAACGAAAATGTTTGTAAAAGGAATTTCGACGGAAGATTTTCCGAAGAATTGCCTTGGAGAGTCGTCCAACAGATCACTTCGGATGAGGACCATGACTGTTTCGGAGCGTTATCCAGCAATTCGCCTCGGAGGGTTGTCCAATATATTTACCGAATCTCGGTAGTGAGTTTTCGAGAACAAGCTTTTGTTTTGAAGCTGGATATTTACTACTTGTCGGCTCGAAGCATATGTGAGGGAGTCGGTGAGGACTCGGGATATGGGATTGGTCATGTAGACATTCTAGTAGGTTCATGTAATTGCTTGGATATGATTGTTTGCCATGACATGTGCCCTTATGTGGGGAGTAACCCATGTAGGAAATTATCACTATTGGGCTTTGCTCCGCGACGAGGATCATTATTTGAATACGGGGTGTGTGCGAGGATGACAGCGGCTCACTAGGGCGCATTTAGAAGAAAGCCGGGTTGTGGCTTTGGCATTGTCATTTTGTATAACATGTATGAGAAATTGTACATTTTAATATATGTTTGATAAAGAGTAATTTATTAACTCTTGAACTATTGTATATAGTTGATGTATTTTGTGAGTATTGTGTGGAAGAATTTAGTGGCCATTATTTTACTCGCATGTGGACCCTGTGTGGTCATTGTAAATTGTTGGGACAGGTTGTACTTTGGGTAGAGCTCTTCGTACAAAGGAGACTCTGCCCGATTTTTATGAGTGGTGTCGAGTTACCCGACATCCACGGCGCGAGTATTCATGTGTGGGTTGTCAACGGATTTTGATTTGGGGCGTCGCAGCTTGGTATCGAGCTAAGATTAGTGATTACCTTAGAGCTCGGTGGGTGTAGAGCTAGGTATGAATTACCTAGGCAGTCATGGGACAGGATTAGAACACTGCATGCATTGTGTTATGTGTGCTTGGATGTGTGAACATGAATTGTTGTGTATGATTTGTGTGTGGTATGTTGTGTGATTTGTGTGCTTGGTGAATAGCACACAGGAAAAAAAAAAATGTTGAACACTAGGGTGTAGTGTGAGAACAAGTTGTTTGAGAAATTTTGGGCAAATAGTCCAGAATTAAATGAAAAAAAAAACGATGTGAAGACATTTTTTTTCTAAGGTTTTACAGTGTGTAAAACTGGAAAAAAAATAAATAAAATAAATTTTAATAAATTTATTTGGTTTACTAGAAAATGAAAAAAATTTTTTTTTTTTGGGTGGTTTTCATTAAATTGGAATGACAAAAAAAAATTGGTGTGTAGAAAAAAAAAAGAAGCGGCTTGGAATCGACTCTTGCTTTCCCAATTTGAGTCATGATACAATTTTTGTATCGTGACACGGGAGTAACACGTGACGGGAGTAGGGGACTCGGCCACGACAAGGCGAAGAGAACCACGACACACAGCGCCGTGCGCTGTCTTGTGACTTTGGGCGGAAGTGGGCACGCAACTTGGTTGAAATTATTACTTTGATGCACCCAACCAGTCTTGACTCAATGCAACATTTTGAGTCACTTTGTTTTGGGTTCTTGTTCTTGAAACCTTTATTCATGAGTTTAAAATTTTTTTAAATAAAATAAAATGAAATAAAATAAAATTGTTTTTGTTGAATATGATTTAATAAAATGAAATCATGTCTTGCATTACCTATGAATGCATGGACCTTGTGTATGAAATATTTTTCTGTATATGAATAGTGTCTCGGGGCTGTGTTTAAGCCTTAAAGATACTGCATTGGAATTTAACTTGCCATTTGACATGTGTAAGTGGCTGAGTGAGAGGCGAGGGCGTAGAGGGCGTCACGAGGTGCTAATAAGCACACGGTGTTTGACCTGACAAACTTTGGCGAAGTTTGTAGAGTATTCTTGTTTCTTTGTTGTGCCTGGGCTAATGTCACGACGGTAGCGGGAGGTCAGAATCCCGGAGGTTTATGGCACATCATTCTCGGGCCCAATTCACGGGAGGAGATCGGAGTGGTGGCGGACCATTGATTCATGCGGTCGAGGGGTGTTGGAGGCTATGGAGATTACCTCGACCACGACCCGAGGATTAGACTGGCTGCGTTCCAGCTAGAGGGTGAGGCCAGTATGGTGGGGCGGGCAAAGACCTCTGAATCCCAGGGGCAATGACTTGAGGCGAGTTCCATGATCTTTTCATGAAGCGAGTATTTTGGACCAGCGCTCAAGTCACGCGAAGGCTTAGGAGTTCCCAGAGCTGGGACGGGGGACCGGTATTTGTGATGATCTGTGACTAGATTCACGCGGAGCTAGCCCGTTTCTTGATGACTGCGTGGCCATGGACATGGCCAAGGTCGAGAGAGATTCGAGAATGGGTACAAAGTTGTCCGTCGGCGTAGGATGTAGGACTTCGCCTACGGACATGGACTCCATGGTTGGGACGGCTAACATGAGAGAGATCGAGGATGCTCAGAGCACTCGGGATGCGGGTGTTAGTAGCAAGAGGAATGAGAGTCGGTCTTCTAGTTCGGAAAAGCTGAAAGGCTTTAGTTCATGAGGGTTCCGCGCGACCATCGGAGTCGGGACGGATCGAGTGCCCCTAGTCGGGTTGGGCGGATGGTGTGCCATTGCCAATGAACATATTAGGAGGATTGTCCCCAAAGCCGGGGGATCGGGGTTTGAGACGGCGCGGTCCCGGTCGGTAGAGCCCGAGGGAGAGGGATCACAGTATATTCCTACACGGCCGGTCTGACTGAAGGCGACATAAGTTTCGAAGTTGCGGGCACCTCCCGATTACGAAGGCGGGCGAGAGAGGCGGACTATGGGCCGGCGAGGGCGAGGCCACGGCCGAGACGAGGGTTGAGGGCGTGTCTGCGCCATCACACCACGGTTGAGTCGACCGGTCGGCCCGATTATGCGAGTGCGTTTTTGCTATCGCCTATGGGCAAAGAGTGTTGTTGGATCTGGTGCCATTCATTCATTGTTATCGAGTTGTGATAGGTTAGGCCCAGGGTTTAAACCTTGGAGAAGCCCTTGTATGTGAGTTCTCCCCTAGGGATTAGGGCGAGAATAGGGATGATATGCCGTGGTTGCAAGTTAGAGATCTCGGGGGACTCTACTCACAGTGGACTTGAGGATCATGGACATGTCAGAGTTCGATGTCATCCTGAGGATGGATTGGTGACGGCTGCAGGTCGTTATCGTTGTGGGCGTGGGAGGTTCACGCCTGCAGCGGGGCCCGGTACTCTGTGTTATATTTCGGGGGGCCGAACGTGATGTTTTGCGAGATAGTGTCTGAGTCCCGGGTGTCGAGGGGACGATTGGCGGATTGGCTGTAAACCTTACCCTAGAAGGGCCAGTGAGACCCGGACTTAGATCTACCCCTCGAGTAGTTTGCGAGTATGACGATGTTTTTCGGATGAGCTACGAGATTGCCTACGGAGGTTCATGAAACGGTATCGAGTTACATACTGGTACTTACGCTAAATCTCTATGACTCGCATAGGATAGCCGCCGGTTGAGTGCGAGACTCAAAGTCAAGCTCACGAACTCTTTGGATAAGGGTTCATTAGGCCGAGCACTTCACCATGGGCGCTCTCGGTTACGTTTGCGAAGAAGAAGGACAAGACCCTTTGGCGTACGTGATTACGGACATTTGAACGGGGTTGCGATCAAGAATCGGGTACCCGTGCAGGATTGATGACTTGTTTGATCGGTTGAGAGGAGGCGCGAAGTCTACTCGAATGGGCCTTATGCGGTTACCATCGATTTGAGGGTTAGAGATAAATGTCCCTAAGACCCAGCGTTCGGAGGCGTTATGGGCTCTTTGAGTTTACGGTGATGCCCTTTTGATTGACGAATGCGCCCGTTCATGGACCTCATCGTAGGGTATTCCAACCCTATACGAATCGATTTGTCGTAGTCTTAGTGGATGACATCTTGATCTACTCGATCCAGTGGAAGCATGAGTATCACTTGAAAGTTATTTCACGATTCTTTGAGAGACCATGGTATGCATGGGATTCGATAGAAGTGCGAGTTTTGGCTTACGGAGGTGAGATTTTTGGGACACGTGGTGTCAGCATCAGGCGTGTCAGTGGACCCAGAGAAGGTCGAGGCGGTGATGGAGTTAGGAGAGGCGTCGGTCTTTGAAGATACGTAGTTTCTTGGGGTGGGTGTGCAGATTTTCGGGAGATTCATTGAGGATTTCTCTGATTGCGGCACCTATGATGAGATTGACCGAAGGTCGGATTTGATTAGGAGGCGTGCGAGAGGCATTTCGGGGGTTGAAGGAGGCTGCCGGCTCTATCTTGATAGTCCGGCTAGGGACGAGGGTACACAGTGTCTTTGTGATGCCTCGAGGCTTGAGGCCCAGGATGTTTGATGATCTGGGAGGGTAGTAGCTTATGGTTCCCATCAGTTGAAGAATCATGAGTAGAATTACCCCACACACGATATGGAGTTGGCGGCCGTAGTCTTCACCTTGAAGATTTAGCGCTACTACTTATATGGCGAACAATTCGAGGTGTACTCATACCACAAAAGTTTGAAGTATATTTTCACGCAGCGGGACTTCAATATGAGGCAACGCAGATGAATGGAGTTCCTAAAGGATTATGACTTCACTTTGCATTTTCCAACTGGTAAAGCGAATGTAGTGAAACTGATACACTGGAGTCCCGGAGATCACGAGGAGCATTAATTAGTATAGCTTCCGGGAGTGGTGGATCTTTCGAGACATGGGGCGGTTTAGACTCGATGCAGCAGCGAGCTCAAGGTATGTTGGGGAGTTTAGTAGCTACCGTCTCTATTGGCTTGAGTGATTGAGTCTAGGAGACCCCGAGGAAGCGGAGATAGTGTCCATCGGGGATCGGGTGCGATCAGTCACAATGATGAGGTTAGGCGAGTCACGTAGATGGTAGTCTTTGGTATGAGGACGGGTAGTGGTTCCCCAGTTGACCGATTTGAGAGAGGAGATTCTCAGGGAGTTTCACTGCTCTCAATTTGCTGTGCATCCAAGTGGCACGAAGATGTACGGGATCGCCGTCGCGATTACTGCTGCGGCGGGATGAAGAGATACGTGAGGACTTTGTTCGACGATGTCTCGCGTGTCGACAAGTTAAGGGTGAGCACGGAAGTCAGCGGGGGCTACTTGGCCGTTGGAGGTGGGCGAGGTGGAGTGGGGGCCGTCATGATGGATTTTGTGACCCACTTGCCACGGACACTGTAAGGACATGATGCGGTATGGGTGATAGTGGACCGGCTCACGAAGTCGGCACATTTTCTAGCCATGCGGATGACCTTCACATTGGAGAGATTCTGTCGGTTGTACATTCAAGAGATAGTCCAGTTACATGGAGTACCAATATCCATAGTGTCGGATAGAGAACCGATACGGCACACTTTTGGAAGAGTTTCCAAAAGGCTATGGGTACACAGCTGACTATGAGTACAACTTTCCACCACAGACGGATGGTATTCGAGAGAGGACTATCACGGATGTTAGAGGACATCTTTGCGAGCATCGTGGATCATAAGGAGTAGTTGGGAAGAGCATTTGCCATGGTGATTCACTACAACAACTGACGAGTTATTAGGCGAGTATACAAATGGCACCATATGAGGCATTGTATGGGAGGCCATGCAGATCACCGATATATTGGACAGAGGTGGAGGAGAGCTCCATCACAGGTCCTTATCTGATTAGAGACACCTCCGAGAAGGTGAGCTTGATACGACAGCGTCTTCTCACGGCTCGGGCGGCGAAAACTATCTTGATGTGGCGTCGACCCTTAGAGTTCGAGGTTGGTGATCACGTCTTCTTGAAGGTGATGCCTAAGAGAGGTGGTCGAGGTTCGGCGACGAGGGAAGTTATCGCCAGGGTTTGTGGGCCCTTGAGATGCTCGGAGAATTGAACCAGCATGGCGTCTGGGTGGCTGCCGACTAGCATGTCTGGTGTCACGGGTATTTCATGTCTTCATGCTCGAGAAGGTACCTCGAGATCCATTACATGTAGTGGTTGAGAGAGGTGGGGTTGGCCACGGATGGGACCGAGGAGGGACCAATGCCGTATGGATAGCGGGATCGGGTTTGCGATGGCAAGGCCGTGGGGCTAGTGAAGTGCTATGGCAGCCGAGAGTGGAGGGTAACGTGGGGCCTTCGGCTTGCGACCGCGATGCGAGCCACCTATCCCTTCTTGTTTAGGGATGAAGTCGTGGTTTAGTCGTTTAATACTTGATGACTAGTTTACATCATGGTATAGTGCACGTTGCATGCCATGTGAGTTGTTGTAGTGTCAGAATTTCGGGAACAAAATTCTTTTTAAGGAGGAGAATGTAAACAGGGAAAATTTGAATTTACGAAAAGGAGTATCTGATAATTTTGGTAAAAATCGAAAATTTCTAGATCTCGGATGAGAAACGGACTTCTTTGTTGGAATCGTCTTGGAAATCTAGCTCTCACCGTCGATTTAGTCAGATCTGAGGCGGTCGGAAATTTCCGTTTTCGAACGCCAGTTGTGGGTGCCATAAAACGGGTTTGAGAGACATGTGATGTGAAAAAAGTCACCTACTACATATACCAATGTGACACATGTTGTATGAGTAGAGAGAGGATAAGATGGATGGTTGAGATTGTGCCAAGTTTAAAAAAAATCAAGAAAAGGGACACATTGAGAATTATTGGAAATGTAAATGAGAATAAGACAAAATGCAAATAGTGATCTTCTTCTCCAAATGAAAGGAGACCAAAACGTGCAGTGGCTGGAATTTTGTGCAGTAGGTTGATTTTTGAGGTTTTAGAGAGAGAAGGAGCTCATTCTCTCTAGATTTCTGGCCGTTCGGACCGTCGGTTCTCGACGGAGCAAGAAGCAAAGTCGATCTACGCAGCGAGGGCTACGCGTGGACACCGATTTGGTGGAGTTCTGAAAACTCCAAGAGGTAGGGATCTTTTCCTACTTGTGTTATTCTTTAACTAAGAGCCATATGAATGAATGGGGATGTTAAAGGGCTTGGATTAAGCCGTGTTTGGTCTCAAAACATTTGAGCAGTGGAAAATCACAAATTTGTTGGCCGTGGTGATTACCAGCCCGAGGTTTCACTGTTCATGTTATGTGATATTGATTTTTGGTGTGATTTTATAATGTTGAGTGATTGAATGAATTGCTTGTATTTGTTAATTAGCCCATGAGCTAATTTTGGTGTTATTGATGTAAATTTAATAACGGATTTAATATGGATCAATTATGTTAGTATATACATGTTTTATATATTAGCATAGGTTGTGGGATTGACATAATGCATTCCACCATGGCAGGCACCCAGATGTAGGAGTGAGAGTGCATGACATGAAGAAAACAAAGCTGAAAATGTTTGTGAAAGGAATTTTGGAAGATTTTACGAAGAATTGCCTTGGAGAGTCGTCAACGGATCGCCGGATGAGGACCATAGCTAATTTGGAGCGTTATCCGACCAATTCACCTTGGAGGGTTGTCAATATATTTACGAATCTCGGTAGTGAGTTTTGAGAACAAAAAGCTTTTGTTTTGAAAAGCGAGATGTTCTTTCGCGATGGCTCGAGGCATATGTGAGGGAGTCGATGAGGACTCGGGACATGAGATTGGTCATGTAGACATTCGAGTAGGTTCATATAATTGCTTGGATGTGATTGTTTGTCATGACATGTGTACTTTGGTGGGGAGTAACCTACGTAGGAAATTATCACTGCGTGCTTTGCACCTGTGAGGATCATGGCCGGTACGGGGAGTGTACGAGGGAGGGACGACACTCAGTAGAGGCCGCGTTTAGAAGAAAGTTTGGTTGTGGCTTTGTCATTTTGTATAACATGTATAAAAAATTGTACATTTTAATATATGTTTGGTAAAGAGTAATTTATTAACTCTTGAACTATTGTATATAGTTGATGTATTTTGTGAGCAAGCTAATCACGGGGCCCCAGTGGCCATTATTTTACTCGCATGTGGACCTTGTGTGGTCATTGTAAATTGTTGGGACTGGTTATACCTTAGGTAGAGCTCCCCGTACAAAGGAGACTGCCCGATTTTCATGAGTGGTGTCGGGTTACCCGACATCCACGAGTATTTTACGGGTTGACGGGTTGTCAACGGATCCCCGGTTTTCAGGCTTCACACATATACACGAATTGAAGATCATCTTGCAAATCAAAGAGAATATTGAAAGAGATATTGAAACCTTGTGAGAATAAAAGGGCTATAAGGCATTCTAGCTAGTGTCCCTCACGGATCACACAGGCTGATTGAAAGATTATGAGGTCGAGGAGTTCCTTGGTAGATGTTCACATTCTTATGTAATGTATGCATGAGTTTCTATGGGGAGAATTTGGGTATATGGGTGTCTAGATGACATGTTTGGGGGAATGAGAGGATTTCATTATATGTTTCACTATGAGAAAATTAGGCGAAAGAGAGCGTTGGAGAAAGGGGGAGCCTTGTCTTATATAAGACCAAAGTAACCTAATTGATATATAATGGAATCCTTTGCATCTGGGCATAGCCCCGAGGATGTAAACAGGCGAGCTAGCGTAACCAATCTCGGAGTGACCCTCTCCTGATATTGTGAGCTTGTGCATATTTTTTTAATTACATTACTTATAAAATTAACTTAAATATGTTGTATAACACTTAAATATGGTTTACCTCAAACACTTATGACAATGTCGCATAATTTCTTTTAACATGTCTTGAATCAACATCATTCAAACAATTTTCTCTTTAATTTTAATACAACTTTAGTTTAGGTGTGAGTCATTCTCATGACTCGGTAGGACCCCTCTATGCCTTTTGTCTATTTGAATCGATGAACACTCTACCAGTTGAGTTAGACATGATGGATAAAGTTAATTTTTATTAGTTAATAAAAAAAAGTAAATAAATATTCTATTTGTTACTTTTCTATAAAAAAAAGTGTTTGCTTTGGGTGTGATAAGCCTCATATTTATAAAGGCCTATAAAAATGTTAAAACTAAGCCCAAAACCCATAATAACAATTAGGAGAATTAATAAAGGATACAAAATCTTAAAATACAAAAAACTGCCCTGCTGTACCTAATAGTGCTCACACCCCCCGTCCCAAGCCAGCCTCTGTACTCTCACCACGGTTCAGCCACCAGCCTCTTTTCTTCTTCTATCTTTTTATTGTTTTTTTCATAAATCACCCTTCATTTTCCATCTTTCAAATAAATTAAAATTTATACTTTTAATTAAATTTAAAAAGATAATATCTTATTCACTTATTTTGAAAATGTACTTAAAAATTTTAAAAAAAATTTATTTATTCATTAATTTTTATTAGATTTGTATGTAATAAAGGTAATAAAGTAAATTAACATTTAATATATACGTCCAGTCATCTACAATAATAAATATACAAATAAGTACCTAATATTTCTGATATTTTCTTGTAATGTGAAAAAACCTAGACTTCTTTTCTCCCAACTTCCTCTTTTTTTCTTCTATAGCCACTCGTCCTCCTTAAGCAAGGAGGAGTGATTTTCAGCCATTGTTGGCTTGAAATCACTCTTTTACACCTTTTTTTTTTTTTTTTCTATTTTATCTCTTAATAAAATGGTTATTCAATAAGATTAAGGTTTTTTTTGTTTCGTGTTATTGTCGTCTTGCGGCGTTTGATTTATCGTCGGTTGTACGACGTGATGCTTCATCATTTTGGTGGATTCGGACATGCAAATAAGATTCGATCGAACTCAAGATATCAGATTCACGATCGTCGATTATGTTAAAAAGGAATTGGAGTCGTTGATATTCTTTTGCTAGTATATTATCAAATTTGTAGGCTTTATACGATTTGTATATATTAATGTGAATATTGTTTACAAATCGCTTTATGTGCTAATATTTTTAAATAATATGGCTTTAATGTGTGTGTGTATATATATATATATATATATATATATATATATATATTAATACATTTATATTTTAAATTTTTACAAACCTAAAATTTTTTGAATTTTGAAATAAAAAATTATCTACATGTTAAATTATTATTTTTAAATAAAGGTAAAATGTAATATAAAAATATTAACAATTCAAGAAAAATATTGGTTGGTTAATAAGGAGCATTTGGGGTATTTTTTAGAAAATGGATGACTACTATGCCCATATAAAAGACACAAGTTTGGGAACTACTAACAAAGTTTTATGTGAAACTACTTATCAAAATCTATATCTATCTATACTACTCTTAAAAGTATGTAGTATTTTATATTTTTACTTTCTAAAACTACCCTTATTTTACTTTTTAATCTTCAAAACTTTTATAATCCATAAATATCGATAAATCAATATAATATAATCCATAAATATCTTTATGAATCAACATAATTTTAATTTTTTTCCTTTTTCGTCTTTAATTTAACATAATATTATAACGGCTTCTAGACGGAGGTTTCATCATTGACAACGTTTCAATGGCAAAATCAATGCTTGTAATGGAGGTGCCATTAAAGATTTTTATCCATATTCAATTTTATTTTATCAACAGTTTCTTTAGGGGCTTAATATAGGGTTGAACCGTTACATTATGGGTTTAACATATCGTTTTAATATATAATATTCTTAATTCTTTTCTTCGCTTTCAATTTTGGTGTTCCGGTGAGTTCTTAATCTATTGTTTTGAATCTATTTTTATATATTCATAATTCTTTGTTTTGCTTTCAAATATGGTATTCTTGTGATGCCCTAAAACCCGGGGATCCATTGACCAACTGTTAACCTACGGAAAACTCATGGACTTTGGGTAACCCGATACCACACTATTGTGTCCAATTTATCGAGATCCATATTTTCACAAAAATCGGGAGGCGAGTCTCCTTTGCGTTAGAGGGCTCGACCTAATATCTGACTAATATAGCGATAAATCCAGCTGGCCATCCGGTCTTACTTGAGTAGTAATGACTACGAAGGTCCATCTGTCCCATATCCATTAATATCTGACTATATCCTGATAATTGTAAAAGTTTATTACAACACTCTTATACAAAACATATATATTAAAACTAACTTGTTCTAATATATTTTACAAAGTAAGAACCAAAGCCACAGCTCGGCTTTCTTCGCAATGGCGGCCTCGAGTGAGCCTTCGTCTCCTGCTTGCCTCCTTGTGCCCGAAAGGAGAGTCCGCGATGGGGTGAAGCGATCTCCGAGTAGAATGGCTTCGTATAGATCACTACTTCCTTTCAGTGCACATGCAATGGTCATGTCAAAAAAAAAAAAAAAAACACATTCCAATCAAGATTATGCAAACCTAGAATGAGATTCTACATGCCATGAATGAGATACGACTCACCATATCCCATGTACCGAGTCCTCATCGACTCCAACAAACCCGAGTCCCAACCGACTCCTATCACACAATGCCGAAACCCATGCGTGATAAAATCCATCATTCTTGGATTACATCCAATGATAATTTTACAAAAAAAATTTCATTTGTTTTCAAGCCAAAAGCTTTTTGGATGTTCACCTCAACGATAATTTGTTTTCAAAAATCCATGTGTCTTTTATCGGTGGAAAATTTTCCGAGGTCCCACCGCAAGCTTCACAAACCTTCCCACATTTTTACGGGCTTTCACCGATGGATCCATATGTGTAACCAAAAATGTAACAGACCTTTCACCCGACACATAATTTCATGTTCCATGTTTCAACCGTATGACTCAATTTGGACGTTGTCCCATTTTCCGAGCCCGCACAATCAACACCAAACGCAATGTTAATTTTCAACCATGCAAACCTTGGAACTCTATTGGATGTCGTCCAAGGTACCGAGTCCACCATCCATTCACCAAGAATGGTGAATGACAACACACACCCATTTCATGCGATGTCCCTGTACATATGAAATGCAATTATGCCATTTCACACATTCAAGTAAAAACATACACATTCCTACTCAAATGTCTACATGCTAAGGATGATAATGTGACTCACCTTGTCCCATGTCTCGAGTTCTCACCGACTCCCTCACACATGCATATGCCAAGTGTGAAAAGCATCATTATGTTTCATCAATGACCATTTTTCCAAAACAAAGCTTTTGTTTTATAAATCAAAATCCGTGGACAATCTCGATATCAACTAACTTTTACCAAGTCCGTGTATTTTTTGTGGGTGCGAATTTTAGGGAGTCTCACCCAGTGAAACCCCATGCGCCTTCGAACACTTTAGCGAACTTTCATCGCTAGATACATATATCTAACCAAGAATATCGGATTTTTTCACCGAGAAATTATCTATCGCTTAACTTTATCTGCGACCTGCATTATTTTTCATTTACTTTTCTTTGCTCTGATACGTGAGACTCATTTTGGACGTTGTCCCATTTCACAGAACCCACCATTGAACACCAAACACGGTCGATCTACCATGTACTCACGAGATACCATTGAACACCAAACATAATTATCATTCTACCATGCACTCACACCTATGTCATGCGATGTTCCGTGCATAAATGCAATGCAAAATATCATCGCATGTTATATCATGTCACATGCACAATGAATGCTACATGGACACTCTACTCATGAATATAACCAATGCATCATGGACAATGAGTAGAGTGTCCATGCAGCGACCGTGTGCATCTTTGACTGCTGTTCTCTTTGTCTGTGACATTCTTGGTGAGCGAGTGGTGGACTCGGTACATGGACGGCGATCGATAGGAACCGCGGTTGCATGGTTGTAAATTAACATTGCATTTGGTGTTGATTGTACGGGCTTTCGGAGAATGGACCGTCCAAATTGAGTCGCACCCGGTTTGAAAATGGAAAATGAAATTTATGCGCCGGGTGGTTAGTTGCTGTTTTGGTTACACATATAGTCCTCGGTGAGAAAGCTTAGTAAAAGTGTGGGAAGGTTTCTTGGCTCTTGAGTGGGACCTCGAAAAGTCGCCACCCTCAAAAGACACATGAATTTTAAAGCAAATGATCATTGGTGAACATCAAAAGCTTTGGTTTGAAAACAAATGAAATTTGTTTGTAAAATGATCATTGGATGTAATCCGAGAATGATGGATTTTATCACGCATGGGTTCGACGTTGTGTGATAGGTGTAAGGCGCGAAATTCAATTTACGGAAGAAATTAAATCGTAATTTCGGTAAAAATTCCGAAATCTATTCTCTAGATCTCAGATGACCAAACGGACCGCGTCGTTAAATTCGTCTCGTGAAATTTAGTGACCTAAAGAAGAAGTTTAGATCGAATTTGGGACCGGTCGAATATTTCGCAATTTACAGGTGATAAATGCCCGGTGACTTCGGGGACGAGATTTGCGAAAATCTCGGAAGTGAAAATGGCTTGAGTTAAAGTTCATTTTAAAATAATTAAACTAAAAGAAATAAAATTTTTCGAGGAAGAAAACGGTTTCGAATGAGATAATATAAACTATGTATTCAAATAATAATAATATGTGTGTATTATTATTCTATTATAATAAAGGAAAAAATCAAAAAAGGGGCTTGCGTAAATGTTGGAGTGTGTTGACTTTCCAGCCATCGACAACGGTGAGCCAAATTCTCTCTCGATGTGGAAATTATCGGAAAAGTCGCGTAGGAAAAGTGATGGAAGAATCGATGGAAGCCGTTGTGGATGAGTAAAGAGAGAGAGCGTGGGATTCGGCGAGATCTTGAAACGAGTCAAATCAATTCGTGAACTCATACGACCGATCGTCGATCAAATCAAACAATCGAGCAGCGGAGAGTTGGATCGTCAAAAGGAGGAGAACGAGAAGCTGATACAGCTATTAGAAGAAGGGAGGAAAGGCGATACGACGGTAGAATCAACGCCTTCGATTAAAGCCGTCTCTTTTACAAGTACCATATTCGCTCAAACAATCTAAGAACATCATGGAATTACGGTCCTTCTCGAACCTCGATCGAATGCGAAATGGAGGGCGTATGGATTACGAGTCGAATTGGGTTTTTGGGTTCGGAAGGGGAAGGGCAATCGGTGTGGTTGCTGCGCGATCCCCCTAAACTCATGGTGGGACTGGATATGATGAGAAAATTGAAGAAGCTGGTGGTCGAGGGAGATGGGCAGTGGTTGTGGTGACGGCTCCTGGAGAATGTGGGAAGACCGTAATTGTTAAAGCTTTTCGAGCAGGATGTCAAAGTTTTAGGCCGAAATTTGAAGGAAAAGTTGATCTGTGATAAATTTCTGGCGTGGACATTTTAAAGTTAGAGTTTAGTAAACTCCATGGTGGGGTTTCCTGTGGGTTTACACTTTATTTAAGTGTTTCAATGTTTCTGTTAGCTTGAGGCCTTGAATGGCCGTTTGATGGAATCATCCCGAACTTGGGACGGGTGAATTTATTAAAACCATTTGTGAAAACAGTGGCCCTGAGGGGTTGTTACGGGCTGTTTTTGGTGGCTAATTTGTGCATTTATGTGTTCATGTATGTTGGTTTGTATGCGGCGAGGTGTGAGTGAAGCAGGTTCTAAAGTGAACCTACGATTGGTGATTTTTCGGGGGAATATTGTAGGGGTTTCACTATTCTCGAGAATAGTGTTCACAAAATAATTTTTGTGAAATAATGTGTTTGGTTGAGTAATTCAAATCGAATTGCTCGTGTTTGATCATTAGCCCAAGTGAGCTAATTTTGATGTATGAAATGAGAATTTACATGACATGATTGTGTGAATTGAATGTTTTGTAAATATATGCATGTTTATATATTTACATGTGAATTAGACTGTATTGGAATTGGCATACATGCACATTCCATGTCTGCTGGAACACCACAGGACTATAGGAATTGAGTGCATGAGATGAGTCTAAGAAAATGGTTCGGAGGGTTGTCCTAAAATGTTAATTGCTCGGTGTAGTCAAACTAAAAATATCAATCGTCGGGTGCGCCCCTTACCGGCTGGACCGCTTAGGCGGATCGGGCGAGTCCGGGATGCCACTAAAATCACTCAAAATTACTCAAAATCATATCTTTGAGGAAGCGATTACGAAATTGGGCAAGCCCATAAACATTTACAATGTAGGCATCCAAGCCTTTTCAAAATGATTTACAAAATAGATGTTCAGTATTCAAATTGTTTATACAATGTCATATCGAAAAGAACATATGAAATGGTGCACATGTCGAGCATACTCAGAGATTTCTTTTCTTTATGACTCGACGCTCCTCGATCTTGGGTCCGCTATCGATCACTATCTATCACTGGTACGCAGCATTGGTAAGACAATACGCTAAAAGCATTTTCATGCTTAGTGGTTCTATACAAATCCATTCACCAGTTCATTAATCAATTTATGTGATTTAATAATTGAACTTTCAATCATTTGGATGATCAATATAAATACATTACATATACTTTGTTATATATATACAATAAATTATAGTTCATTGATCATCCCATAAATACATTTTCATAATCAATATTTCCGCAATCTCCGTCCGATTCCAAATATGCTGCAAATTCAATTTAGTTACGACATTTCAATTCCAATTAAAAAATCAATTCGATTACGAAAATAAATTCGGTTATGCCAATCGGTCGGTTACGTCAATCCCCTATTGATTATGCAGTCAGTGCCAGTTATATCAATTCCCGGTTATGCCCTTAATTTAACCTATCTTGATATCTGAGGATATATCGAGTCCTCCAGGCGGTCCGAGCTGCGGGCGGTATCACATGGTTTATAACGATGCGGTCCGTGAAATTTCTTGGCCCGGTTATAAACAATCAAATAGTGAACAACTACCGTCACGATCCGGTAGAACAGCGTCGGGTGACATCAATAGTTCGCGATGCGCTATTGACCACATTGGTATACCAATCTATCCTTAATGCAAAATAAGCGGTTAACATTCTATTAAGGCGTTCAAATCCTTTATAGCAAAATATAGTACAATATGTCACGCTATATAACAGTTATTTTCAATAATCATGAAATTTTTATATGCAAATATTTGCAAATCCACTTTTCTCAAATCAATTAAATCAATTCAATATGCTTTTAGAACAACATGCAAAACTTGAAACGAGGAATAGGAGTTGGTAGAACAAACCCAAAAATATTTGCACTTTGATTCCAATCCTTGGAATCTCAATCCTGATTTGGCTTTTCACCATAGATGGAGTCCACTATTCAAAACCATTGAGAACAATATTATTGTCGAGTGTAATAGTGGTTTTGGTTAGGATTGATTTCGGAGTTTAATATGAGTTCAATTTAAACATTCTATATGTAGATGGATTCTTGACTCAATGGGCTTTCCATAGAGTCGAGAACACTCGAATCGGAGTTCGGACGTAGGAGTTAGGACTTTCCGAAGTTGGAGGTCATACGGAGTCAAATCCTGAGCCCCGACGAGCAGACCCGAACTGGACGAGCTCGTCTACCACCTCAGTCAAACATCTTCTATACTCCTCAGGAATATTAATGTATTCTTGACTCAATGGGTTTTCCATAGAGTCCAAGAACACCCAAATCGGAGTTCAAACGAAGGAGATATGACCTTCCGAAGTTGGAGGTCATGTGCAGTCAACTTTGACTGGTGACTGAGACGACGAGAATTTGCACTGAAGTGACGAGCTCAGTCAAACACCTCGATCTGACATCTAACATCCTCCTCAGGCATATGAATGTATTCTTGACTCCATGGGCTTTCCATAGAGTCCAAGAACACCCAAATCGGAGTTCAAACGAAGGAGATATGACCTTCCGAAGTTGGAGGTCATGCGTAGTCAGCACGGCGAGCTGACGAGCCCGGCGGCAGCGTTTGGCGAGCAGCATTTTGGCCCGACCTTTGTTGGGCTGACCACTCTTTGGCGACCCTTTGTTGGGCGACCCGCGTTGGGCGACCACTATTTGGCGACCCTTGTTTGGCGATCAGCATTTGGCGACCACCGGTTTGGCGACCCGCTGTTTGGCGACGGCTGTTTGGCGACCTTTGTTTGGCGACCAACTGTTTGGCGACCTTTGTTTGGCGACCAGCGTTTTGGCGACCTCGGTTTGGCGACCTCGGTTTGGCGACCAACGGCCCATTTGGTATTGATAAAAAGACCATAACTTTGTCTGAAGTCCGAATTAAAATTCAAGCCTAACATCAAGTTCATTGTTGATGTGGCTACAATTCACGAAGGACTTCTTATGAAATTCTCTTTGTTACGATCGAAGCCTGTTCTAAGGTACGGCTAGTTGACCGGCCCAGATAATGACCCGACCAGATTTAGCCTGGTGACCTCGTGAGGACTATAACTTAGTCTCGAGAGAGGTCCAAATCGAAATTCAAGCCTAACATCAAGCTAATTGATGTGGCTACAATTACTAGAAGGATGCAGTACAATTTCCCTTCACATCGTGCCAATCAGCTCTAAGGTTATTTAGTACGCTACCACAATGTGGCGACTTCCCATAGTTTAAAAATGCAACCAAAAATTTCCCCTAAGGCCAGATAACTGCCCAACAATCATAGGGTAGAAGAAGACCAAAGTAGGAAGACCTACCTCCATGGGTTGTCGAAAGTCCCCCCGGTTCGGTCTCTACTTGTAGCTCTTGTCACTGGAAGGACTTCCCTTGTGCTTAGCCAGGAGACCTATGGTCAGATCGTTGGAAATCTAGAGAAGGTGGATCCTCTCTCTCTAACTCCCTTTTTCTCTATTTTTCTTTTCTTATGGATCACTCTTAATCGTGCTTTTTTTTTAAAAGGAGGCTTCCTCCCTCTTTCCTACATGCCACATGTCATTTCCTTGATTTTTCCTTTTACTCATTTATTTCTCCTATTATCACTTAGACATATAAACTTATTACAGGTGACCCTTCCAGGTCCCCATTTAATTTCTATATTTTCTCTTTTCACTTGGGTTCATTTTAAGTTCATGATCATCTAATCAATATTAAAAAAAATTTCCGGAAGAAAAATACAAGTTGGCTCAATATGCAGGAATATATAATAATTTTTGTTATAAAAATTTTAGGGTATTTTGGGGTGTTACAGCTCTCCCCACTTAATAAAATTTCGTCATAAAGAATTGCCTTGATCAAGCAGTTGCGGATGCTGGCACGCGCATCGTTTCCTCACTTTCCCAGTGGCTTCTTGATCTTATGGTTTCTCCACGGCACCTTGACTAACGGAATCTTCTTATTCGTAATTCCTTCACTTCTGAGCAAAATCTTTCATGGCTCTTCTTCATATGTCAATGCGGCCTCGACTCAATTGTCTCCGAAGAGACTACATGACTGGTCTGATCGGTACCTCAGTAGCATGGACACGTGAAACACATCATGGATCTTTTCCAAGTCCGGAGGTAATGCCAATCTGTGCCCACGGTCCCCTTTCTCAATCACTTCATGGGGGCCAATAAATCCTAGGGCTCCTTGCCCTTTTCCCAAATCTCATCACCTTCTTCCAAGCGATACTTTCAAAAACGCAACACCGCCCGATCTCATACTCCCAGATATCTTTTCTTTTCATGTCGTATAGTTTACATCTGCTCATTTGGCCACTTTCAATCTATCTCTAATCATTTTCACCTTTTTTTCAGTCTCTTGTATCAAGTCAGGGCCAATCGCTTTTTTTCACCCAATTCCGTCTAACACAACGGTGTTCTACATTTTCTTCCATATAATGCCTCATAAGGCGCCATTCCAATACGTGATTAGAAACCGTTGTTGTACACAAATTCAACTAAAGCAATGTGTTGTTCCTAACTACCCTCAAGTTCGATCACACAACTCCTTAACATATCTTCCAGAGTCTGGATCACTCTCTCAGATTGTCCATCCGTTTGTGGGTGGAGCGCTGTACTGAAGTCGATCGCGTGCCCAGAGGCCTCTTACATTTCCCAAAATCTCAAAATGACCTGGGATCTCTGATGCAGGAAATAATGGATATGGAATCACATGTAGCAGGAACTATTTCCTTGATATCTGACTCACGCTGGCTTGTCAAGTGAATAGTCCGTTCTCCACTTAGTAGGAAGTGGTGACTTGGATGTCGATCTACTCGACCCAGCGAGTCATGCCTTCTCCCTGTCAATGGTAACCCTACCACAAAATCCATGGTGATTCGGTCCCATTTCCACTCAGGTATTCTAATAGGTTGCAATAATCCCGAAGGAACTTGATGCTCTGCCTTTACTCTTTGACACACCAAACACTTGGCTCTGGTCGACACATCTCTTTTCATCCGGACCACGAATGACATTTTAAATCTCGGTACATCTTGGTGCTGCAGGGATGGATAACAAGATCCACTATGTGCCTCTTCAAGTATGGATTTCCTCCAAATCTATTCTGTTCGGAATTTTCAAACCCGATCCTTATAATACAACACTCCATTTTAAGTTCTTGTGAACTCAGTTTCCTTACCGTTTCTAATCTAGGTTGTTAGCAGCGACAATTTTCTCTTCTTTCCTTTGTGCCTCTGGCACTTGATTCAACAAACTTCGATTCTCGTATCGATTCTTGCCCTCTGATACCATCGTCATATAATAGCAAATGGGCATTCAACATTTCGAAGCGTTACGTATTGACTTTCTACTCAGCGTCGTACTACATTGGCCTTTCTGGGTGATAATCAATTCTGTGATCATAATCTTTTACTCCGATTCCATCCATCTCAGATTTGCCTTAAGTTAAGCTCTCTGTGAGGCAAATACTTAAGACTCTTATGATCAGTGTAGATGAAACACTTCTCTCCATACAAATAATGTCTCCAAATTTTCAGCGCAAATACAATTGCGGCAAATTCTAAATCATGCGTGGGGTAGTTCCTTTCATGCAGCTTCAACTGTCTTGAAGCATAGGCTACCACTTTACCCTCTTGCATTAGGACACATCCAAGTCCATTTAGTGACGCATCACTAAAAATCACATATTCTCCGCCGGTCGGTTGAGTAGGCAGGAACTCGGTTAAAATACTTTCAACTTATCGAAACTTAACGTATTTTAACAATTAAATACTGCGTTTTTGGAAGCGATCTGATCGTAAATTTGCGATCATAAGCCATACTTGAATCTTACGTAGTATCACCTTTAGTCCCGAGAAACTACGCATACGTAACATTTCTAGATGGCTTCCATTCCATGACCACTTCTATTTTCTTTGGATCTCTTCAGTTCCTTCTTTCGATACTATATGCCCGAAAGAACACACTTCATTCTTCCAAAACTCACTTGCTCGGTTGCATACAGGCTGCTCTTTTCTCAAAGTCTCTAACACTACTCTAGGTGTGTGTCATGACTATCGATCTTTTGAATACCGCAAGAATGGTCTATGAACACTGACAAGCGATCCACATCTGGTCGGAAAACCACGATTCATTAGGTCCATGAGCGGAGCATTTGTCGAATCAAGCGGCATTACAAGGAACTCATAATGTCCATATCGTCCTACTTGCCGTCTTGTATACATCGACATCTTTAATTCTCCAAGCGTGGTACCGGATCGCAAGTCAATCTTTGAAAGATACTTGCACCTTTCAATTGGTCGAACAAATCATCAATTATGGGTAACGGATACTTATTTCTTTCTTGTTAACTTGTTAGGTTAATGCGCCAATCGATACATGGCCAAAGTGTACCCTCTTTCTTTTTAACAAAAAGCACGGGAGCTCCAGTGGTGATACCGCAGTGCAATAAACCCTTTTCTGGCTAGTTCTTGCAATTTGCAAATTTCAATTCCTTTAGCTCTAGTGGAGCCATTAAGTACGGTGTAATGGATCTTGGGTGTGGCTGGTACAGCGTCCCGATAGAAAACTCGATCTCCGCATGTGGGGCGATCACAGTAACTCTTCGAAACACATCAGGAAAGTGTTAGCTAGCAGTAGGATATCGGATACTGAGCCTTGCCTTCACCATATCAATCACATAAGCCGTAGGCTTCACATCCTTCATGCCATTGTTCTAGCGTTGGCGCGAGATATCACATTAGATAGATAGTTTGACCTCTGCCGATGAAAGTTACTTCATCTTCATTCGAATGTCTTTAAGGTTACTCTTTTCATTCTACAATCGACTATTGCCCGATGTGGGACAACCGATCCCATCCCAATATCACATCAAACTCCACGAAGGATAACTCAATCAAATCTCGAAATTCATACTCTCGTATTTGATGGAGACTGATCTCTATAGACTGCATTCCTGATAACACTATGGCCCAGCGGGTTCGTCGCAAGATGTCATACTCGGTTTCACTTCGACGAGATTTACCTAGGTCGAATGTGGGTATATGTATGAATGAGTCGATCCTGGATCTATCAATGCATGCATAATTATCAAAGATAGTAAGATTACCCATTATCTTGTGCAGACATCGGTATCTTCCCTTTGCTTTCATTGCATATGCTCTAAATTTGAGACATGACCATCTGCCTACCCAAAGTTAGTGTCCCTTGTCTGGAACTGCTCGGTGGTCTGACCTCTTATTGTGGCTTTTTGTAACTAAAGTTTGTCTGCCGGTCTACGTGGTCTTTGTAAATGAGCGAGCTCTGGGACGATCTCTTGCTCTGTGCTCTTTGGATCCCACAAATCAAACAAGCACACAGTAAGTCTCAACATTCTCCTTTATGATTTCTCACAATGGGGGGCAATGGGAGCAATCTGTCCTCTAGAAGGACCTCTGGTGTACTATGGCTGATGGTGCTGGTAGAGTAGTATTCTACGTAACTGTGCTATGAGGCGATTAGATCTGTGGTCCCATAATTTCTTGCTCTTTTGTTGTTGAAATTTTGGACTAACTTTGGATTTTTCTTTCCCTATCTTTATCCTTTTTTCTCTTTCCTCTTTCTTTACTCTTTCCATTCAATGCATGTGTAAATTTTGGAGAGAAATCCTCATGTGACATCTTTGTGACATGGGCTCGAATATGTCATTAAGGCCGTCTTCAAACCTACGGCACTTTTCTTCCTCACTCGCAAGTATCTCGGGAGCATACTTGCTCAACCGTGTGAATTCTCTTTGATGTTCGAGTCCTCATCATCTTTGCTTGATTATGAAACTCTGTCTCATGTTGTTCGGATAAATCGATACGTAATGTTTCTTGAACTCATCGAGAAGAACTCCCATGTCCTCTCTCTGCGATGGTCGGTCGGTCACGGAACCCACCAGCGAGCCTCATCTGAGAGTAATGAGGTCGCACATTCCAACTTCTCTTCAGTTGTGCAATGCATTTGCACAAGCATTCGCTCGGTTCTCTCGAGCCAATTTTCTGCCATAGAAGGTTCATCCTCTTTCTTCCCCATAAAATCTATAGGTTGGTACCTTGCCATTCTCTCAATGGCTGATCGCTTTGGAGCAATTGCAGCTGGTTGCCCGACTCTTTGCAATGCCTGAACTAGCTGCTGGAGGATACCCATAGTACCTCACGCCGCATTCTGGTTCATTCATTGGTGGGCATGGGATGTGCCACACTTCCCTGTAGCGGGACTGTTTGGCGAGTCCACGGTCATCCTCGACCATGGGAATGAAGATCGTCCATGCTTATCCTGTGGAACCCCGGCAAGATCAGTGAGTCATGTCATCCTTTATATGCAAATGAAATGCATATTAAGCTTCACAATTTCAAATCGTTTACAAACAATTTAAAAATCATTTTGTAGGCATACAAACACAGGCTACGATACGATAAAGTTGTGACGCCCCTTACCCGACCCGACCACGGCAGGCGGATCAGACAGTCGGGATGCCACTAAAATCCCTCCAAAATTACTCAAAATAATATCTTTGCAGCGATTACAGGGAGTAAGGCGACCGTAAATTCACGTTAACAAATCCATTTACAATGTAAGCGTCAATGCTGAAATGATTTACAAAATAGATGTTGATATTCAATTGTTTATAAAATATCCATATCAAAAGAACACATGAAATGAGTGCACATGTAAGACATACTGCGAGATTTCTTTCTTTTATGACTCGCTCCTCGATCTTGGGTCATTTATCGTCGCTTATCTATCACTTTCGATGCGCATTGGTAAAACAATACGCTAAGCATTTTCATGCTTAGTGGTTCTACTCTAAATCCATTCCTCAGTTCAGCTTAAATCAATTTATACAATTTAATAGTCGAACTTTCAATCATTTGGATGATCAATATAAATACATTACATATACTTTATTTATATATATACAATAATAAATTATAGTTCATTGATCATCCCATAAATACATTTTCATAATCAATATTTCCACCAAATCTCAAATCAATTCAAATATGCTCACAAATTCAATTTGGATTACAGACATTCAATTCAATTACGAAAATCAATTGATTCGAAAAATAAATTCAATTATGCCAATCAATTCGAGTTACATCAATCATGATTCATGCCAATCAATTGATTATGCCCATCGATTCGGTTATGCCCTTAACGAATTTAACGTATGTCTTGATATACGGGATATCGAGTCAGACACGGTCCAGTGAAGAGGCGGTATCCTATGGTTTTATAACCTGATGCGGTCAGTGAATGTATTTGGTTATAAACAATCAAATAGTGAACACTCTGTCACGGTCTGTTGAAGTAACGTCGAGGTGACACATCAATAGTTCGTGATCTTGCTATTTGACCTATTGGTATACCAATCTATCCTTAATGCGAAATAAACGGTTAACATTCTATTAAGGGCGTTCAAATCCTTTATAGCAAAATATAGTACAATATGTACGCTTGTATAAACAATTTATTTTCAATAATCATGAAATTTTTATATGCAAATATTTCACAATCACTTTTCTCAAATCAATTAAATCAATTCAATATGCTTTTAGAACAACATGCAAAAACTTGAAACGAGGAATAGGAGTTGGTAAACAAACCCAAAATATTTGCACTTTGATTCCAATCCTTGGAATCTCAAATCCTGGTCGGCTTTTCCTCCTCGTCGGTCCACATTCCAAAACCATTAAGAACAATATTCAAAGTGTACTAGTGGTTTTGGTTAGGATTGATTTTGGAGTTTAATATGAGTTCCAATTTAAACATTCTATATGTAGATGGATTCTTGACTCAATGGGCTTTCCATAGAGTGCAAGACACTTTCAGATGGGAGTTGGACGTAGGAGTTAGGACCTTAGAAGTTGGAGGTCATGGTCAAATCCTGAATACGACAGGCAGACCCGAACTGGACAGGCTCGTCTACCACCTCAGTCCAAACATCTTCTATACTCCTCAGGAATATTAATGTATTCTTGACTCAATGGGCTTTCCATAGAGTCCAAGAACACCCAAATCGGGTTTCAAGCAGGAGATGCGTTCGAGTTGGAGGTCATGTGTATTCCAACTTTGACAGGCTGACCTGGGCGACGAGGCTGCAACGAAGTGAGAGCTCAGTGACACCTCAGTCTGACATCAACATCCTCCTCAGGCATATGAATGTATTCTTGACTCCATGGGCTTTCCATAGAGTCCAAGAACACTAAATCCCGGAGTTCAAGCGAGAAGGAGATATGACCTTCGAAAGTTGGAGGCCATGCGTAGTCAACTTTGACGGCGGCACGAGCCCGGCGAGCCTTTGTTTGACGAAACCTTTGTTTGACGAGCAGCATTGATGCGACCCTTTGTTGGGCGACCCTTTGTTGGGCGACCACTGTTGGCGACCAGCGTTGGGCGACCCTTTGTTGGGCGACCAGCGTATTTGGCGACCCTTTGTTTGGCGACCAGCGTTTGGCAGCGACCTCGGTTTGGCGACCCGCGTTTGGCGACCTCGGTTTGGCGACCCTTGTTTGGCGACCAACGTTTGGCGACCTTTGTTCCGGCGACCCTTTGTTTGGCGACACTGTTTGGCGACCCGCTGATGACGACCTCGGTTTGGCGACCTCGGTTTGGCGACCTCGGTTTGGCGACCAGCGACCCGTTTGGTGTTCGAGTAAAAAGACCATAGCGGTCTCTGAAGTCGAATTAAAAATTCAAAAGCCTAACATCAAAGTTCATTGATGTGGCTACAATTTCTGAAGGACTTACTGCCAAATTCTCTTTATTTCTGATCAAAAAACCCATTCTAAGGTACAGCTAGTTGACGGCTGGACAAGCGGCCAAATAAGATTTAGTGGGTGACCTCGATAAGGGTATAAGCTTAGTACAGTGAATCGAGAAATTCAAAAGCCTAACATCAGCTAGATTGATGTGGCTACAATTTACTAGAAGGACGCAGTACCAATTTCCCTTCACTTCGTACCCAAAAATCACAGCTCTAAGGTTCGGTAGATTTGCGCCTTATACAAATGTGGCAGCTTCCCATGGTTTAAAATGCAACCAATATTTCCCTTTAGACCGGATAACTACCCAACAATCCTTAGGGTGAAGAACAGTAGGAAGACCTACCTCGTGGGTTTGTCGAGTCAGGTTCGGTCTACTCTTTGTGGCTCTTTACTGTCACTAGGAAGGACTTCCCTTAGGTGTAGGGAGACCTATGGTCAGATGGATTGGAAAATCTAGAGAGAAGGTGGAGCCTCTCTCTAGCTTCCTTTCTCTCTTTTCTTTTAGCATGGATCGCTCTTGTCATTGCTTTTAAAAGGAGGAAGAGCAGCCTCTTTCATGCCACATGTCATTTCCTTGATTTTTTTTTTTCCTTTACTCATTTATTTCTCCTAATATCGGCTTAGGCGTATAAACTTATTTACTGATTGGCCTTAGATTTATTTTACAATTTTATATTTTCTCTTTTTTAACTGGGTTAATTTAAGTTAATGATAATCTAATCAATATTAAAAATTTCGAGAAAAATACCCGAGTTGGCTCGATAAGAATATATAATAATTTTTATTATAAAAATTTTAGAATTATTTTTTGGGGTGTTCTGACGGCCCGATTGATATACATCGGAGGGTAGTCCACAAATAATATCAATCGTCGGGTTGCCCAGGTGATATATATACACATTGGAGGGTTGTCCTAGACAAACAAATAATAATTCTCATACGGGGCTGCAGGCGAGTGTGGGGGGAATCGATGAGGACTCGAGTACGAGATGGTGAGTTAGACATTCAAGTAGGATCATGCATTTTGCTTGAATGTGTGTTTATTTTGGAGCGTTAGCTGGCAGCCAGGTGAGAGTAGCCCACTTGGGGCGATTCCGCCTGCGAGCATTGGCTCACCGTAATAGGGATATTATTTTATAGGTACGGGAGAGTGCGGGAGACGGCTGGAATCTAAAAGCCGAGTTTAGAAGAAGCCCAGGGTTGTGGCTTTGGTTGATGATATATACATGTATTGAAATGTCTAATTTTAATATATGTATTGTATAGAAGTGAAAATGTTGCAACTCTTTTAGCCTTCTTGGTGCTCTCAAGTTGGATTCATAGTTAGTATGTATTATGAGTATCGTTTGTGGGCCCAGTAGCCGTATTACTCATGTGATTGGATATATTGGATATATTGGATATATTACCTTTGGAGACCAGGTATGTCACGGAGTTTTGTATTTGGGTAGAGTACCGTCTGAGGAGACTGCGCCCCAATTTCGTGAAATGTCGGGTCACGGAGCATTCCGCAGTGTTTCCAGCTGGTAGTTGACGGGTAGTCAACGGACCCCCGGGTTTGGGGCGTCACAGCTTGGTATTAGAGCTTAGGTATATGAATACCTAGGGAGCTTGGGTTGGGTATCCATCACCACTTGGGTGGTTTGATGTAGAGTATAGGTATACTTAGAAAACCCTAGAATGAGGGCTTGGGCTTAGGCCATAGTCGAGTAAGCACATCACCACTAGGTGTGGTTTGATGTTGAGCTTAGATGTCTGAGATTACCTAGGAGTGCGGGACAAAACTAGGACCTTTGCATGCATGTGTTGGTGTGTTTGTGTGATTTGATGATTTATTGTGTGATCATGTATGAATGATGTTTATAACATGGTTTGTGATATGTTATGATGTTTTGGGGTATGTAGGTAATTAACACTTATTATGTTGGAAAATAAATCTTAGGAGTTTACAGTGTATGGCGGAAATGAAATAAATTGTAATCAATTTATTTGGTTTATTGGATGACAAAATAGAATTTTTAATAAAAATTTTAAGGTGTTAGAACACTTTGAGGGTTTACAGTGAGTAAAAACTGGAAAAAGAAAATAAATTTTTATAAGTTTATTTTGGTGTACTGGAGAATGAAAAAAAAAAAATCAAATAAATAAAATTTACTAAGTTTATTTGATGTATTGGAGAATAATGAAAAAAAAATATGGATAAGTATTTTTTTTGTGTCTCCAGTAGCAAATAAATGAAAAAAAAAAAATGATAAAGTGAAGAAAATAAATTTTATAAATTTATTTGGTTTAGAGGTGAAGAAAATAATTTTCTAAGGTTTTACAAGTTGTAAAATTGAAGAAAATGGAGTAAAATAAATTTTTATAAATTTATTTGAGTATTATGGAAAAAAAATGATGTATATATTTTATATTTTCCAATGGTAAATGTGAAAAAAAAAAATTAAAAATTTTTTTTTTTTTGAAAAAATAAAATAAAATAAGACAAAATTTCGAAAAATAAAATTTTCAAAAATGAGGTACCGAAAATAAAATGTTTAATTGAAAATAATATTTTAAATGCAAAATTGATTGCCTTGCATTACTGTAAATCTGAGGACAATGTGCTATCTAGCGATTTATGTGTATGATTAGTGTCTCGAAATTTGTGTTTATGCGGAGTATAGATCTTGTATTGAGATTTAAGCGCCATGTTAATTGTGTAGATGGCTAGTAGAGGGACGGGACGTGGGGGCGTCCACGGGGCCTTCCAGTGGGGCACCATAGACATTTGACCCGGTAGTCGGTGTTGATCAATGGGCCTTTCTTGAGGGGCATGGAGTGTTCTGTGGTGCTATCGCACGAGGCTAGTATAGCGGAGTGGTGGGGAGGGACCTAGTAACCTCTACTTAGAGATTTAGGCGCACCACCCTCAGGCATTCACGGGAGGGGCAGATGGTGCGGACCATTGGTTTATACGGATCGAGCGTCGGGCTATGGAGATCACCTCCGATGCGACCCGGGATCGGGTTCATTTGCATTCAATTTAGAGAGCGAGGGCCGGGTGGTGGAGATGGGCTAGGACTTCTAGAGACTTAGAGGTTATGACATGGGCAGAGTTTCAGAAGTTGTTCATGGTTAAGTACTTTCCAGAGACTACGAGGCATGCGAAGGCTCAAGAGTTCCTAGAGCTGAAGCAGGGGGCGACGACTGCGATGGATTATGTGACTAGGTTCTGAGCTAGCGGGTTGTTGATGGTCACGTGACCCTGAGTGGAATGGAGTTAGGGTTGAGAATGGGGTGAAGTTGTCGAATTCGGTAGGATTGTAGGACTTCGCTACGGGATATGGATTCCATGGTTGGGGCGGCCGACCATAGAATATTTGGAAGATTGAGACCTTAGAAGACCTTTGTGCGTGAGTTCTCCCACAGGGTTAGGCGAGAATAAGGATGATATGTCGGGGATTGCGGGAGTTAGGATCTCGGGGACTCGACTTACAGGGGACTTGAGGATCATGGACATGTCAAAGTTCGATGTTATCCTAGGGATGGATTGGTTGACAGCTTACAGGATCGTTATCGATTGTGAGCGTAGAAGGGTTATCGCCTACATGCAAGACGGTACTCGTGTGGTATTTCAAGGGGACAAGCATCGCATTTTGCCCCCGAGACGATTATATCTGAGTCAGTGTCGAGGGCCGGTTAAGCGGGTTGGCTAGCGAGCCTTACTAGAGGACAGGAGAGACCGGACTTAGATGCACCGGTAGTGTGCGAGTATGTGGATGTTTTTCCGGATAGTACGGACTACCTCCGCGAGGGTTGTAGATTTGTCAAATTACACCTTGTACTTCGCCCACATCTACATGACTCCGCATAGGATGGCGCCGGTTGAGTGCGGGTACTCGAGGTCGGTCGGGAGCTCTTGGACAGGGGTTCATTAAACCAGAGCACTTCACCATAGGGCGCTCGGTTCTATTTGCGAAGAAGAAGGACAAGACCCTTGATTGTGCATTGATTAAACCGGTTGAGCCAGGGTTCTGATCGAGAATCGGTACCCGCGAATCGATGATTTGTTTGATCGTTAGGAAGGCGCGAGTCTACTCAGATAGACCTTCACCTTTGGTTACCATCGGTGAGGTTAGGGATCTGAATATCCCTAAGACAGCGTTTAGAACGCGTTATGGGCACTTTGAGTTCTGGTGATGCCCTTCGGTTGGCCGAATGCGCCCGGCGAGCGTTCATGGATCTCATGCGTAGGAAATTCCAACCTATTTAGATCCGGTTTATTACCGTAGTCTTCCGTGGATGACATCTTGATCTCCGGTCGAGTGGGAGCATGAGTATCATTTGAGGATCGTTTCACACGAGTTGTTGAGAGACCATCATTTGTCACCTTGGTCGATGTAAGTGCGCGAGTTACGGCCCTGCGAGGTGAAGTTTTGGGACACGTGGTGTCGACGCTCGGGAGTGTCGGTCGACCAGGAAGGTCGAGGCGGAGTGGGTTAGGAGGAGGCCTAAGTCGGCCGAGATATGTAGTTTCTTGGGATTGGTGGTGTCTGGAGATTCATTGGATTTCTCGGGATAGCGGCACCTATGACTAGGTCGAGCCCGGAAGGAGAGTCGGGATTTGATTGGGATGGCCGTGCGAGGAGCGTTCCGGGAGTTGAAGGAGACTTGCCGGCTCAATCTTGATAGTTAGGGACGGGGAAAGGAGCACCACGGTGTATGTGATGCCTCGAGAGGCGGATAGGATGTGTTTTGATGCGGTCAGGGGGTAGTAGCTAATGGTTCTCGTCGAGTTGAAGAATCACGAGCGAGAATTACCTTGTGCGACATGGAGTTGGCGGTCGTAGTCTTCGCATGAAGATTTGGCGCCACTACTTATCTGACGAGGAGACCGAGGTGTGCTCAGACCATAAAAAGTCGAAGTATATTTTCATAGCGGGACCTCGTATGAGGCAATGCGGATGGATGGGTTCTAGAGGATTATGACTTCACTTTGCATTACCATCCGTCAAAGCGAATGTGGTGGTGATGCACTGGTCGGAAGTCACGAGGCCTTGGCTTAGTATAGCTTCTCGGGAGTGGCGGATGCTCGAGGCGTGGGACGGTTTGGTATAGTTCAGCGGCGGTTTCCCGAGTGCCTTGGGAGTTTAGGTGGCTGCAGTCTCTACGTTGAGTAGAGTGATTGAGTCCGGTGGCGAGCCTTGAATGAGTGTCCATCGGGGGCCAAGTGCTCGCTCGGGTATAAGTAGCGAGGTTGGACCATTCACGCAGATGGTGGTCTTCGATATAGGGGACGGGTAGTGGTTCCCCAGTTGACCGATTTGAGAGAGGAGATTCTCAAGGAGTTTCACTGCTCTCGATTTGCCGTGCATCCAGGTGGCCACGAAGATGTACGGGATCTTCGGTCGTCGTGTGCGGGCCCGGAATAAAGAGAGACACGTGGGGACTTTGCTCGGCGATGTCTCACATATCAGCGGAGTTAAGGGTGAGCACGAAGCCAGCGGGGCTACTTGACCATTGGAGGTGGGCAGTGGAAGTGGGAGCACATCCGCGATGGACTTTGTGACTGATTGCCCGCGGACCTTGTGAGATCATGACTCGGTATGGGTGATAGTGGACGGCTCGCAGTCGGCACATTTTCCTAGCGTGCGAGATGACCTTCTCATTGGAGAGATTACGCGGTTGTACATTCGAGAGATAGTCAGGCTACATGGAACAGTATCATAGTGTCGAATAGGGACCCGAGGTTTCTGACCTTTTGGAAGAGTTTCCAGGCTATGGGAACTGCTGGCGGCGATGAGTGCGACTTTCCACCCTGGGACGGATGGTCGGTGGGAGGACTATACGGTATTAGAGGACATGCTACGAGGCATGCGTCTGCGGATCATAAGGGTGGTTGGGAGGAGCATTTGCCCTTCAGTGGAGTCGCTGACAGCGGTTGTCGGGGCGAGTATACGGATGGCAGAGTATGAGGCCTTGTATGGGAGGCGTACGAGGTCAAGTTGTGTTGGGCCAGGAATTGGGAAGGCTCCATCAGCGGTCTTTGATCGGTCAGAGACACCTCAGAAGGTGAGGCTTAATCTGACGATCTTCTCACGGCTCGGCCGGCGAAGAGCTATGCGGATGTGCGACGTTGACCTTTAGAGTTCGAGGTTGGGGATCACGTTTTTTGAGGTAATGCTGGGAGGGAGTGGTCGGACCGACAGCGCGGAGAAGCTATCGTCGAGGGTTATTGGGCCTTCGAGATCCTCGAGGAGGATGGGCTTCTTTGTGCGTGCCGGTTGGCGTTACCACCCGGCATGTCGAGTGTCACGAGGTATTTCCGTCTCCATCGCCCCGGAGTATACTCCCGGATCCAGCTCATGTGGTGGATTGGGGACAAATAGAGGTTGACACAGATGGGACCTTCGAGGAGGGACTAGTGTGCATTTTAGATAGCCGTGATCAGGTTTTGCGACACAAGACCGTGAGGCTAGTGAGAGTGCTATGGCGGCACTATGGAGTGGAGGAGTCAACGTGGGAGCGCGAGGACACGATGCGGGCCACCAATCCCTTCTTGTTTAGGGATGAAGGTACGTGGTTTAGTCATTTAGTATTTAAATGACTAGTGTACATGCATGGTAGAATGCACGTTGCATATGCATGTGAGTGATTGTAATTGTCCTGAATTTCGGGACGAAATTCCTTTAGGAGGAGAATGTAGACTGAAATTTCAATTTACGGAAAAGGGTAAATCGTAATTTAGGTAAAATTCCGAAATTTATTCTCTAGATCTCGGATGTGAAACGGACCGTGTCGTTAAAATTCGTCTCGTGAAATTTAGTGACTGAAAAGTTTCGTCGGATTACGAGGAACCGGTCGGAATATTTTACGAATTTGCAGGTGATAAATGCTTGATGACGAGGACGAGATTTGCGAAAATCTCGGAAGTCAGAAAATAGCTTGAGTTAAAGTTCATTTAAAATAATTGAACTAAAAAGAAATAAAATTTTTCGGGGAAGAAACGGACTCGAATGAGATAATATAAACTATGTATTCAAATAATAATAATAATAATAATAATAATAATAATAATAATAATAATAATATAATAATAATATGTATGTAATATAATTATAATAAAGGAAAAAAAATCAAAAGGAGCTTGCGTAAATATTGGAATTGTGTTGACTTTGAGCCATCGACAACAGTAGAGCGGAATTCTCTCGATGTGAAATTATGGAAAAGTCTTTGTGGGAAGGCGATGGAAGAATCGATAAAACCCGTTGTGGATGAAGTAAAGAAGGCAGTGGGATTTGGCGAGATCTTGAAACGAGTCAAATCAATTCGTGAACTCATACGACCGATCGTCGATCAAATCAAACAATCGAGCAACGGAGAGTTGGATCGTCAAAAGGAGGAGAACGAGAAGGCGCGTCATTTGTTAGAAGGAAGGCGATACGACGGTAAGATCAGCGCCTTCTACGATTCGCCGTCTCTTTACAAGTACCATATTCCGCTCAAACAATCTAAGAACATCATGGGATTACGGCCTTCTCGAACCTCGATCAGATAAAATGGAGGGCGTGGTTGCAGTCGAATTGGGTTTTTGGGTTCGGAAGGGAAGGGAGGCGTCAGTGGTTGCTCTGCCTGATCCCCTAAATTCATGGTGGAATTTTGGATATGATGAGAAAATTGAAGAAGCTGGTGGTCGGAGATGGGACGGAGTGGTTGTGGTGGCTCTGGAGGATGTGGGAAAGGCCTTAATTGTTAAAGCTTTCAAGACGGGATGTCAAAGGTTTTACGGTCGAGTGAAGGAAAAGTTGATCTACCTTGATGAGGCTACGCGTGGACACCAAAAGTTGGAGTTTCGACAAACTCCGTGGTGAGGTTTCTCCACTCTTGGAGTTTACACTTTATTTAAGTGTTTTTCAATGCGTTAGCTTGAGGCCTTGAATGAGCCGTTTGATCGATCCCAAAACTTGGGGCCAGGGTGTTGGTATTAAAACCATTTGTGAAAGCAGTGGCGTGAGGGAGCATTACGAGGCTATTTTTGGTGGCTAATTTGTGCGTTGTAATGTTCATGTATGTGTTGGTTGTATGAAGTAGGAATTGACCTTGAAACCAGGAGTTCACAAAGTGAACTTCTGATTAGTGATTTTTGGGAATAGTAGCAGGAGTTTGTGATACCGAGAATAGTGTTCGCGAGAATAATTTTGTGAAATAATGTGTTAGTTGAGTAATTCAAATCGAATTGCTAGGTGGTTCGATCTGTATTAAGTGATAATTTTGATGTAGTGATAGTATGCATGTTGAATGAGTGATGTTTTGTGAAAATATATGCATGTTTATATATTTTATGAATTATCTTTGTATTGGAATTGGCATACATGCATTCCATATGCAGCTGGAACACCCCAGGACTATAGGAGTGAGTGCATGAGATTGAATCCTAGAAAATGGTTCGGAGGGTTTATGCAAAATGTTAATTATCGGAGGGTAGTCCAAACTAAAAATATCAATCGTCGGAGGCAGCCCAATTGATATACATCGGAGGGTAGTCCCTGAATAATATCATCAGTGGAGTTGCCCGATTGATATATACACATCGGTTGTCCACAAACAAACAAAATAATAATTCCCATACGAGGCTTAGGCGAGTGTGAGAGTCGATGAGGACTCGGGTGCGAGATGAGTAGGTTAGACATTCAAGTAGGATCATGCATTTGCTTGAATGTGTGTTTATTTTGATTGTGCACTGCACTTAGGTAGAAGTAGCCCGCTTGGGGCGATTCCACTGCGAGCATTAGCTCACCATGTCGAGGATATTATTTTATAGGTACGGGAGTCCGCGAGGAGACGGCTCGTCCTAAAGGCCGAGTTTAGAAGAAAGCCGGGTTGTGGCTTTGGTTGATGATATATACATGTATTGAAATGTCTAATTTTAATATATGTATTGTATAAGAATGAAAATATTGTAACTCTTGTAACTATTTGGTATATAGTTGGATTCATAGTTAGTATGTATTATGAGTATCGTTTGTGGGCCCAAGTGGTAGTACTCATATGATTGGATATATTGGATATATTGGATATATTGCCTTGTTTTGGGGCCAATTATATGCAGGTTTTGTATTTGGGTGAGCTCACGTCTGAAAGGGCTACGCTGATTTTAGTGAAATGTCGGGTCACCCGAGCATTCCACGGGGAAGTGTTTCCATGGGTTGACGGGTAGTCCAACGGACCCCGGAGTTTAGGGCGTCCGCGATAGAAATTCGGTGGGACTCGGGTTTGATGGAGTCGGTGAGGAATCAGTACATTGGACATGGTGAGTCGTATCTCATTCATGGCATGTAGAATTCCATTCTAGGTTTGCATAATCTTGATTGGAATGTGTTTTTTTTTTTTTTTGACATGACATTGTGGGGAGTAGCATCTATAGAAGTTTACTCTACTGGGCATTGCTCACCCCATCGTGGGACCTCCTTTCAGGTACAGGGAGTGTGCAGGGAGACGACGTTCACTCGAGACCGCCATTGTGAAGAAAGCCGGGTTGTGGCTTTTATTCTTACTTTTGTAAAATATTAGAACAAGTTAGTTTTAATATATGTTCTGTATAAGAGTGTTGTAATAAACTCTTATGGACTATTGTGATATAGTTGTATATTGTTGATATGGACAGATGGACCTTGTGTGGTAATTACTACTTTTGTTGAGACTCTGGATGAGTTATAGATGTATTGCTATATAGGTTGTATATTGAGTAGAGCTCCTCGAACAAAGGAGACTTTGTCCGATTTTTGTGAAAATATGGATCCCGATAAATAGGACACAATAGTGTGGTATCGGGTTACGAGAAAGTCACGAAGTTTTAAGCGAGGTTGACGGTTGATGATAGACCTTTGAGTTTTTGGGGCGTCACGACCGTGTCGAGCTTAGATTATCACGAATACCTAGGGCTTTATGGATATGGGTCTGAGTCATTAGATTCATTGAGTTGATTACGATGTCATAGTTTGTGCATCGAGAACATAGGTATGTGATTACCTAGGGCTTGGTGGGCATGGGTTTAGGACATGCGGTTATAGTCTGAGCTTAGGATTTGTGATGCCTGGGGCTCGTGTTTGATATTAGCTTCATAGCTTGGTATCAAAGTATTCATCGTGTATTTGTGGATGGGTTATTGTGATGATTGTGTGTGTGTATGATGTGTTTGTGTGGATTATATGCATGATAGGTTGTATATAGAAAACGAAGAACACTAGGTTTAGAAAACATAACCTTAGGTGTGTCGGAAAATAAATGATCTCTGAGATCCTACTCACTGTGGACCTAAGGGTCATGGACATGTCGGAGTTTGATGTCATCCTCGGGATGGACTAGTTGACGACACACCGAGTCGTCATTGATTGTGATTATAGGAGTTCTTGCCTACACGGGGCCGGTGTTTATGTGTGTTTGGGGAGATAAGCACGGTGCTTTACCTCGAGCCATGTATGACTCTAGGTGGCATGGGCGGTTGATGGGTTGGTGGCAAGCCTTACGGAAGACGAGGCGGAACGAGGAGTTGGTTTGCCTCAGTGGTTTATGAGTATGAGGATGTTTTTTAGGAAGAGGCTACGAGTTACCTCAGTATAGGGCATGGTCGAGATCGGTCTGAAGGCTCATGGCGAGACAGGGGACCAGAGCGTGTACACCATTTCACCTCGGAATGGCGCGAGATCATTCGATTATTTAGGTATGTTTCTACTCTCATGCCTATGGGCAAGAGTATTGTTCGGTTTTGTAGCATATGTATGTGATTGTGTGTGTGAATTCGTAAAACTCGGGAAAAATTTAATTTTTCTGAAAAATGACAAAAACAGTAACAATTGTTGAAATGGTTCAGAGAAACCTGGAAATTTTTCCTAGATATCGGATGACGAAACAGACATCACTGTTGAATTCGTCTCGCGAAATCAAGTTATCCAGAAAATTTTTGTCGAATTCCGAGACAATCGGATTTTTTCACGATTTTCGGGGTAACATGCATCTAGTAACTCCCAGGGACAAGATTTTTATTAGAATATTAGGAGTTAGGAAATAACTCAAGTAAAGTTCATTTAAAATAAATTGAACTTGAACCGGGATGAAATAAATTGTTTCGGGGCGGAAATAGACCCGAATGAGTAATGGACATATGGCGCGTGTGGGCCATGTCTCCAAACTTAAGAATTAAGTTAAACAAAAGGTTAAAATCAGATTGAGGTAGAAAATGAGCGAATTTAGCTGGAGAAAAACGTTGAGAGAGAGAGAGGAGGCTCCAACTTCTCTCTAAGATCTCTCGGAGATTGGTTGGTCGAATTCATCGGAGGCGCAGACGAAAGTTCATCCTACTCACGAGAGTGCGCGTGGAGTCTGCAAAACACGGGATTTCGTCGGATTCAGCGGAGTTCAGAATCAAGGTTTCGGGTTTAGGAAGTGCCCACGAGACTTTCTAGAGTTTCTTCTACGCTCCAACAGGTAGGGATTCTTCCTACTTTGGTTTATTTTCCATTCTAGGGGCTGTTTGGTTGAGTTTAATGCCCAAGAACATTTTTGGTCGTTTTTACTCTAAAATTTGTTTGTGGTGCGGGTTATGGGAAAAAGTGCCTATTTTGATATATATGATGTCCGATTTTGGGGCTGATTTCGGTTAGAAAAGGGAGAATTTGGACTAGTATCCTTCAGGATATTGTCCCTATCTGAAGACTTGATGTAGGCTTTTGAATCACCCCAGGTGGACCTCTATAGCCGAGTTATAGTCCGTTTTGAATTTGCCACGAGTACTCTGTTTTGGAATTGATTTTCGGTTGAGAAAAAAAGTGCGAATTTGGGCTAGTATCCTTCAAGGAAATTGTAGCTCTATCTGAGAAATTGATGTTAAGATTTTGAATCTCCCAAATTGGACATCTATAACTCAAGTTATGGTCAATTTTCCGGGATTGCCACAAGCTGCCCCATTTTGACCGAACCTACTGTCCATATTTTTTGGACTGATTTTTGGTTGGGAAAAAGTGAGAATTTGGGCTAGTATACTTCAAGGAAATTGTAGCTCTATCTGAGAACTTGATGTTAGGCTTTTGCATAACCCAAATCGGACCTCTATAACTCGAGTTAGTAATTAAGTTTTAGAATTTGCTATAGCTTAGGTTGTTTAATGATTTGTGTCCAGATTTTTGCCACAATTGGTATATGATTGTAGTATATCATTGCTTGAATTGAGTGATATACTTGGTTGAAATTGTGTGGAAGTCAAATTGTGTGTTCTAATGGTTTGGCTTGTGATGTGTTTGTGTATGAACAAGGCCATTGCGTGGCTTGGTTGTAGGCTATTTGTGGACATGGTGTCACAATTAAGCTTAGAGTATAATGTAAGTCATTGCTTGATTGGTGATGACTTGTAGATGTCAATATATGTGTGTATAATATATTGACATGTATTATGTGGTTTATTTGGAAATTGTATGTTAATTGATATGATTGTCCAAATGATGCATGGTTTAAAATGTCCATATAGCACTCATCATATATATGTCATGGTATAGGCATGGAATGACATAATTGCATTTCATATTCACGGGGACATCGCATTAAATGGGTGCATGTACATGATCATAATCATTCATCATTCTTGGTGAGTGGGTGGTGAGCTTGGTACTTTTGGACTACGTCCAATGAAGTCTCATGGGTGTATTTCATAGCTTTGAATAAAGATGTTTATTGAAGACTGTCCAATGCTTTTGAATAAAGCGGTTTATCGGAGACTGTCCAATGCTTTTGAATAAAGTTGTTTATTGGAGACTGTACAATGCTTTTGAATAAAACTGTTTATCAGAGATTGTCTAATGGCTTTGAATAAAGTGGTTTATCGGAAGATGTCCAATTAGTTTTAAAAACAAAAAGCTTTTGTTTTGGATAAAAGGTCATTGGGTGAAACACTAATAACAAGTTTTTATACTTGACATAAGCATGTGTGAGGGAGTCGGTGAGGACTCGTGTTAAAGGCATGGTGAGTGACACTTCATTCATGGCATGTAGACATTCCAGAATAGAAATTGTATTTTTACTTGGAATGTTTGATTGTGTGAACGGCGTCTGTATGTCTTGGGTGGGGAGTAGCCACGTAGGAGTTTACCCTACTAGGCATTGCTCACCCCGTCATGGGACCCCATTTCAGGTACAGGGAGTATGCAGATGGACGACGCTCACTCGAGGCCGCAATTATGAAGAAAGCTGGATTGTGGCTTGTAATTAATTTTTTGTAAAGAAGCTTGGAACAAACTAGTTCTAGCTTGTATTTTGTGTAAAAAGAATTGTAAAAATACTTTGGAACAACCTTGTTCTAACTTATAATATTTGTAAGAGTATTGTAATTAAACTCTTGAAGACTATGGTAATTAGTCTTGTATCTTCTGTAGTGTGGATGAGTGGGTTTAGTTAGGCCATTTTCACTCATAATTGGACCTAGTGAGGTCATTGTATTATATTGGGCCATGTTGCCAGGTTTTTTGTACATGTTGTATTTTGGGTAGAGCTTCCCGTATAAAGGAGACTCTGTTCGATTTTCGTTAAATCATGGGTCTCAGAAAAAGGACACGGTGGTGTGGTGTCAGGCTACCTGACATTAACGAGTCTTCCGCGAGTTGACGGGTTGTCAACGGACCCCAAGGTTTTAGGGTGTCACAATTTTGAGTTCTGAATCAATTTCATTTCTTTTTCTTTTGATTTTTTGTCCTTTTATTTGTCTCATACCCCTTTTCATATGGATTTCTAAAATATTATTTATGATGCTGGTGAAAACTTAGTTCATAAGGTGAGTTCTGAATTTATTTCATTTCATTTTTTTTTGTCATTGTTTTTTCTCAAGTCGTTTCATATAGATTTCTAAATTATTCATGATGTGGGTGAAAACCCAATTCATAAGGATCAAGATTAAGTTCATATATTCGTGAGATTTTTGTTCTTACGCTTTATTTGATTGGTTGGAGGAACCAAAGAAAGGAAAAGAAAAGTTCTGATATATTATTAACATACGGTGTGCGTTGCTTTTGGGTTGGGAATTTGTCCTTAGGTTTCAAATGATGGTGAAATTAAGAGTTAGATTTCTTATTGCTATTATTTATTTATTTTTCAACCGTGCTTACTAATGATTCTAAGTCTCAAATTATTGTTATTTTAGTTTAGTAAGATAATTTTTTAAACCTTAAATACTATCTTGATTGCTTTCTCAATTTTGTAAGAATTTCTCCAAGATTTTCTTTAGACTCAAGATTTTCTTCTCTCCTTAAAATAATAATATATTTTGAAGTTTTGATAGTGAGGTTAAATATAAATAAAGTAATTTTTAATTAAAAAATTTATTCCATTTGACTTAATTTTGTATATAAAATATTTCTTATATAAAAAATGTTCTATAACACCCTATCATATAAGTGTGTTCGTTAAGTCTTACATACTTTTTTTTTAAAATTTTAATTTTTTGATTTCAACATCTTCCAAAATTAAAATAAAACATATATTTTTGTACTTTAAGTAAAAATATTGATAAAAGTTTTTTTTTTCAGTTTATCATTAAGTTAAAGTATTAATTTTTTTTTTTACATTAGTTAAAGTATCATTTTAAAAATAATCAATTTTATAATATGTATGAAATAGTCTTATATATGATAAATTAAATAATTTATTTTCAATTTTAATAATTTTAATATAAATTTAAGGTATGTGAGTATGAATAAATATAGCTAATACAAGTTATATTTCAAGAAAAAAAGTGAATAAACATTAAATAATATTTACGTCGTGTAGTATAAATTTATCTTTTCAAATTTCCAATTAAACAAATTTGGAAGGAACTGAAAATAATAAAAATAATAATATAATAATACTAGTATAATATAAATTTAAGGTATGGATTTTGGATAAATATAATTTAATAATAATTTTAAAGAGAATACAAGAAGTAGTTCAATAGAATAGACAATGTTTGTAGATATTGTTGAATAGATATTTCAAGATAGAATTTAAAAAAAACTTAGTAGATAGAATAGACATTAAATTATCTAAAAAAGAACAAAAAGAAAAAAAAAGAATAGACATTAAACCACAACAACAACAACAACAATAATAATAATATTGTTTGGACTATCAATTTATCTTTAAAAATTTCAATTAAACAAAATTGGAGGACTACCAAATAAATAATAATATGTGTAGATGTCAAAAATAATTATAATAATAATAGTAATAGTATTATACACACATCCAATCAATATCAATGATGACTCATCAATCAGTTCTTGGAATAAAAGAAATTTTATATAAAAACTATTAATGCTGCTCATCAATTAATTCTTGGAATAGAAAAAGATTTTGTAAAAAAAAAAAAACTTATGAGAAATCTTATTGAAGAATAGATTTTGTAAAAAAATTAAGAGAAATCTGACTTATTAGATTCTATTGTGAAAGACACAATTATTTTCAAAAGAATTCTATACTTATGATTCTTACATAACATTAAAAAACATTTGATGTGACTTTAGAATTGCAATTTAATATCAACAATAAGTTTAAAAAATAGGCAAAGATATCAAATTTAGATATTTTTATTCATCGAGCTATTCTTTTTCTTGATACCAACAATTATATATTAAATTCACTATATATAATTAATTTTTTGCTCTTAATACCAACAAATAGGTCAAAAAATATCAAATTTAGACATTTGTACTCAATCAAAGTTAGTGTTAACACGTATACACTTATTGGTTAAGGTAGTTTATTTCAACAATATATAAATTTATTAAATTCAACTACAATTCTCTTACTTGATAATTAAATTCAAATTTATATTTTTTTCGATATTGTCTTACGTGCATTAGCACGTATACACTTACTAGTATAATAAAAAATACAACCCCTCGATACCTCTCTCCATTGCAATTTGATCCCAAACTCTAAGCTCTCATCCCCTAAAATTCTCCCTCTTAAACCTAGTCTTAGTTTTGAATCGAAACCCTAATTTCTCCCCAATTTATGTTTTGTGTCTCCCCAACATCTTTGCTTGAACATGGAAATTAAAAAATCCCAGTTTGCAAGTTCGATTCATTATAATGAAGCTCGAGAAAATCATGAGGCACATTGCAAATGTACAACAAAAGATCATCATTTCAACGGTTTCAATAAAAGAATAATCATGTAAATACAATCAATTTGATGAATGAATACAAATTTTTTTTTTTAAAAGAAAAACCGTAAATTGATCTCTTATACACATACAAGAATGATCAAAGTTGAGGAACATGGACAACAAACCCACAAGGACGAACAAGATCAAGAATCCAAGTATCATAAGCTAAATGATAAAACCAATAGAAGAGCCTGGCATGCGTTGTTGGACCAAACATTTTTTAAGTGTAAAACTCGAGTTATCGGGTCGACTTTTGAGTCTAAATTAAAGTGGGACCCGATTGCTATTTTGAACAATATTTTGTGGGTTCATATTCTACTAAGTAAGGAGAATAATGTAGTATATTCTTTGCTCAAATCGAGTAAGAAATGAATGAGAAAATAGGCTCCTAAGTAACCCTCTTGAAAAGGTGCTATTTGGACTTTCATTTTGAGTTGTGTCTTTTCATGATGAGTTGCGTCTTTTAGGATGGTGACTGTCTGGAAAGTCACTAAGAGGTCTATAAATACTGTGTTCATTGGTTTGGCTCTTATAGTGAGTTTTCTTTTCCCCCAACAAATTCTGGCCATTCAAGAATGAAATAAGACTAAGGCAGTTTAGTGCATTATTTTTCTATGATTTAAGGCAGCCAAGATTTGAGAGCATACAACATAGTTTGGTCTGGGCCGACATAGGATTGGAGTACTACTTCTATCTGCGTGAATATCATTGTATCCTGAGAGGTAGACGCTCGGTATTCCATAAGCACCAAGAGTAGGGGCGAAATATGTCTTAAGGACATAGTGTCAAAACACTAGCCTTAATCTACCTAAAGTTCCTATCACGCGTCCTCGTTATGCACCCAAGTTAGTATCTAGTTTGCATATTAGAACTGCTACGTATAACACTTTTATGTCACACTTCTCATGTAAATAGCTTTCATGTCACACTTATCTTTTATGTGTAACACTTCTATATAATCAAGCTCACATTTACTTGTTACTGCTTTTAGTATACTTTGCATGTTTCAAAAACTAAAATTTCAAACTGTAAGAATTTACTATATTTGAATACCCTAGAGTCAACATTCCTACATAAGGCGGTTACATCCAACCTCACAAATCCCTAAATGTGTAAATACCTGTCCCAGCTGCAGTGGGCTCTCATGTAGTCGCACTAATAGGTGACAAAGACGACGCCATTGATGCCTGTATTGAGCTAGGAGAGAGGGGTGTCGAGCGGAGGTTAGGATAAGGGCATTTAAAAAAGATTTTTAGGTTTAATGAATTATGTGCAAGTCACACATCAACTAAAAATGCACGTAAGGGTGACATCGCCAATAACATTAACGCCATGGTTTATCTCGAATTTCTGCGAATAGCAGTGGATATATGGCGTTCACGCCATCCAAAGCACGTTGGGATCAGAACAAGCTGACGCAAATGCAATCAAAACTAGGTACTATATGTCTTCCAACCTTTGTTCTATTAAAACAAGACGGTTATAGTTAGTTACCTATTTTCTGCGCCCACCCTTTACCTTTATTGCGCCTGTCTTTAAATATGCCCTACAGATGTTAATCTTTTAGTTTAATTATACTATATATCACAGTAGTTTCAGTCTCTAACTCAAAACAAATATTCTCTATCCAATATTTTAAGTTTTTATTAAGAAAGCATCCAAAACATTATGAATAACCAAATATTTATTTCTTATCTACAAAAAAAGATATGAGTTTAAAATATTTGTCATTTTGTTTAAAGTCGCGTCAACTCAATCATATCCCTTAAAGGTTTAGTCTCTGATTATGACGTTTTTTACCCGCTGATACAAGAGCTAAACCTCTGTTCATACGATGAGTCACACCGTCTTTAGGATCCATCATGGTTTCCAGATTAATTTGAAACTGTGATTTATACCTTGATAAAGCATACTAGGGTTTTGGGCTCGCTTCTTTCTTTGCTCCTTCCAAATGTAGATTTAATATATATATATTTTCTTAGTGACCTGACCTGGGTTTCTACATCCGATCTAAAGTCCCACAAGTGGTGGCCCTTCGCTTAAGGTATTTTTTCATAACATATTAGGGTTTATTCTCTATTATGTTGTACTTGTACTCTCTTGTGATTCATAAAATAAGTTTTCCTACAGTATTTTTTCAAAAGTATGGTTTCACTATGAAATCCCGTTGCTTATTTCTTGCTTCAGATGTCATTATGTCATTGATTTCACATTTCTTTTGAAACTCAGCACCATCATTTTCTCATTTTCTTTTGATTTCCATGGCTTGATTTGCCTCAAACTCATCCCACCTTTTTACCATTTGATCCAGATCTCATGGTAGACATTTTTTAAATTAATGAAGCCGATTATCCTCTTCTGATAAGGTGCATAAATTTGTCAAATTTTTTACGTTTCACTTGCCTCAAACTTTTTCGATCCAAAATACTGCAGTTGTTAGTCACCGGTTCATTCATCAAAACAACCGCCAAAAACTCCATGTTTTGAAAGTTATTTTCAAATAGTAGGGACATGAGTGAGTTACGAAAGTAAGTCTTAGGAGTATCTTGAGACCGGAAAAAGTTTAAGGGCAAAATGGAATATACTCGCAAAACCTGGGGGCATTTGTGGACCTTATCACATCTTCTTAATTTTCTCACCTTTTCTAGGTTTTGGATTGAATTGTGCATGCTATATGGATCGATCACTTGTTAATTATGAGCCAAGGGACATAATACTAATTAATTAAACAAGAATATGCGAATACACACAAAAAGATATGAAGTTTGGCTAAAACTCTTTATTAAAAGTCATCTCCCTAAAAACTATTAACAGCTGAATTTCCTATACATTAAAAACTCTGAAGAACAATTCAGTGGGAGGTGGTAGGGATGCCAAACATGGTCTGGTGCTTTTCCATTTTTTCTGTTTTTTACACAAACATATAAAAAGAATGAAAGATTTAAAATTTTTTTTTTTTTTTTGGGGGGATTATATATATGGTCACCAACGACCCCCTGAATCAAAGTGTTCTTGTTGGTGCAACTGTTTTTGGATAGAATCAGGAGAGAAAGGCAAAGGAAAGGGCTGATCATGAGCAGCCACAAAGGGAGGCTGAGAGATGAGAGTTGTGGAAGAATATACACTACCAGGGTACGCCAAATTCTGTTCTTGTTCCTGCTGTTGTAGCCTTTGCTCGAACGAGATTCGCTTCAATATTAATCTTTCCTTCAATTTCTGTATTTGCTGAGATACTGCTTAAGCGGAGATACATAATCCTCAAACCCTAGAGTGGTGATAGCCCATATGATGTCTTCGCCATTAATGGTCTTCCTCTTTTCTCTTTGGCATTTATCAGAGGCTTCTCCGGTAACAAAGCTAATGAATTCGGAAACGCATTCCTGGACCGTCTCTTTAGCGTCTTTAGAGATTTTCCCGTTCCCAGGAATGACTTTCTTCATGATTCGGCCGACATTGGCGATGGGAAGAAAGCGATCTTGCTCTTGTTGATGATGTTGATGTTGCTGCCGCGCTGCTGCAGCCGCCAGAGATGGATTTTAAGCAAGAGCTTTCTGGGTTTTCTGAGGTTGGAGGATGAATTGATGCATGGCTGATCTCATGATCGTCTGCCATGCATATAATCAATCAGATAACTAACTGTAATATTTCTGAGATTGTAATTGAAACACGCGTGGAATGGTTGTGGTGCGTCCACTTGCATATGCATAAGCATATGCGTCTTAAAATAAATGGCAAAGAGAAGGGCATGAAAATAGGCAAGCAGTGAGGGGAAGGCAAAGGGCTAGCTTGATTTTCTACCTGTTTTTGAGTCCATGGGACTCGCTCAGAGCTGTTTTAACCAACTTCTATTCATTTTCTTTACTAATATTTGTGTTTGCCCCATGGAATACCTTCCTCATTTCATTTTATTATTAGAGTTATGCTTAATTTGTGTTCCATTTGATATTTATTAGCTTTCTTGATTTACTTGATTTTTTCATTAAAAAAAAAAACAACACAAAAACCCATTTTCACAAGTTCTTGTACAATTAATTATCATCTTCCTATGAAACTATAGCTGGAATCCAAGAAGCCTAAATTTCATTCCTCGCCTAAAACATCTGTCGTAAATAAAATTGGCCGTTAGCGAACATATTTTTTCAGTGTTTAACTGACCCACTCCACCGCGCCCACGGGCTGCGAGCTAAAGCGGGTCAAAACGGGCCAAAATTTAAAAAAATGTTAAAACTTGTAATTTATATAATTTTGTCATTCTTCAAATAAAAAACAAAATACAAGTGTTTAATAACAGTTACGTACATAAATGATGGAGCTTAGACATATAATAATATTTAAAGTCTTAAATAAACGTAAATAATGTTAAACATCATTATAAATTTATAACCCAAACCAACTAGTAGCTATAACTAACTACAATCATATAATAATTAAAATTAATGAAGTACCAACCATAATCAAGTTCAAAGCCATGATAAAAATGAAACATCAAATCATAAACATGTCAAAGTGTAATAAACAAAACTAATAAACATAAACCATATTCAAAGTACTAAAAAAAATAAAGTGATGTAAATAAATGATATCTTAAAACTAAAACCAAAGTTTCAAATGAAACCACTATGCCTTTGACCTCATCTTCATTACTATGGTCACTATAGGATTTAGGAAAAATCCCAATAAGTCATAATATATATATATATATATATATATATATATATATGTTATTTAAAAATTAATAATAAAAATAAAAATAAAATTTTCGCCAATCTGGCTCGCCTCACCCTAACCCTGATGGGGCACATGGATCACCCAGCCGGGCCAATAGGCTCGGATTTTATTCGGGTTGCTAATTTCACGGCTCGGCCCTTCAAAATATCGGGTCAATTCAGGCCAGCCCATCGAGCTCGACCCATATTTCCATCTTTATATGAAACTATCAAATTTCACAAGGAAAATAATAATAATAATAATCTATACTACCTATAAAAGTACAAGGTGTTTTACAACTTTCATTCTCTAATCTACATTTTTGTTTTTGATTTTCATAAAATCATCCTAATTAACGCTGATCATAATATAATTTAATTCCTTTCCCTTTTTCACCTTCAATCATATAACAACTCCTTCAAGGAGGTTTCATATAGTCGATGACAACACATTTTCAACGAAAAATCAATGCCAATATAATTTTAATTCTTTTCCTTTTCCATCTTCAATTTAACATATAAAGTCAATTCGACTTCTAAACGAAGGTTTCATAGTTGACAACGAAAACGACAACGTTCTAATGGCAAATAAATGCCAATGATTTACTTCACTGGGAGAAGACAATGTGCTTGATATTTATTATTCTTGATGTTTTCAAATTTAATGATGCATGTTCTTTATTTCAATTATCATCCAGCATTTGCATAATGAGAATGATATCCGATTCACAGCAGGTATATTATTATGTTCACTTTTCCTTTTCAAACGAGAATTACCATTGCTTTTTAATTATTAAGCACTGGTTTTTGATGCGCAAGCATTACAGTTTGGAATATCGACCATTGCCGAGGTATCTTCTTCTTCAAAATTTTGTGCCTTAATTCACAACACCGATCTTATTCTTTTGTTTAGATTATTAAGAGTTGATAGCGGTACATATTTTTTATGTTTTCATGGATCCGTTGTCAGTAGAATTTCTCTCAAATGTTACAACTGAAGCACAGGTTGAGGGCTACAGTTTATTCATATTACAACATTGTAGGCCTTTAATCTATACTAGTTGGGACAAGTAAATGCACAATGCTTTTACACATTTTGCAATGATAATACTCACCAAAAGTCTTGTATTGTAATTGTGGGATTCAAATCCGTTGACGGAACTATTAGTGGGCTGTGGTGGACTAAAGCCTGTGTGGTAAAAAAAAAATTTATTACTATACCAAATTCACCGCCCACCCTTATTATTTTTTTGTTTTCCTAGCTTTTTCCCTTTCCTTCCTATTCTCACGATTTCTGATTCTATGATAAAATTCTCTCCCTAAGACCTAACAATCTCATTCCATCCTCTTAATTTGTGATCTTGCATTGAGAACCCACCACGCCTTTTTTTGTTCTCTACTCGCTGGATCGTCGGCATTCAAACCGAGTTTTGGGGTAAATTCCTTCCTGTAGTTTATTTTTTATTTTTCGCCACTATTGTTTGAATATCTATAGTGTCTGGAATTTGAAAATGAATTTTCATTTTCTCATTTTCCAAACAGACAAGCTTAGCGTCATTTACTTGTTTTCCTTAGTTATGTTCTGATATCTTCATTTTGGATTTTATTTTTGTTTTTATATTTGTTGTGCTTGTATATTTTCCTAGGTCTTTGGCTTTTAATAGATAATTGTAATTATATCTTTGTGGCTTATTCTTATGTTGCACCACATGCTATGTCGCTTCTCCCATACCCCCACGCTGTGGTTGGTCGAAGAAAAATAAAAGAAAATCAGTTTTTCCAACCTGGGAAACCTATTTGATAAATTCTTGAAAGAAAACAATTTTTTTTTTTTGGCAGAATTTTTCCAAAAACATATTTATTATTAATCCAGATTTTAGAGATGTTTTAAGTTACCGCTTAAGCAACCACACAAACATGCAAATGACAATATGGAGAGTACTTTGAAAACTTTTGCATCCTACATTGGTGTGCAGGATCTTCATGGAGAACAAGCTTAACAATTGTTTTTCATATTCAAGTTCCTAAACAAATTTTTTTTTTTTTCCAAAAACACAAAGGACTCGTTTTTTAAATGATCCCAAACAAGATCTAAACACTACGGGGATCACAGTCCCTCTTTCTCCTCGTATCCATCATCGATCGCTTTCAAGTATTTTCTGTTTCTATATCAAAATGTTTCGTGTTTATCATCACCGCTCACCGCTTATTTCTTCTGCTTATGATTAGGCTTGTCGATCATTTCTCGCTCATTTTTTTTCTTGCCTTTTCATTTATTTTCCGTTTTGATTCTATGAAACTCACTTGAATAGAAAATCGGTGAATCATGCCTCCTTTGTTGGCCCCATTTACGTATTCTTGAGAAAGTGAACTATTGAAGTAATACGAGGCATTAGAAGTATTTCTAGGTCTTTGGCAACATTATAGATCTCTCATTTCACGTGAATTAATTTTTCTTGTTTTTTAAACTGCTTGCTCACAAGTGAAACCCGAGATGAAGAACATACAAGAGCCGAATGTTAAGACTTCGTATATTTCCTACTTGCCTAACAAAGACAAAAACCTTACATACACCTCCCTTTGTATCCAAATCCCAAAAGCACTCTAACCTAAATTAATATAAACTAAAACAACAAAAATTGAAAAGAGAAAAAGAAATACTTCTACTGCCTCAGTCAAGGAGATGCTTGTTTATTAACCAAAACCCTTTAAGATTTTTTTCCCTTTTTTCTTCATGCAACTTATTCTAATTGTGTACATTATATTATAAATTTCCTAGTCATCTAATGATCTTTTACAAATTGTGAAGTAGTACAACAAAAGAATTGTAACTATGGAGTAGATGATGTTTACGTTATTTCATTTGGTAGTTTATTTGCAATACCTAATATTTTTATTAGGTAAGGGATATGGCCTTGTTTAATTGGAAGCGACCAATTATATTTATACCTAAACCCTATCTCTAGTTTGATAAATGTGCAATTTGGGTATGATATGTTCCTAGGTGATATTTGTTTATCTAGTTTGTTTCTCTAATTTTCAACCCTATCTCTACTTTATTAGATGCAAGATCAAGAACAAAAACAGCAAAACAATTGTTTTGCTTCAAAAAGAAAAGTGGAGAAGAAACATCAAATTCTAGTCTTAAACCTTGAGTTTAGTAGAAACATCAACAAAAAAGTTGATATTCTATGATTCCTCGTGGGTTGTTGAACCTCAAGGTCCTCAACTCAAACAAACTTTCAAGAATTTTTGATGAGAATAACTGATCGAGACCCTGATTATGCATTCCTGATATGGAAACATCCTGATTATAATCAAGATGAAGTTAGACGTAAGTATATGCCACCAAATCAACCCATTCTCGCTGAGTATCCGAGGACTAAACCGAGTTCAATATCAAAGATTTAAGAAAGTTGCACAAAAATTTCACGGCTAGATATTCATTTCTGAAAAGATGCGCATTTTGCTTTCTCGTGCTTTGTTTTTCAAGGTCATGAACCTCACATCCGCATTCACCGCTGATGGTTTTAGTAGTTGAAGAGAGTGGAATAATGGGGTCAAAATGTGTTTTCGTCACATACGGGAGGTCCCGCTTTCCACACTGCAGGAAATACGAGGCGCGAAGAATATCAAGGCACATTGATAAAAGCTGGCATCGTTCAAAGTTCAGAAGAAATAAAGAAAATCATCGCGCTCTTATGCCACTACTTGATAATGTTCAATGGCTTACTTACAAGGGTGCGCCTTTGAGAGGTCGCGGATGAATCAGAATGTCAAAGAACCCGGCAATCTAATTCGAGATGATTAGTTTGATGGCAAGTTGAATGCTGGAGATAAATGATGTCTAGAGAAAGTCCCAGAAATGCAAAGTATACGCCTCCCATGATCCAAAAGATATTTTGCATATTCTACGCTACTAAAGCAAGAGAAAAATATGTATGCAGTTGGAAATGCCAAGCTGTGGCTTGGTTGACGGCTAAAGGATGCATCAAACAGTAACATATGGGCAATTAAGTTATGAGATTTGTTGATGTTCAGGTTTTGCAAGATTTTTTTAGATTGTGCATGGAAGATACCAATTTCTTTAACTCTTAAGAAGAAAATATCAAGTTTCACTGGCACACCTGCACATTCGAGATTTATGAGGTCGTGATATGATGGTGTTAGCAACATGCTGTGGTGCAATAATGGATTGCAAGCTTGTTCCAGAATGAATGTGAGTGGTACATTATGTTCTATTTTGGCTTCGTCATCGCTACAACTTGCATTGAAGCCGCAACCCGCCAAGAGATTTAATATGGCAATTTTTTTTCCAATCGACATGCATCACATTTAATCTTTATTATGCTTCTCCTAAGCGCCATGCCGTAGCGCAATCTCACAAGCTATTGAGATTAGAAAGGGATAAATCAGGTGAACGAGAGACTGCAAAGGGGCCACCCGATGGGCACTTTGCATCGAGCCGGCAATTACCGCTGGAGCCACATTTCAATCCATTTAAGGCCCCATGATATGGTGGTGCTATCATTAGTGTTTGAATGTATGGTTAATGGCTATCTTCAAATACAATTCGGGGAAGCCGGTGGTTCTTTAATGGCAATGAAGTCCTCTACTTACATTCATATTGCATCTTATGCATGATTATGGGCATTACGTATATGTTACGGTATTGGCAAAGATAAATCATTAGATATTTTAGCTGCAATTAATGATCTTTATCGATTAAAATCATTGTTTTCAAACTCCATGAAGAAGGTTTTGATTATCTCCTTGACCATGCAATCACAAGAAATTCTGATGCCTACATACCCACATGACACTCCAAGATGAAGGGGCAGAAAACGCTCATGTCACCGTAATGATAACATTACAATTGATCATCACCTGTCATATTGACATATTTAATGCGATTGATCATCAGTTAGAAGAGTTACACAAGATTCAATGAAGAGACAATGAATTGCTTATGCCTCTACTCTCCCGCTTCTTAATCCCCAGACAACTTTAAATCTTTCAATCCTCACCCATTTGTTTATACTTGCCGCAGTTTATTTGGATTGATACACAAAGACATGTATTGAAATGTCAACTAGATCATTATCAATTTGATGTGGTTCACATGAGAGGTTTCAGTGATACTCCATAATTGCAATTATTTCATGGTTATAGAACAACAAGATGCAAGAGTCTATACTAGATTTGATAGGTTGATTCATCTTATTTTAACTCTTCCTATTTCTATCAAGAACTCAGAAGATATTTGCCAAGAAACATGTTTTAAAAGTAATAAATTTCTTCATAACAAGATGGAACATATATTTTGACTATCATTAGTTGTCTACATTTCTCTCGAAAGAGAAATAAGCAATCGATACGTATTCGCTTATGTATGCCTTTGTCTCTAGGAAGGATCGATGAGTCCAATTTCATTAGTAATTGCTTTCATGAAGTTTACATTTCAGATATTAAATATATGTTTATGAGTTTACATTTGTATTTTTTTAGTCATATGAATGCTTGTATTATTAAATATAGCTTAACCCGGGATAAATAAAAATCCTGGCTCCGTCCTTGTAGGTATAATAATACTTCAGGACTGTCGGCACGTTAGATCACTGCATGGGGCACGATATTTGTGGTTCTAACATGCTCAATGCTCGTGTTACACCAGTGGAAATATATGCATGAAGATGAATGATAGGAAAAGATCGAACACTAGGGTTAGAGAACATAACTTTGGGGCCCAAAATGAATGAACTGATTAGTTCGTGATGCAGGTTTATTAGTAGCGCACATATACTATTGTTAGATACAGAGAGATCTAAAGTTTATGGAGATCACCTCCGATGCCACTATTAGATATGGCCAATCTGATTCCACTGAGGCAAATCCCAAGTATGGTGGATTGGGTCAAAGCCCCATGAACTTGGAAGCCGATGACATGGAAGAGCCGAGCTCTTCATAAGGCAAGTATTTCCCGCCAGCGCTCTAATATGCAAAAGCTCGGGAGTTCCTAGAACTGAAATAAGGAACAATGACAGTGCTCGAATACGTGGCTAAGTTCACTGAATTAGCCCATTTCGAAGATGATTACGTGGCCACCAACATGGCCAAGGTGAGGAAATTGGGCAAGATTGTAGGATTTCTCCTGCAAGATATGGACTTTATGGTCATGACAACTATAGCCATAGAGAGAGAGATTGATGACGCACGGAGCATCTGTGATATGGGTGCTAGTGAGAAAAAAAGAGAGAATCAGTCTTCTTCTAGCTCGGTGAATAAGCAGAGGACTTCAGCCCACGAGACTTCACGACAGTCAGGTTATCAGGCAAGGCCCAGTCTATATCTTGAATAGACTGCAGATGACAGCTATCACCTCACCAGCCTGTCACAGGATGGGAGTGCCCAGTATGTGGATCCTGTGGTTATGGGACACCTCGCCCCAATCATCAAGTGGGACATGCACGTACAGCCATTAATTCCTCCTTACCCATCATAGGCTGGGAACCAATATTAGTCCTAAGGTGCTAGATAGCACCTGCTATTTCACGTGATACAGGCTGTAGAGTGTTAGGCATGGGTCGAGGTTAGGTACAGGTCACGTCGAGACCCAAGGGACCTGTGGTCAAGGTTCGTTTATTACACCTCGGGGATCGAATGCAACCGCCGATGATGCCAGCATAGCTTACTCGCGCCATGGGGCAAGTGTATTACAGATTCTGAGTAAATGTACTGACGGTAAGTAGTGCACTTTTGGGGACAAAATTTGCCAGTGTGGAAGAATAAAACCCGGAGAAAATTGACGGAAATATAAAAACGGTAAAATCAGTCAAAATATCTGGGCTGTGCCTGAAATTCTAGATTCGATGACAAACGAACTTCACCGTTGATTCGGCCTTGCGAAGTAGTTACCCAGAAAATTTTCATCGAATTCTAAGACAGTAGGATTTCTTCATGATTTTCTGGGTGACGAGCGTCTAATGACTTCCAAGTAGGGCTGTAACTGAGTCGAGCTGCTCGGCGTTTGGTTCGTTAGAAGCTCACTCGAACTTGTTTATTAAGTTAAACGAGTCAAGCCCGAACACTTGGTGGCTCAGAATTGTAACTGGTCGGTGCCCAAGTAATTCTCAACTCAAATTTCAGAAGCTCGTAAATAAAGCTCATGAATAGCTCGTGAGCAAGCTCAAGTAACTGTGCTCGCGAACCAAGCTCGTGGAACAAACAGGAATTCATGGGAGAAGACTTGATGCACAACAAATTTTTACTACAAATGAACATGATGAATATTTTAACTCTTGAACTTCAATCATGTTAATTGAACTTTTATTGTCTTATCTTTTTAATTTAGTTATATGTTGGCTATTTTATATGAACATTTTCTTTAAATAAGGTTGTAATCGAGTCGAGCTACTCTGTGAGCCGCTTCTACTGCTCTCATTGTTAGGAAGTTCGTCGAACTCATTTATTAAGCTAAACAACAAGCCCTAACATCATTTTGAGGTTGGTGTTAAACGAACCGAGCCCGAGCACCTCAAACTCATTGCCGCCCAGAACAAAGCCTCGTGAATAGGCTCGAGTCACCTTTAACGACAGCCGAGCCTACCTAATACTCAGTCGATCTTAATTTACATGACCTCACTTCCATGACTCCAGATTTTATGATAATCACAGGAGTTATGAAATAACTCAAGTAAAGTTCATTTAAAATAAATTAAACTTGAACTGGAACGAAATAAATTATTTTGTGGAATAAACGGATATGAATGAGTAATTGATACATGGCACGATGTGGGCTATGTCTCCAAACTTAAGAATTAAGTTAGAAAATAAATAAATAAATAAACAAAATCAGTTTTGGGCATACCAGGATTTTCTCGCTGGTAAGGGAGTGAACCCATAGAGCAGAGAGGGAGAGAAAAGAGAAATGAAAAATCAAAACTTCTCTTCGATCCACAAAGTTTCACGATCACCATTTCGCCAATAACGAAAGTTCATCTACCACAGGCCACGTGTGGGCACAAAACACGGGATTTCTTGAGATTCAGTTTACGAGTTCAAAGAAATCAGTTGTTTTCTTTGTTGCATGTCCACTGACTCAGAGTTTTTCTACGCTCTAAGATGATAGGAATTCTTCCTACTTTAAGTTATTTTTCCATTATAGGGCTGTTTGGTTTGAGTTTTAATGCCCTAAGGGGTTGTTCAGTCATTTTGCCCCAAGGAGTCAGTTCGGCAAAATAATGGGTTATGGGGAATAGTGCTTGTTTCGACCCTATATAATGTTCAATTTTGGGCTGATTTTCGGTTGAAAATGGAGAATTAATTAGTTTCCTTCACAATATTGCATTCCTATCTGAGAACTCGAGGTTAAGCTAATCATCCAAATCAAGATCTATAACCCAAGCTATGGTCCGTTTTCAGATCGCCACAGTCGCCTGCTGGGCTTCTAACCTAATGCCTGCATTTTTGGGACTGATTTTTGGTTGGGAAAAAGTGAGAATTTGGACTAGTATCATTCAAGGAAATTGTAGCTCTATCTAAGAACTTTATGTTAGGATTTTGAATCACCCAAATCGAACCTCTATAACTTAAGTTATGGTCCGTTTTTCAGACTCACATGAACTCTCAGTTGCTAATGATTGTGTCCATATTTTTGCCACAATCGGGTATATGATCAGAAGATATCATTTTTGAATTGAGTGATATACTTGGCTGAAATCAGGTGGAATCCAAATTGTGTGTTCTAATGGTTTTGGTTGTCATTTGTTTGAGTATGAACAAGGCTATTGCATGGCTTGGTTGTAGGCTATTTGTGGACATGGTGTCATAATTAAGCCTAGAGTATAATGTAAGCCATTGCTTGATTGGTAATGACTTGTAGATGTCAATATATGTGTGTATAATATATTGACATGTATTGTGTGATTTATTCGAAATTGTATACGACCGATATGATTGTCCAAATGATGCATGGGTATTGTGCATGGTTTAAAATGTCCATATAAAACTCATCATATATATAGCATGGTATAGGCATGGAATGGCATAATTGCATTTCATATGCACGGGGACACAGATCATGCTAGTGCATGGTTATGATCATTCACTGGCCTTGTGAATGGGTGGTGAGCTCTGTGAATGGAACAACGCCCAAAATGAGTCTCATGGTTGCATAGCATGAAAATAATGTGCCGGGGCATAGTAAGAAGGAATAGATACCCCCTCGTGTGAAAACCCGATAGTTATGCTAGACATGATCATCGACAATGTTCAGAAAATATCGGAAGGAAACCCCGCATCAGCCCACAAAAATGCATAAATAATAGATTTTACTAAATAAATGAACATTAATCGATGTTTATCCAATGGCTTTGATTTATAAACAAACAAAAAATTTGTTTTGAAAAATGTCATTGGATTAAACATCATAATGTTTTTTCACTAGCATATGCAAGTGTGAGGTGCCACAGACTCGCATATGGGGTGAGTAATGTGACGCCCGATCCCGGGTCCTGGCTGACCACCGTTAATCATGTGGAAAACTCCGCGTGACACTTTTAGCATATGCATGTGTGAGGGAGTTCGTTAGACGACATGTGCTAATGTGTGATGCCCCGATCCCGAGGGTCCCGTTAACCACCATCAACCTGCGGAAAACCTGTGTGTCTTATATCATGAGACTCATACATGAGTAAATGGCCACGTCGGGCCCATACATTCATTCTCACCAAAAGATAATCAACTATATTACAATAGTTTCAAGAGTTGTTACATCACTCTTAATCAAAACATATATCAAAATTAAAAATTCTAATACATGTTTTTCAAAATATATATCAAAGCCACATATCGGCTTTCTTCTCAAAACGCCTCAAGTGATGCCCCTCGAACACTCCCCTCGCATTCGAAACAATTTTCCTCGACAAGGTGTGATACCGCTCAAGAGTGATAATCCTCCTACATGGGTTACTCTCCGTCTGGCACTGCGTGCAATGGAAACACATCTCCCAAGTGAATTCATGATTCTACCAAATGTCTACATGCCACCCATCTCGAGTCCTCATCGACCACACGGCTTATGTATGAAAATTGTTTCAAACAAAAATATTTGCTTATTTAGGGCAACCTAATATAAATATTAGCCGACAATCCTCCGAGGTGAATTTGTTGGTAACTTTCAAATACCATTTTGCCTTCGACGTGAATTGTTTCCGATGATTTCCCAACATACTTTTTCTGACAATTTTCCAATGGCACTTATTGCTGACAAACCTCTTCCATTATTCCATGTCATGCACTCACACCTACTATTATAGGGTGCTCCGGTACATATGAAATGCATTATGTCAATTCACAACAATTCATGTTAAGATATCAAGCATGTATATATTAACAAAATTTAACACATAACAAAATGTTATTCATTTATAGCAATAACACCAAAATTAGCTTCTAGACTAATAAGCAATTTAAATTCATTTTGAAGCACCCAAGCAACACAGACCACACCTATGAAGATCACGTGAGCAGTCTGACCCTTGGGTCACCGAAAGCGTACGAAATTTTGATACCAGGTCCGCTCCAGGAGGGCGAAACTCTGACCATTTCGGCCTAAACATCAACCATCAGCAGATTCTTAAATAAGGATTAAATCAAGTAGGAGAAAACCTCTACCTTCTGAAGTTTGTCGAAACTCCACAAAACCGGTACCCACGCATAGCCCTTACAGCGTAGACCAACTTCTCCTCTTTCTCAGGCCGAGAGCGAAGCAGTCCAGATCAGGAAATTTAGAGAATGTGGGCTATATGCAAATCTATTTTCTCATATTGTGGGATCTGAGGCCAAAATAAAGAGAAGATGTTCTTTTTCTTTTCATTTTATTCCCCTTTTGTCCTCTTAGTTTAACTTTAAGGGCCCTTTGACATATGGCTTAATATAAGTCATTTATCTCTTATCCTCTCACTATTCATATGACATGTGTCACATGGATATATGTAGTAGGTGGCCGCTGTCGCATGTATGCTTCCTCAGTATCAGTAATGTGTACCTCTCCACTTGTTTGTCATCTTGCACACCCAGGCCTCAAATTAATATACAAAAAAATGAAATTACATTGTCTTGGAGTGCTTGAAATTCAACATGGTAGCTAGATTTGTAAGAGCGATTCCAACGGTGAGTCCGTTTCGTCATCCAAGATCTAGAAAAATTCTGATTTTGACGAAATTACCATTTACCACTTTTGGAAAATTAGAATTTTCGGGTTTATAATGAGTCTCATCTCATTCATGACTTATGTAGTATTCCATGGTAGAGTTTCATATTACATTTGGGTATGATTATGGCATTAATATGCGACTTAGGTGGGGAGTAGTCTTTATAGGAGTTATTCTCTCTGGACATTGCTCCTGCTACAAACCAATTGGACCACTTTTCAGTCTGGAGAGTATCTGCAATTGGACGGCAGCTCACTCGGCGCAGTTATGAAGAAATCGGGTTGTGGCTTACATTAATTAAATTTTTAAAGAAGTTTGGAATAAACTAGTTCTAGCTTGTATTTTGTGTAAAGAATTGTAAAAAATACTTTAGGTTTCTTGAATTCTAATTTGTAATATTTGTAAAGTGTTGTAATTAAACTCTTGAGGATTTATAAATAGTGATCATGTGCCACTTGTTCTATAGTGTGGATGGGTAAGGCCCAGTTGAGCCCACTTTCATATAGTGGACCCGATAGAGTCATTATATTATATTAGGCTATGTTGTCGAGTTTTTGTATAGGTTGTATTTTTGGGTAGGCTCCGTACAAATGAGACTACGTCAGATTTTACATTTAAATCATGAGTCTGGAAAAAGGAGACACGGTGTTGTGATGTCGGGTTACCCGACATCCATGAGTCTTCTGCAGGTTGAAGGGTTGTCAACGGACCCCCAAGTTTTAGGGTGTCATAGATTTTTATATTTTATTTCCCTAGCTAAACACCAATTTCAGCAAATAATTCAATTTTTTTCTTTGCTATGTTGTCAGGTTTTTTGTATAGGTTGTATTTTGGGTAGAGCTCCCCGTACAAATGAGACTCTGTCCAATTTTTGTTAAATCATGAGTCTGGAAAAAGGAGACACGATGTTGATGTGAGGTGCAGAGCATCCAGGTCTCATGAGTTGAAGGGTTGTCGCGGGTTAAGATTTTAGGGTTTTAGGGTGTCATAGCATTTATAAAATGTACAAATAAAATAAATATCATGGAAGTGTGTGTATTTTTATTTTATATTTTATTTCCCTAGCTAACACAATTTCAACAAATAATTCAATTTTTTTATTTTAAATATATTTTCTATATCCACTATATTTAATTCCAAAAAAATTCTTGGAAGAAAACTATATTTAAAGCACAATAAAATAAATAAATTATATATATATATATATATATATATATATATATATATATATATATATATATATATATATATATATATATGCTATATATATACTATATATATAAATTCAATCATGGAAGAAAAAGATTTGGAAATATTGTTGAAAATCTTTATTTTTGACCACTTTTTTGGAAAAAAAATTATTTTAATTTGAGATAAACTAATATTTTGGAATATGAGTTTTTAATTATTAAAATTAATTATTTTAAAATTAATTATTTAGAATTATATTTTGATTTTATTTTATATTATTAGTTATAAATTATTTTTCATATTTATCTTATTAATCTTATTTCTTTTTTTGAAAGGATGACAGTTACTTTAATTTATTTTTTTATTTATCTTTCTCAATTTATTTTAAAATATTTTATTATAAAATATTAAAAATATAAACTTATTTAAAAATTGTGAAATAAGAATAATGGTATGAGTTCTAACTCTAAGATATGATAAATTAATATGATTTAGTAAAAATAAATTATTAATATAATTTAATAAGAATTTTAAAAATTAAGTATTCGAGGGGTATGTTTCTACTATTAGCCTATGGGCAAGAGTATTATTCGGTCTGTAACAAATGCATGTAGTTGTGTGTGTTAATGTGTGTGTGTAATTTAGGGGACAAAATTATGTTGTTAAGGGAAGAATGTAAAACCTGGAAAATTTTAATTTTTTAGAAAATATGCAAATAGTAAAATTGCCGAAATTGTTCAAGAGCACGAAGAATTTTCTAGATCTCGTATATGGCGAAACGGACTTAATGCTGGTTTCGTCTCATGAAATCATGATTACTGAAAATTTTCGTCTAATTAGAGATAGTCGGATTTCTTCCACGATTTTCGAATTAACAGCTGAAGGTTTTAGGACGAGACTTATAAAATCACGGAGTTAGGAAATAAGCTACAGTAAAGTTCATTTAAAATAAATTTAAATTGGGGAAGTGAGCGGGATGAAATAAATTCGGAACGAGCGGACCCGAAATGATGAACACATGGCGCGATGTGGGCATGTCTCAAACTTAGAATTAATTTAGAAAAGAATAAATAAATAAATACCAAAATCGGTTTGGGGCAGAAGTGGAGCTCTCTTGCGGGAAGGGAAAACCCGGAGAGAGAGGGAGAAAAGAGATAGAAAATCAAAACTTCTCTCTTTGATCCATGGAGTTTCGTCGATTGATGGTGATTGAGAGCAGTTCATCTGTGAGGCTACATGTGGGTGCAAAACATGGGATTTCGCAGAGGATTGGATTCGGAAATCAAGGTTTCGGGTTTGGAGGTGTCCTGGAACTTCCCTAGAGTTTCTTCTATGTTCAGAGGTAGAGATTCTTCCTTTACTTTTTGTTGTTTTGTATTCTAGGGGCTGTTTGGTTGAGTTTGAATGCCCTAAGGGGCTGCTTGGCCCTTTTTGCCCTTAAGGGCTGTTTGGCAAAATAATGGGTTATGGAAATAGTGCCATGTTTTGACCCTATATGATATCCCATTTTTGGGGCTGATTTTTGGTTAGAAAAATGGAGAATTTGGACTAGTATCCTTCAAGAAAACTGTAGCCCTATCTAAGAAATTGATGTTAGGCTTTTGAATCACCCAAATTGGACATCTATAACCCAAGTTATGGTCCATTTTTCTGGGATCTCACATAGTTACCTGTTTGGCCAAACCTATCGTCTGTATTTTTATGCATTTTCGATTAAGAAAAGATAATTTGAATACATCCAGAAATTGTATCTCTATCTGAGAACTTGATGTTGGGATTTTGAATCACTCAAATCGGACCTCTATAACTCAAGTTGGCATATGATTGTAGTATATCATTGCTTGTATTGAGTTATATACTTGGTTGAAATTGTGTGGAATCCAATTGTGTGTTCTAATGGTTTGGGTTGTAATGTGTTTGTGTATGAACAAGGTCATTGTATGTATTTGCCATATACTATTTGTAAGATAAAATGCAATTTAGCTTAGAGTATAATGTAAGTCATCGGGTTGATTGGTGATGACTTGTGATGTCAATATATGTATATATGTTGATATGGCCAAAGGTTTATTTGAAATTGTATGTTAATTGATATGATTGTCTAAATGATAAGGTGTATTAAGCACAGTTTGAAATGCCCAGAGAAGTCCCATCATATATATGGTATGTATATAGGCATAGAATGACATAATTTCATTTCATATTTACCTGGGACACCTCATCGGCTGTGGTGTGTGTGCATGGTTAGCGACGACCATCATTTCGCGAATTTGGTAAGGAATTTCTATGCATGACAACGTCCAAAATGAGCTCTCACATGATAAAGATAAAAATATGTGTGTTGCATAGCAAGAAGTGATGGATACTTCTGCAGAAAAACCCGATATTGCAAGTAGACATGATCACCACCAAAAAGATTTCTGAAAGGCTGTCAGCTACATATCCATGAAAACCCCAAAATCCAGGCCTACAAAATGCATAAACACTTGACTTTGCCTGGGAAATAAATTAACATTGCAGGTTTATCCATTGGGTTTTGATTTATAAAACAAAAAAAAATTGTTTTGAAAATACACATTGATTAAACATCAATGATGTGTTTTTTTCACACTGCATATGGCTTATTCGAGTCGTTTAGGGACTCTGGACATAGGTATACGAATTTCATCTCTATTCACACGTAGACTTACTATACAGTGATTGTGATATTCTATGTGGTAATGTGATAAGACGTGATTTACGGTGATTACATGCGCACTTACGCGAGAGTTACCCTTATAGAGTTATTCTACTCGACATTGCTTATCTGTCAGGACCCCTCTTCGTGTACAGTGAATATAAGTGGACTTACTCACCAAAGCCGCAGCTATGAAGAAAGGTGGTTGTGGCTTGTAATTGGTTTTTTTAAAAGCTTGAATAAACTAGTTCTAGCTTGTATTTTTAAAAAGAATTCAAAAATACTTGAAACAACTCTTGTTCTAATTTGTAAACTTTGTAAGAGTATTAATGTTCCAGACTCATATAATTAGTCCCTGGTGATATTTTGTGAGTATGATGAGTAGGTCTTGCTAGGGCCACTTTCACTCATAATTAGACCCAATGAGGTCATTGTATTATATTAGCTCATGTTGTCGTTTTTGTAAATAAGTGCTATTGAGTAGCCCCAGATAAATTAAGACTTATCCGATTATAATCATGTTCCAAAAGGGACATGGTGGTGTGGGAACAAACATGCCCAAACCACTAGCCTTCCGGGTTGGATGTGTTATCAACAGACCCTAAGCCAGGTCACAAATAAATTTATAAAATGTATCCGTGAAACAAAACAAATCATGGAAGTGTGCTATTTTTTATTTTATATTTTATTTCCTAGCTATGTTCAATTTCAGCAAATAATTCATTTTTTTCAAACATATTTTCATATCCACTATATTTGTGAATCAAAGCAATCTTTTGAAGAAAACCATATTTGGCTTTACAATAAATAAACAAATAAATTTATATGTATATAATTAATCATGGACGAAAAAAGTTGGAAAATATTGTTGAAAAATCTTTATTTTTGGACTACTCAAAAAAAATTTTATTTTAATTTGAGATCAACTAAATATTTGAACAGAGTTTTTAATTAAATAATTATTTAAATTATATTTTTATTTTTTTATTTTATATTATTAATAAATTATTTTTCATATTTACCTTATTAATCTTATTTCTTTTTTTTTATGTTAGCTGACAGTCACTTTAATTTTATTTTTTATATTTATCTTTTCTCAATTTATTTTTAATATATTTTTATTATAAAAATATTAAAAATATAAACGTATTTTGCACTATTGTTAATAATAAACTATGTTGAAGTTTTAAGATTACTATAAATTAATATGATTTAGTAAAATAAATATTAATATACTTTAATAAAATTTTAAAAATTAAACACTAAAATACTTCTAGATTAATAATTATTTTTATAACTAAACATTTTAGTTACAGTACATAATGAATTTAATAATATTGCACTTTACATCAGCCATGCACAATATTAAATGGAAACCCATCCTCCTCCTTAGTCCATGTAGCGGATGTTCCTATTTGACCATCTGGCAGTTCGGCTGACCCCAAAGGCAAGAACTCAAATACAGACAGACAGACAGACAGACAGACACCTCCTCCACATCCTCTAATAATATTCTTTTTCTGCTTAGTTTGCCAGCCCATAGTCATAGAGAGATAGTCATCATGCATTTCTTGTAAATATTTTTAATTAGAGTATCTGAAAACTCTCATGCTTAATTAATCTGCTCGAGCAACCAAGGTTATGGATTCTTTATCACCCTCGTTCAAATTTGGTGGCAAAGCTAGTAAACTCATTTGTTGATACTTGATGTCCAGCAAGGATCATATACATATATATATATACATATATATATTAAAAAATAAAATAAAATAGAAGCAAACTCACAAAAATACATACATGCGCTATCAAAATCCAGTACACAAAAGGGGTTGGTGGTTATTCATAAACCCAGTTCAAAACACTGTTGCCTTATCACATCAATAATCAAAAGCGGTGTTAACCTAATATTCTCATATTCCAAGCAAAAGCAAATTCAACAAACCTAAACCCGGTTCCATTTCATACACGAAGAATAAACCAAAGTAACCCAATATTCCTTAGCGTATACCAAGCAAAAGCAAATTCAACAAACCTAAACCTGGTTCCATTTCATGCATTAAAGAAAAACTCTCAGCTTGTATTTTGATTAGACGAGGAGAGGTATCAATTTTAATGAAGGTCTGGTGTTTGAAAAATTGAAATAAGACACTTTATCCATCAATTGACAAAGCAGTTCTCCAATATCTATCCTTCCTTGAAAAATAAGTAACTGAATCATTTCTCGTGATCTTCCTAGTCTTGCACAAATAGATCAACCATAAATAAGCCATTCAGCTGTCAATTTTAGTGGCATTACATGTTGACACTAAAATGAGGCAGGAAGAAAGTCTGCCTTACCTGAACCACTGCACAGATCAAAACTGGCGCCAAAGAACTTATAGAGCTCTATGAAGAAAATACTGCAGATCCCAGATGTCGCCAGATCTAAAAATAAATTAATAAACAACCACCCAAATAGGACAGCATCAGAGAGGATGACAAGGGTTAAAAAATAAAAAGAAAGATTGAGAACATGTAACCAAGGCTTCAATAATTCTTCACAGCTACTGTAAGCATTATGCCGTCTATCTGCGTATATGATGCTTTGGTGTTGTTATATCTTGCCTGCAAGAATAATTCAGCTCCAAAAGTACTGAAAACTATTTCTTAAAATTGCCTGGCTTTGGAATCAGGTCCAACCATGTTCAGTTGATTTCTTTTTCTTCTTCTTTTCTTTGTTTTTCCTCTCTTACTTCAATCATTGCTTCTATTCGTTTTGAATGCTGTGCACGGATTTGAAGCAACTTGGTTTTGGCATCTTGAAAGAGTGCATCAGATTTTAAGGCCATCAATTGCTGAACACCATCAAACACAAGCAACCATTTCAGTCACGTCACTTGTACTCAGACTATTAATAATTGCAGAAAATCCCGTATGCAAAATATACACACCTTTAGATGATCCATTGCTGCAAGGTTGAAACCAAGAACATCTTTGCATTCCTATTAACAAAGAAAAAACAGCCCACTAAAATTAAGCAATGTTTCTCTGATTATGTTATTCCTAAAAGGAAAAAATCTACGAATAATATCTCAACATTCCTTAAATTATTTACCCTCCCCAGAATATCTGAAGTTTGTTATCTGCTGAAACAAACAGAATGATACTGCTCAAATTTTCTTATATTTTTTTCATCCAAGTCTAATGGACTGAAGTCCATTGAAGCAACTATTATTAACTCAACTGTTTAGCATTCAACCACGTACAGGTTGACAAACTGATGACCCAATTACATCATGCTAAATACCTTTTAACTGACCTTAGTTACTAGAAGCTATATATTGAACTTCTGCCAGGTTAACAATAGATACAACCTTTGTTGTATGGGTTCAAATGTGAGTGTTTGACATGGATATGCATCTTGATGTCTTAAATGACACTTACACTTGAATACAACATGATAAAGGGAGGGCACAGTTAATGAAATCAATAAATACAAAAGACAATGCTTATGCAGAACTCGCTTTTCCCTATTTTTGTTCCATTCTCTTTTCTTTTCCTTTTCTTTCTTTTTTTTTTTGATCAGTAAGCAAAAGAATGTATGTCTCCAGTCTCTTTCTTATCCCTAAATTTTTTTCTTCTGTCTCTTATCTTTTATTTCTTATCCCTGAATAAATATATAAGGGTTCACATTTCACCAAATTCTTGTTATTAACTGTATACGAAGTTGAAAAAATAATTTAATCAAACAGCAGTATCCATAATCCAAGGCCAAATATCAACTAGATCCCACGACCAGATTATTCAACCAACATCTCGACAAATGAACACATATCCAAACTCCTATACCTATTTTTATCTATTAATTATATAAGAAACTATAAAGAAGCTCATACACCTTCTGAATTCTATACATATGACTGAACTGTAAAATTACCTTGACTCTTGCATAAAGAATATCTCTAGAACACTTTGATATAGGTCTTAGATGGGGGTAGTAACCAGCTGATTGTAATGCGTCTGCAATAACACTGTAGCAATCCTGCAAACAAGCTCAACCTGCTTGCACAAAGTAACCAATAACATCACAATAGAGAATACAAGGTCATACAAATCAGTATAGTTTAACAAATTCATGCCCTTCTCATACAAGCATTAGAAGACAACACATGAATAGAATTTCCTATATAGTTGAATAAATTCTGTTCTTTCCTTACTAGGCCAACACATGAATAGAATTTCAGGTGATCAAGCACCCAACTTGAAGTATCAATTCACTCTAATTCTAATACAGATCCATATTATGATGTACCCACTAAATAGACAGGAGACCGTGATGAATTGAATCGAGTATACATAACTGATTGTGCTTCACCAATACCCACCTATTGGAACCAGAAGTAGCAGCATAGGGAAATAAAGAGCAACATTCAAACATTTTAATTAAGCAACAACACTAGATCAAACACTTCAAAGGAAAAGGAAATCAACAAAAAATCCCAGTGGAATTAAAGTTGAAATCATTTCAAATTAGGTTCTCATCTTCAAACATTACCAAAGTTTGACCAAGAGAATAAAGGATCAAGGAAATCTCTGGTGGTGATTACGAAGACTGTTGTAGGAGACTTATACACGGAAGCATGTATGGATTTATGCACTGGGAGGAAATGGCTAAGGGTCTGTCTGTGCCCACATATGACACAGGCTACATGTCATTGCTAATGCTTGTACAAGAGAAAGGCATGAATGAGAGAGACAGAGTCAGAGTCAGAGACAAAGACAGAAACAGAGAGACTATTGAACAAAATGGGAGAGAAGTAATCAAAGACAAAGATTAGTAATTATTACAAATTATTAATAAATTTTCAAAACAAAAAGTATTTATAGTTTGCTATAGAGATATAATATATATAAGAATTGAGACATATCCGAATTTAAAAACAAATTTTTATAAACAGTTAAAACTGAAATCAAAATAGAAAGGAAAAATTATTAAATAAACAAGAAGCCCCCTCTAGCTTAGAAGATTTTATGCAGTGCTCCTGCTTATTGATTTTTTTACATAACAATCTTTACTAAATGGTTATTTCACTGGTGTCAAGGATTATTGCTCATATCAACAGAAACTTCAATCATTTTATAAGAATGTGTAACACAATTTGTTAAACACAAACCTATCCAATCCTTTTAAACCTAAAAGTACAAATTTATTTATCCAAAAGTGAACACGCATTAAATAAATATTTATACCTTGTATAAGCATGCACCCCATTATATAAATGTATATAAATTTTTCTAGGCCAATGAGGTCAAAACAGGTAGAAAAACATGTTGAGTATAGTATACACAGAAACACACATATGAAACCATGCTGCACGCCTTTACTTCGGGAAGTTATGTGCTTAGCACCCCATTTTTGCATCAAAACATGAGACTCGTATCTGTGATAGACCACTGATTTATTAAGTCTAATATTTTTACCAGGTGCAAGCATGTACAATATATATGACCCAAAGTATTACTCGATACCTTAGTATCTATTAGTGTTTAGTGGCTAACCTTGTCAAGATTAATTGTCCAACCCTTCAAGTAGGCAAAGTGTGTGACACAGTTTAAACACTAGAGAAAGGTACTTTGACATGAACAAACAGTTATAGCTTAGTCAGAAAGTCAATGTTTCAATGATAATAATCTGAATAAAATATGGAAAGTGCCTAAGCATAATAATGATGTGCATGAAGGGAAAATGTGTGTTCCTCTTCTCATTACTTAATCAAGCCAATGTACTATATTGGCAAGACGGTCTAAAGTGCATTCAAAGACATTTGTTTAAAAATAAATAAATAAAACACAAGTCAAATGGTCAAATTTAACAGACTATCTTTTCTTTCCTCTTTGGAGAGAAAAAATAAGTAAAATATCTTTAATGCTAAATAAAAGATAGTTTTTTATTTAGTTCCACCAAATAGTTATCAACCCCATTACTTTGGGAGCAGAAAGGCATGGATAACACTGACATACCAGTAATGTCTGCTCTATATCATTAGCATGGACATTTGAGAGTGCACGAAGAACAAAATCTGATGGAGAGAGACCAAGCATTAAAACACTTGGTTGGAAGTCAGCAACTTTTCCCTTTCTTTTCTCCTCCTGAAAATTCCAAAGCCAAACATAACTCACAACATAGATACATGGTATAGACTTATGAGTCTCTTGTAAATTTAAATTGAAGAGGAGATTTCCCCATGTGCCACCATAGTTCACAAATTAATGCAGCAAAATCCTTCTTTCTTTGTTCATCTTATCTAATCAAATTTCATTAAGTAAAAATTAATTACAAGCAAGACACATTTAATTTGACATTTTTTCAAAAAAAAAATTGTACCTTTTGAAAACAGTTATAGATTTGAAACAGCAACACAAATTCTATGTTGCTACAACAGTGGATAGGTAAGAGGGAGAAGAAATAAAAAGATGAGAAATAAATATCCAGAACATAAACAGATGTTAGCCAGTAGGTTTCATCAAAACTAAAAACAATCAGACAGGAAGACCCCACTGAAAATAAAATGAGAACACTACCACCAGGATTGTGCAGAATTACAACTTCAATGAACTCACAAAAGATATTTTTGTGTCTTCATGAACCTTCTAAATTTCCCTATCACAAGCTAGCTCATTTGTGTTAATGAACAATGCAGTTTCATATAAGAATGTGCGAATCCCTTCCATACCTAATGGAAAAAAATGTGAACCAGATGCTAACCCCAACCCAAACCTGAATCGAAGAAAGATATACCACATCTGATAAAAAGTAGATAGAACATATAACTGAATAACTCTTTCTAAAGCACAGAGAAGAACACCTTGTTCTAAAGGCCTAGCAGGTAAGGAGTTCCTCTTTTTCACGCAGTCCTTTTCTATTCCCTGGCTAATGGCTTCTGTATTGTTCAGCATTGTTAACCATTTGCAATGATGTGATGCCACCCTCGTGTCGATTATCTTGTATGTGTTGAACCCTGGCAATTTAGTTGTGATGGTATTGGCTAGAGCAGGTGAAAATTACCCTAGTTTCATGCTTCTATTAATTGCTCTAACCACAAGAGGAGCTACCAAATGATGTATTTGAAGAATGCTGACATCTCATAAAAGGTGCATATTTTTTGAGTATAGGTGATTGAAAAGAGCCTAAACCAGAAGAGAACAAGGCCAATGCTCCTCAAACTTTGGATGGATTTCTAGATGGTCTAAGGTTGGGAATCTTTGAAGCCATGACTAGCATGCCTACTGATAACATAACCACACACAAGTTCCTTAAATTTGGTGCATGTCCTCTGATGAATTATATGTTTCACGCAGCTCAAAAGTTAGAGGAGAAAAAGACAAAACAATGATTTCACTAGATCCCCAAATAACACATGGTTTGCATGGAGATAGTCTACAACAAAACAACTCAATATTTTCCATGTGTTTCAAACATCTGCTAGTTTATTATAAACCAAAAACCTAAAATTTAAAGGTAAGATAATCCATACACCTGCGGAAGATCGCAAAATATTTCCACAGCCTACAGTATAAGTATACATTGCAATACAACAATCGTTACCCAAACATTTATAGGCATATTAAGATTTTAGACTCCCTAACTACTTAGAATTAAATAGTGATATGCTCACCAAGATTTTCAGAATATCGCTTCAACCCATCCTGCTACATACCAAAATAATTACTTGATTGAGTCAGCGTACAGTTTTGAGTTTTCGCCACTACAGCCACAGCTCCCTCCTTCAGAAGTTCTTCTTGAGAGAATACCTGTTTTCAAATGCATTTGTCCAGGCCTAATCTGGAACATCTGTTCTAAAACTTCTTTCTTCCAATGTCGATAATATTTAGTTTTAAACATCATCACACTTCAATTACAGGACAAATTGTACCTCGTAGACAACATTCATGTTTCAATCTCTGGGCCAATGTCCTAAGCTAATTCCACACCTCAATAAAAAGGGCTCTTCAGTACGATCCTAACTATGATGAAATAAACATGATCTGATAACACAAAATCATTCACTATTTGTTGATCGATAATCAAACTGCAATGATGTCCTTCACATTAAAATAGTTCAAATCTCATCAGCATCCTGAGTACCTTATGAGGCTGATCTTTCCAGCACTAAACACATGATAATATATTATAAATAAATGGTAATAAATATACACTGTCATAAAATATTATTATAACCCCATAATTTTACAATAAAATACAATGACTAATAAAATATAAATATTAAATTCAACTTTCTTTTTTAACATATAATCATCAGCATTTATTAAAAATAGAATCGGCATAAACCACCAAAATCTAACTCAAATCTTCTCAAATTTTTAATCGTAGAACCAGTAACAAGCACGCTTCCATCCATACTGAATATCCATGCATAGCATGCAGCTTGTGACCATATAAAGACAGAAAATTTGAAGGAATCCAAAGAAAACCCGAAAATGATTCAGATAAATGTAAAGATGGGGTCAACAGAATCCGTGCCAATAGCTTATGCACGCGTATTAAACGGTTTGGCCCTTCTTGAAGCTACACTAAGTTTAGAAAAAGAAATCAGCATCTCAGGATGAGAAAACCACAAGAAGAAAATTGCATTTACATTGATCCTCTCTCTGCACTTCAATAATCTAACCCAAACAATCCTAAACTAACATTATCAAATAAGCCTTGAATAAGAGTATACCCAATTTCAATGCCAACAGTCCAAATCTGAACCATATACTAATAGATTGTACCTTCTCACTAACAATGCTATAATTTGCAATAATAAGATTTAGATTATAGTTTACATTCATATCGTTAATCTATAGAAGGCTTAAGAAGTCATTCTCACCTCAACAGCGTTAACTAACAATGCATTGCAATATATTTAACCGGACTAATGAACCACTTGAACATCATCGCTCATTTGCATAGTCCTTACGTGAGATACCATTAAAGGCTTGAATTGTCAAATGACAGAATTATTCCCAACAACCGTATGACTAATACAACAGCTATAAACTACTCTACAGAGAACATAAAGCATATTTAAACAAATTCCATATTTGTTAACATAATCCACTTTCTTTTATAGATGTATTTTTTAATAAGTTTATGGAATAACATGAGCTAAGTGATATCTTAAAGATGAGGAGCATCTTACTATTGGCTCAATATTCCACAGCCGCCCCCAATCTGGTATTATGCTTCAGAGCAGATACATCACAAAAATAGTTGTCATATAACAAGAATTTTAAAGTCTACCAAGTATAAGATATATGAACAAGTAAAATCCATAACAAAATAAGAGAGATTTTAAAGAATAAAGAACACACTTGATCTGGTTGCTGTGTGTATTTATATTCCCAAAACTTTACTTCATGATCTTCATCCAAAGGACAAAGCTGCCTCCATCTAGATTTTGTTACATTGACCGACAGAGCTACCATGAGCCTCACTACGCCAATACAAGTGCCACTCCCTATGTCAATAATTTCTATAGTCCGCCTTTTGTTCCAACAAGTGCATACTTGTTGCGAGGAAGAATTAAACCACATAATCCATATCCAGAATCAATAGTTCAGGCAAGAACCAGTGCTTGGATTCCAGAACTTCACTGCATTGTGGCTGGTTGACATCAACAAAGTGTTGTCTAAGCTAAGTGTAACACTTCTAACATCAGAGCGGTGTCCCTGGAGCTCGATGGTAAGTGTTTTTGTACTTGAACTGCTTTCAATAGAATGAATTTCCAATAAGTTATTGTTCAAAGATAGCGCTAAAGATGCCAAAGAGCTCTTTGGAGTGACCGGACAAAAAGAAATAGAACAAATTTTCTTGCTAGCTCGTAAAGTATGGAGAAGCTTAAAAACATCGGAGACTGTCAAAGTAAGGATAGAGCTTTCTTCCCCTATTGAAGGATTAACATCCCCATTCACACCAGCTGCCTCTTTTACAAACTTCTTCTTCCGTGAATTCCTTCGCTTTATGTTTTTACGCTTAGACTCGCCCCATCCAAGACACGTAAAATCTCTACTATCTTCCTTGCCACTTGACAAGCCATAAGATTTCCAGAGTTGTTGAATCTCACAGTGGCAACCCTATCCTTGCTTTGTCGCTGAATTTCACCAAAGAGCGTTAAAACTTCCCATTTGTTTTTACATGTGATGGTCTTTCACGCCCCACAACTTCAGTCCATTTAACTTCAACATAGATCTCTCATCCACCAAGTCATGCTTTATGGTGTAAAACCTAAGTTCTGGGTCTGCTGATCCAGTGACAAGATACCTTTCCTCCTGATCAGCATCTATGGACCAAATTTCAGTATGATGACCACTAATTATTTGCATACAATGTTGGGTTTCAAGATCCCAAATTCTCAAAAATTTGTCCTTGGATGAACTAACAAGTTTTTTACCAGAATCCAAGAAAACAAGATCGGTGACCTACAACATTTGTTACAAACAAAACAAGAAGCAGCAAGTTCAATATATGTATATATTCGTGCTTGTGTGTGTATGTAATGAATGAGAAATATCAAATAAGAACCTGGTCACGATGCCCTCGAAGACGAAAAAGGCCAGCCTCACCAACAACATCCCATAAGATAACATCATTATCCTTGCTACCAGAAGCAAGTAAAGATCCAAGCTTATTATACCGAAGAGCAGTCACAGCCCCTTTATGTCCATTCAATGTGGTTTCACAAGTTCCTTTGTCACAATCCCAAATTCTTATACTACCATCAGCATAACCACTCGCAAACTGCAACCAAAGTTATTCCTTAGTTTCTCATCCATAAATGAAATAGCAAACTTAGGGTGAATTCAGACCAGGAATAGCTTGGTTCTGCTTTCTAATATCTTCTTTTGAAAATAAAAATTATCTAGCTGTTCTTTGAATAATTTTTAACATTTCAGGTGCTTGCATTTTATAAAAAAATTAAATAAACAACGTTCTAAAGTTTCTAAGAACAACCCATTTCAGCAAGGCATGTATTTTCTGTTACTTGACAAGACAGTTATCACCTTTCACATCCTTACAAGATAACATTAATAAGACATTTGTGAAAATTTTACTTAGCGTAATTTTACATATTTTGTGTGCTCTCTCAGAAATCATACTTAGCATCAACACCATGGCAAAGTTCACTATTTTTGTTTGGTCGCTGAGAAAGTATGCCCTTTATCCACAAATAGGAGAGATTAAAATAAAGGAAAGAGAGGACAGATGAAGTGTGAAAACTGCATAAAGGAATTAAACGCAAGGAACCCTCCCAAGTTACGACAACAATAACCCTCAAGCCAATAAAGTCATTAAGCACAAAAAGACTGCATAAAGCGTGACACCCAAAACCTTATCTCCTTTCTTTCTTAACAACCAAACGGAGGTAAAAGAACTATAAGAAATAACCCGTATTCATTACCGTAGAGGATCGAAGAGGAGGTGGTTGGTGGGGCGATACCAAAGAAGGGTCATGAAGATGGAGAAGGGTCGTATTTTAGTGCAAACGCCTTGACGCACATGCCAAACTCCGACCTTTTCCAGCGCCGGTGCGAGGAGGTGTTTTCCGGAGCTATCGTAGGCGATACTGGAATCAACGGATGCGATAACACCGAACGCCTACGGGCCAGATCGGAGGATATGTCACCTATCACAGCCAGCTTGCCGCTCCGTCTCCCTGGCTGCTCGGTTTACATAGGATTTTTAACAAAAGGTATGAAAGCATCCAAATTTGATCTAAAGCTCAGGCTATCTGATATAATTAAAATCAAGGACACTAATAATTAAAAATGTCAAAACTACCCTTCCAACTCACCAAGCCCCTTCCCTCCAACTTAGAGTTGGCAATTCTAAGCTTATCGGGAAGCTTGTAGCTCGACCGACATCGCTATGCAGTATAGTCTTCACTCTGACGAATGTAGCCTCGATGAACCTGGTCATACATTTTGCTCGGCCCACCAGACCCTATATCTAGCCATGAAGCCACTCCTAACCCTATGTGAAAAAATAAATTAAATTATTTATTCAAAAATTACTTTCCTTCTATTATTGTTTCAATTCAAGTGTACTATGATTTCTCTCTTTGCAAATAATGTTATAACGCTTCATTGCCTTGTATTTCTTTTCCTTTTTGCACCATATCATATGTCATGCCCACACCCAAATTTCTATGTGGAATGCAACAATGCTCAAACAAATAATAAACAAAATCTCTTTAACATCGTAAACTAAGGGTACATGAGTTTTCCATACTTCCCAAATACTAATTGTTTGAATAATACAACCCCAATACTAAAAACTGTTAAGTGTAAAAAACAATAATTATGGAATGTATAACTTGTAGATTCAGCAACCCCAAGGCTTTAAAATTTTATACTTAAATCAACAATTTTGGCCTAAATATTTTCACTTTTGTAGATTCAGCAATTTAAAGTCTTCAACACTAAACTTCTTTCAGTTTTATTTGGATAATTATCAGAGCTTAACAGCCTACTTGCCCACTCAATCACAATTTATTTCTTGCTTCTTCAGGAGTCAGGACCTCAACTGCAATATGTATCATGTATGAGGTAGAATAAAAAGATACTTGCTCTTATTTTTGCTGTTTTCAATAACACTAACCAAACATTCCCTAACAAAAACATGAAACCTGTTTAAAACTGCTTTTTATTCTGAAAAAAAAAACAAGAACACTTTTCTACACAATTAAGTGACCAGGAACTTTTCTACACAAGATTGGTGTACCAGGCACTGTAATCAGCATCACTTAAAAACCAGATATGAAGTAGCCAGGCACAAATAAGTAAGGCTTATTGAAAATGAAATTACCTTCGCAGTACTGGCAGCTTACAGCTTCCCTGCCAATGAGGGGAGAAGAAATCAAATCAATGAGATAACAATCAAAAGGACAAGAACATTGTTATAATTTATCATTTCAGAATGCAACAATAACCCCCAGAAAGCTAAGGCAATACTCAAATCATGCTGTTCATTCTAAACCTTTCATAACTCAGTAATATTGCTGTTAGTCTTTGGTGTCAACTATATAACATATAATACTAATTCATGCCTCACTCTTAATTCAGTCACAATTCCTGTACAACATTTCAAATCCAACTTCTTAGCTAGAACTAGTGAAGTTATTGAAACCAAACATTCCCTTAACAAAAACATGAAACCTATTTAAAACTGGTTTTTATTTTGAAAAAACAAGAACTGGGGAGAACAAGATGTCAAAAACAAAACTGGTTTTATTCTGAAAACTGGTTTAAAACTTGTTTTAATTCTGAAAAACTGGTTTAAAACTGGTTTTTCAAAAACTGGTTTCTTTTATTTTTACTGTACTTTCTAAACTGAAAATATATTATTCTTGAACTTCAAATTCTTCAATGCATAAACCTACCAACAGGCAACAGGCAACACGACAACACTTAAAAAAAACACCCTATCAATTTTACTATAGAAATCTTAAACCAAACATAACCTCTATTCTAGGGTTCGTCCAATCGTTCTTGAAGTTGAAGATGAAGCCGATACGAGCACAACCCATTTCCAGCATCAGAAAAATAAATAAAAGCATTATAAGATTAAGATTTATGTTTCACAAAAAAAAAAAGATCAAACGAGAAAAATTGAAGTAAAGTGACGATCTTTACCCAGAAAACAATCTCTGAGGAAAACAAATATAGAGGAAGAGGATCACTGGATCAGATGAAGGAGAAGACAGGAAAATTCTTGGAGGATTGTTGTTGAGGAGGTGGTCCGCTAGAGGCCTACGAGCTACGGCAAGAACTGAGAAGGAGAAGAGCTCTGGTTTTTGCAAAAAGCCAAAAACGAAAAGGAAACTAGGGTTTGGAACTTGGAAGAAGGATAAGCACAAAGTAAAAGTAAAAATGGGGGTTTTATTTAATTTGTCACCGGGTCACCTCCAAAAACCGGGTCAACCCGATCCGGTACTGTTTGTCCTAACTGATTAATCGGGCCGGGTTAAATTTAACCCAATTTTTTTGGATCAGACAAATTAGAGCCCAACTCAATCCTAATTTCGGATTAATCGGGCTAGCCCAACAAACCGAGCTAAAATTACCAGTTTTAGTCCAACCCCAATCGGTACCCACGCTCACACAACCTCACACCCGGCTTTTTTGTATTTTTTTTTCTTTTGATTTTTTTTTGTTATTATTATTATTTACTATCAGTCTTCAAGGTTTTCTTTCCTCTTTCATTATACTTTTTCATATAAATCACCTTCCATTTTTTTATATCCTTAAATAAATGAATTAAAAAAATTAAAAACTTGAACATAGGAATTTCCCTATGGGATAAGAGAGTTACATTGAACAATAATTTAAAAAATAACCTAAAATTATTTTATTTAATAAAAGTTCCTTCGCCTCTCAAGCCATTTTCTAGCTCCATTTTCAAGGCGCCCAACATTTGCCCCCGCATGGTAACTTGACATGTCCCGCCTATTCTTCACCTTTTCGACTTAACGAAGTTCATTCAAATTTTGGGACTGTTATTTGTCTTTTTAAATTTACGACTTATCACGAAATTTTAAAAAATTTGAATAAAAGGGGCAAGATCGTGGCTTTTTCTATTTAGAAAAAACCATTTTTCACTAAAACAAGAAAAACTTTATCGTTATCCAACAAAGTGAGAATAATAAAGAATACATACCACTAACGATTTGACAACTAGTGCCGTTACGACTGCATCACCCTATCCCTGGGTCCATTGTTTTTTTTTTTTTTAATTCCATAACTGCCTCATTTAAAAATTAAACTTATAAAAGGTTGTTTAAAATTCTAAAACCCGTCCCGCTTACATTCGATTTTTTTTTTTATATTCGTTTTTTATTTTTATTATATTAAAATTAATATATTTCATAATAAATAAAAATACTATGAATTTTTATAAATTATTTATTTAAAAACATTCTAATTATTATTATTATTTATATTAAAGTATAAAAATAAATAATAATAAATTATTTTTAAAATATAATCGTATAAGAATAACATTCGCTTAAAAACCCGACATAATTAAATCAAACCCGTCTCATTAAGAGCGAGACGGGACGAGAACCCGAAATAATTCATTCCCATTGTCATCCTTACTCGCTACCCAATATTAAAAAACAAACAACTTAATACTTAATGTTATTAAATACTATTCAAGATTAGTTCTCAAAAAATTATATTCAAGACAAGAAAAAACAAATACCACCTAAGATTTTTCTTTTTAAGAATGCCTAAAAATTCATATTTTACGATCGTAACTCCAAAATTACCCCACATGAACCTCGTATTTTATTGATGCTTTCAATTTTATCCATGTGATTCAAAAAGCTTTTGAATTTCTCCACTTCCAACCATTTTTGTTCATGCCACAAAAAATAAAGATGGTTACCATCTTATATTAAAATTATTAAAAAATAAATAAATAAATGATGAACAATTGAATCTTTAAAAGGAAAGGAAATTAAAATGATATACAACTTATTATTGATTTATAGTTGGTAGAGGGAATCTAATGAAATTAATGAATGATACAACTAATTAATTATGGATTGTTAAAGTCAATTTTTACATGTGATTAAATTAAGATCATCTTCAATAAACCATCACATGTGACTAATTAATTACAAAATTTTAAATTAAAAAAAATTAAAAATGAAAATGAATAAAAAAAAAAAATGGCTTTGTGGTGTTGGGTGCAGAGGTGGGGGTGGGTGGGGTAGTTTGGGGATTTACTTTTTGGAGTGCCTCTTTTTGGAAATAAAATTCGTAAAAATACGTTTTTTATTGGATTCGTTTTTCCTTGGGCCCTAATTTGTAAACTTCTTTCTTTCTCCTTGGATACGTAAAACATAATTAGTCCAAATATTAATGTGAACGTAAGAAGTTGCAGGTAACAGTAATTAAGCAGGTATTTCGTCCATCTTTTATTAATAAGTCACATTCCAACTCAAATGATCGATCATAAATCAAATATCCCCAGCCTTTAATTAATTTGTTTTTGCTTCCAAAACACTTTCCTTCCTTCCTTCATTGTTCTCATTTTATCTCACTGAATCAAATTTTACCAGCATTCCCAGACACTCTGTTTCATTCTGTTTGGAACAGAAACTCTGCTCCCTTCCAGTTCCTTCTTTACTTTCTTTTTCCAACAAAACCCCCCCAATTCCATTGTCCTACTCTGATCACCATCCCTCCCTCCCTCTCTTTGGAACAAATACTCGTCTCCTTTCCATTTCTTGCTCTGTTTCTGTTATTTTATTTCTGCTTTGTTTCCTTATGTTGTTTCTCATTTTCCAAACAAAACCAAATTCCCAAGAAAAAAAAATCCTGTTTGTCTTAGTTTGGTAATCTATATTCATCACCAAAACACCAGCTTTTCCTTGTTCCTAGCTTTGGTCACAATTGACCAAATTATAAGCATTCCTGAGCTTAATTCCCTATTGCCTATTGGGCACAATACAACAAATTATGCATTTGTCTTTGTGAATTTGAGCTGGAACCACCATATATATATTATCTTAAAGTTAAAAGTTACCATCCATCGAACAAAAGGAAAAGGACAGAAAATGAAACAGTGAGCTAGGTTGTGTAGTGGAGGCTGGATGGTTTAGGGGGATGTAAAGATGGGGGAATGGCGGATGGCAGAGTTTTGAAAGAGAGGTTGAAGTGAGTTTTTGGCAGAATAAGAGCTTTTAATAAAATATGGGTACTATTATAGGTTTTTAAAAAATGATTAAATTAGTGCGTTTGACAACGTGGGATAAAAAGTGGGCATTTTAATGACCGTCATTCACATCGGTTATTGAAAATAATAAATTCTGCCACTAAATCAAGTTATAAACGACGTACATTGATCCAGCGTCACTGCGACACCCACATCGACGCAGCTGGTCATCTCCTGATCAATTGGCTCTGCCTTGAATAGTTTTCGCTAATTTCGCATTTTCTCTCACTCTTCTGTAATGCTCATCCCCCGTTTGTCTCCCGAATTCAAACCTCTTCAATTATAGGAAAGGGGAAAAAGGAAAACGATTTCCCACACACGCGACTCTCATTTTACTTTCTATAAACAGTGTCACTTCGTGAAATTTTCACCCGCTTCACGCTTATCATAGGCCTCCGCAGAATTTCTCGGGAAAATTCGCTTTCTTTTTCTTCAAATTTTCCAAAATCGGAGCCAAATTCTTTTGATTCAAGTGATCCTCAAAAGGATTAGCTCATCTTTGATCCATGATCCCCAAAAAAGGATTTAATGAAATGAATGTCCAGAGAGATAAAAAATACAAACGTGAGGGGAGGGCGGATTTACCCACCGCCGTCGCTGACGACTACTACCCTTATTTCTTCTAATTAAGGAATTTACGCATCATCGATCCACTTTTCATTGGAACTCACTGACTTATCATTTTTTTAAATCTATAATAAATTTTGTATTTTTTAATCTAAAAATACTATTAACGTCCAAAACTCAGAAGTGTGAAATATTTGATTCATAAATGATGAAGGGGGTGGAAGGAGGAGAAATGATTGATTGATACTCTGACGTACTATCAAATCATTATAATATTATTTCATTTTAGTGGGAACCTTTATGCCCCACTTCACCATTATGTTTATTTCATCCAAGAAATTTTTTCTACAAAATTTCTGTCTTGCTGCATGTCCAATGAGCATGAGACTTGGGGACCTTGTGCAAAGTGTTATAATTTTTTTTATTGCTCTTTTTATTGCAAAGTAAACACTGAGGTTCAGTTATCATATATCTATTTTTGAGATGTTAATTGGAACAAACACATGGAGTGATGCATATGTCAATGAAAAGTGAAGTGTTATGTGATAAAAAATAACCTAAAAACAGTTCAACTACATGCATGTCTAGGATTTCACATTTATAACCATTTCTGTCACAGTGATGTGGATGTGACATACAGCCTTGCATTATTCATTCAATATCAAACCATGCATGACTTTTAATATTTTAGCGTTTGCCTCAACAATTTTTTTTATTTTTCAGTAAAACTCATTTGATAAATTGAAATTATTTTATGTTTTTCCATAAGAATATAAAATAATTAATTATTAGTTATGTTTTGTTCCCTTCATTTGTTTTTACGATTATTTTGTTGATAATTATAAAATATATAAAATAATTAAAAATAAATAAAAAGTTATTTTAAACTCTACTAAAAATATGTTACTACAATCATTGTAAATTTCCAAACATATTTTTATTATAAAATAATCAACTGATTTTCAAAAATAGCGATTTCAACATTTTTCACTAGGCATTTCCAGATGTTGGGAGTGTTTTGCTTATGATTAAAATATAGTTTTATTTTTTAAAACAAAAAAACAGCTAAGTCCAAATAGTAAAAGTGAAATGAGCATATGATGAGATAATCATGATTGAATGGCTAATATGTAAAGTAACATATGAAAGTCATCCACCAAATAAAACAAAGGAAAATAAAATGCATCTTATTGATTAACAATTCCACACTAAAAATAAAACAAAATTCAATCAACAACACAAATTTAAGGATAAAAATCGTCGTCTCACTCAAGTGTTTTTGAAAAATCAATGAACAAGTAGGCGTAAAATTAAATAAGATTTAACACCTTTAATTCATTAAGAAATGTACTAATGTATGATATGACATTCAATCCTTAAGTACGTGGGCCACTAAGTTAAAAGTAACATAGAAATAAATAGAAATAAACATTGTCTAAGTAGTGACTTCACACTAAGTACATAAATTAGAAATAGGTCCCTCTCAAAACATAAATACAAATTTTTATGTTACCTCCTTTTAAATTATTATTAAAGTTTAACTTATACGCCCTTTTCCAACATTAAAATAAAAAACAAAGACTCTTTTTTTTATCTTTATTTTCTGCCATTAATGCCATTTTTGTCCATGCACGTATTAAGTCACTGATCTTGTGCGATACGTGATTTGTCGTCTTCTGGCATTCACTCTGGCTTGTTTCAACCGATTCAAACGAGAAAACAGGCACTACTGTTATAATAATAAAATCATTAAATCAAGCATTACGCTACGGTAACCTTGGTGCTTATAAATATTAACTGAAGTTATAAATATTATAGTCACGATAGTAATGTTAAATGTGTAGAGTCATTTATCAAATGTATAGGATTTGAATCGTTTCATTAAACTATTTACATAAATGTTGTTTCATCCTTTATGACTTTTAACAATTTTATTGTTATAGGTACTTACCAATATATTGCTAGTTTAAAAAAAAATAAAAAACAAAGACTCTCGTTTGTAAAAGTATAAAAGACCCAAGATTATATACAAAAGACCACAAACACCACCATGACTACAAAGAAGACTCACTTTTGTATATATCAAAACGTATAAAACATGTACAAGGCTAAGACTCTATATAAGCTAAGCTATACAAATCTTAAAAGGAAAATATTAATTGTCATATTACATATAATCTACCACACACTTAACATACCATATTCAATTATCCCCAACCATGGTGGCATGTAAGAGAAACCATTTTTGAGCTAGTTCAAAAGCTCAAAAAGTTCCTAGAAGAAGGGTTTACAAGACATCGTTAACGGATCCTTATAAACGTATCAAGTGTGCATACCTGGCAAATGAAGACAACAATCTAATATGTTTAGTACGCTCACTAAGACATCATTACGCAAATAATTAATGAAGAATTTCTATTTATTAGTGAGTTTAGTGCAAGTAACAATCAACAACAAGATCCTACAATAATCAATGTAACCAACAAGTTCACTATAGTAAATGCCACCTCTACATCCCGTCACTAAAGGTCGAACGAGCAACGATCGCTTGTTTTTGCTTCTACAGGAGCAAGAGAATCACCTTAAGAAACAATATCCTAGTATATCGAACACGATCGCGGATCAATTACCAACTCGTATCCTGAATACGCTCAAGAAAGTTAATGAGAAACGAAGAAAACAAGCACCGCCAAATATGGTGTCTTTCATATATCAAGAATCCTGGAGAACAAATGCACAACGGCGGTGATTCAGGGGCAGCCATATTGTAAGACCCGAGAAATTCCCAAATTTTGGCAAAAAGGCAAAATCGTAATTTCATATAAAATTGTTATTCGCTAAAATCCATAATTTATTTCAGATCTGATGCCAAACGGATTTCACCAGAACTACCAAAATCTAGTTAAGTACGTAAAATTTCGTATTCGGTATACTGAGTTGGCACGCTTTGAAAGACGCGTTTCACAGAAAATAAATTTCAATGCAACGAAGTCAAGATATAGTACGATCATGTACCATGGGCAGGTATGAGAGTAGAGAAATGATGAAAATGGGAATGCCGAGGTAGTGTCGAATATCAAATTTGGTAAAAGAGGGACATAATTGTCATTTGAATTGATTTTAGTCACTAAACGACAAATTGTCGAATAGTGCTTCTTCCTTCATGTAAATAGAAAACGTGAGGAACAAAATGAGATGCAGTAGCTTTCTTTGGTTATGATTAGAGCAGAAGAACTTATCTCTAGAAATATTGTTGATCCAACCGTCAGCGGTCTTCGTAGGACAAGAAGAAGAACTCGCTTTTACGCTTTGCGTCAAGCGCGGCACGGATTAAGGAGCTGACAAACCCAGGCAGGTTTCTTTACCAGCGCTTTATTCCCAAGTGTTTGCTTGATAGCTGAGTGGTGGTATTGAGGTTTTGGCGTCGTCTCCAACGTCTCAAACCCGATCCACCGATAAATTCAAACAGAATTCGATCTACCGCAGCCGGCACGCCGCTAAAAAATAGCGACGGTGCACAAATTGTTTCGTATGATCAACACCTTAATTACCGGGATCGCGGCCTTCACGGCGGAACCGCCGAAGATTTTTCAGAATGGTAACCAGGGTTCGCTATTCCCTAAACAAGTTCTAAAATTATATTGCAGAAAATATATTCGTCGAGTTAGTTTAAAATTAAATCGCCGTTGCCATCGCGCCCGCGGAGTTAATTTTGACGTGATGAAATGTATAATTACAAATACGATCGCTGACAATTGGCGCGTATATTCAGGCGTTTATACATTCGCACGCGACATCAGACGGACCAGCAGCATGTGACCTATATGCACTTGAACACCTAGAATATGGGAAAGTGAGTGCATGAGAAGAGTCTAGAGAAACTGGCTCAAGTATTGTCAAAAAACATTAATTATCTGAGGTAGGTCTAAATTAAAATATCAATCAAGCCGAGCTGCCCAATTGATATTCATCTATGGTAGTCCATTAACAATTAATTATATCAATCAGTCGAGCCCACCTATAACTGATATATATACATCTGAGGTATAGTCCACAAACAACTAATAAAACCATACTCATACAAGGCGAGCTATTTGGAGAGTCTAGGACCCTGGATCTGCTGGTCATGACATTCAAGTAGGATCATGCATTTGCTTGAATGTGTCATCTTGAACATTGCAGACCGCACTTAAAGGGCAGAGTCTACTAAAATATTCTACCGAGCTTAGGCTTCACCTGCCGTGGACTCCTTGAAGGTGGTACATGGAGCGTGCGAGAGATGGCTTCAGCCCTGGGGAGTTGAGTTCTGTACAAAGTCAGATTGTGGCTTGGTGGTTTTACATGTATTAAAACTCTTTAAGTTAATATATGTGGTTTAAGAGGAAAATATTGTAACTCAGAATCATGTAGTATATAGTTGGATCTATAGTTGGTATGCATATTGAGAATTGCTTATACTTCAAGTGGGCCATATTGGATATATATTGGACTGTTAAAATGGTAATCGTCAGATTGTGATATATACTTTAGACAGTATCAGATTAGTGTAGCCTCCACAAAGAGACTCACTCGATTTTCTCAAGGGTGTCATAACCCGACATTCACTTGTATTCCACTGGGTTGATCTGGTAGTCAACTTGACCTCAGTTTGGGGCTACACATAAATCGACCGGACAAAGGAAATTGACATAAATATTGGGGTGGGTGAGTAAATAAAACAGATGATTAGACCCAAACAAGCCGGTTCAGAGGTGCAACATCAAATAGTGACTGCTATCAGAGGTCTGAGGCGACACACACTCAATAGTGTACCGACTATCTTGTATCGCTGATACCTAGCTCGAAATCATACTGGAAGTATACTGTTTGAGTAAGATAATAATAACCATCCATAAGAAGAGACTTCTAATCAAGCAGTAATAAAGAGGGTCGTAGATCTTTCATATTTCAAATTGACGCACCAAGAAAAGTGCTTTAGACCTCAATAATTCCACATATCATCACCTATAATAATCATATCATCGACATACAAGAGTATAATAGTAATACCATGATCAAACCGTCTCAGAAAAAGAGTTGTATCAAAAGAATCACCTCGAAAACCATGTTTCGAGATGAGGAACTGAATCTTGCAAACCATGTTCAAGGAGCTTATTTAAGACCATAGTACCGCCAGTCAAGAGCTACCTCTGGAGGGGACCCGAGGCGAGGAATAACCAGAGGAATCTTCAGACTCCCTCCCAGAGTTCACCATTAAAGATTTGAGCATCTGGATGATGGATGAGCGTACCATTTACAGTCGTAATATAAATAAGAGTCTATTGGGAGAAATGGGAAACACTTGAGGCTGAAAAGTCTCCCCATAATCAATTTCATACACTCGAGTAAACCCTTACAACAAGGCAGCCTGAGAACATCAACATGTTTCATCCCCACCAAGTCTTGATCTTATAAACCCACTTACAACCGACATAGAGATTCAAAGGGAAGATAAACCAAATCCATAATTTGTCTTATGTGCGCATCCAATCCTTCTTCATGTCATGCCATGAGAATAGAGGGAAGTCCCAAAGTCCTAGGTTCCTAGAGAAAGGCAATAGCAGAAAAGTAATGGAAGTCATAAAGGTGAGAAGGAAGAGTAGTTACCCGATAGGAACGACAGGCGAGTCAAGGACTCCGCTAAGTTCCACACCGAGCAAAGACGTACACCGATGATCGCAGCACGTCGATGATCATGCAGGGAGGCTCCATCAGACAGGCTGAAAAGGAAGACATAGAAATAGAAGGAGGAAACTCATATACCAAAGGGGGATGTCAGACAGAAGTGACCCCAGAAAAAGGTCATGGAGGGATCGATGGAGGGAAATAGTGAAACAAGAACATGAGAAGAGAAACATTTTGTGTTCCAAAGACCACATGTCGGTAAAACAAGAAGACGCTTACTAATGGGATCATAACACCTATAACCTTTTTTACTCACCCATACCCAAGAAAAACAACACAAACGAGAATCCAGACCTGAAGTTTGTTTTTCACACTTTAAGAAGAACAAAATGCATACTACTTCCAAAGACTCTAAGTAAGTCATAGGAGGGAGAAGAACCAAACAATAGATCATAAGGAGTTTAATTATGAACAATGGGAAAAGGACACCGATTGATGGTGTAAACGATAGTAAGAGCAGCTTTCCCCCAAAATTGAGGAAAGGAGTGGTAAGGTTAATGTAGGTAATGACAAACAACATCAAGAATATGGACGAGTTTGCGCTTATCTCGACCATTTTGGTCGAAGTGTCAGTATGGGTGAGAAGTCGAGGAACAAAGACCAAATTGATGAGAATAGAAGTAAATTCAAGGGGTTTTATATTCTCACATTCTTAGATATGAAACTTTGGATAGGTTTAGAAAACCTGTTTCAATTATTTTGGTAAACAAGATATATTTGATAAAGTTCCAATCATTTTTTTGAAGAGATAAATTAAGTATATCGGGAAAAATCATCCACAGTATTAATAGAAAGATCCGGACCCACTTCGAGTAGTAATCGAGTAGCGGCCCTACACATCATAGTTCACAAGATCAAAAGGAGAGAGAGCATGAGAAACATCAAAGCATTAAAATGATAAAATGGGGCAAAGGTTTGTAACAAATGACAAGGCATACAATTCAAAACCTTGTTTGAATGAACCGATTCATGCCACAAGAGCTTATCCAATCAACAAAATTTTAGTATGGTCCTAGTATTCTACTCACAAACATCAAAGATAGTGGCCTTAGGGGTCGTGAACATTGCTGGATGAGTTTTCAGATTAAATGACTTGATAGTGAACTTAAAATGGTGAATTTTTTGATGAAGGAAAAATAGCAGAATTGGTATTTTGCGGCTGAAATAAAATAAGGAAAAATGTGTATCAACCCCCTTAAGTGTTGCTGTGTGTCAAGGCTGGGATTCTAAAGGACCGAGGGTTTTAGGTCCTTTCCTTATTTGGGAGAAGGACCTATAGTCATTTCCTAACCTGATCTTCATTAGGCTATAAAACCTAACTTTACACTATCCTTTGAAAAATGGTATTCTACTACATCGTAGTCTCCGACAAAGGAAAAACAATTCTCCCCGACTCACCTTACAATGATTAATAGAGCGTAATTAATGAATTCAAGACTAGCACAGCATCCACCTAACCCCAAAGGATTACCAAATAATGTCATCATGTAACTAGGGATTTAAATTAGAGTTCAAAGAAACACAACCCACAAGGCACTATCGTGAGAAACATTAGAAACCCTCTAGTAGCCTTAAGATCCCCCACTCACAAATTTCTCTCCACTTTAAGGAGAGGTTTTATCACATCCTGGAAGAACAACCAATGGCAAGTGTTCATTGCCCGTAGTGAGAGAAAAATGGGAGAAAGCGAGAAATGGAAAGAGCTGGAAATGGAAAGTTTTTCAATAATTTTATTACTGAGCAAAGTTGCTGATTACAATGTGAGCTTCTATATACCGCCCCAAATAAACAAATTACAAAGAAATCCAAAACTGTAGTTATTACAAGGATAAATGGGAAGAAACAAAAAATTGTAACAAAAATGCAAAAGCGTGAAATAGCAGGAGAGGTGAATAGTGGAAAATATGAACACCACAAGATGATGAACAAGGATTTGATGGAAAGGGAACAGTGGCAGATGAACAGCATAACCCATGGTACTGTCACAATTTTTCCAAATCACTTAAGATTTTCGCTTTTCTTCTTCCGTCTCTCATCCAACACGTCAGTTTGACCTCAATTTCACGTTTGATCGACCAACAATTTTTGGGCTAAATATCTTGTAAAACTGTAAAATTACCATAAAATGCCATCGTATATTAGCCTGACCTTAATGGCCAATTGTTATTTTATGTTGATTAGTACACAAAAGTATTCAAAACTCCCAGACAAATGTGGTTCAAAATAGCACTTTTTGAGCACTAATCATGAACCTAACAAACCTCTAGAAACTAGTTGTTTAACCCTAGAGATAGATGTATGACCAAGGCGAGAATGCCATAAAGCAAAAGAAGATGTGCTTTGTCCTGAGACGGCAAAAGCAGAGAGACGAGAGGAAGGTAGATGAAGAAAGATAAGCTCAAAACAAATTGGGTCCGACCCATCATCAAGGTCCCCAACGATCTATCCCGTTTGATAATCTCGCACAACCAATAATTCCAGAGAAGAAAATGTTAAAGAAAAACCAAGTTCAGTGTGTTGCCCAACAGATAGAAGATTATGAGTGAGTTGGGGAATCTGATAAACATTAGAAACAAACAAGGCTAGTGTAGAGACATTACCAAGATGAGAGACATGCATAGGAGAACCATTTGCAGTATATATAGTAGGGAGATAAGTGGAAGTGTGTGAAGAGCCAACATCAGGAGAAGAAGTCATATGATTACATCAAGTAAAGTCAAGAAGCCATGTAGAAGAAGTACTTGATAACGTAGAAAGAGCAGTGTTGGATGCATTGAAAGACGGGAAGATAACTCCTCATTAGTACCATATCCCTAGAGTATGCCACAGAGAGAGATGAGGTAGGGACCAGACTTCTTTTGAATGAGATTCTCAATGGGATAGTCTCAGACTCAAGTCAAGGCGCAGTTGTTATGAAGAATAATGCTGGATGAGTATAATTGTGCCCCAATGTAATGACCTCAGTTCTTATAGAAACTATAGATAAGAAGAGGCTTCTTATTGTTATGTCATTTGACATTATTCCCTTTGCTTTTGGAAACGTAGGTAGATGAACCTACAGTGGAAAATGTGAGTAAGTCTAATATCACTGAGTAGCAAGAACCATGGTCTGAGTAGAAATGGGATCAATCTAAAAGACCTAGTCTCACGGCCAACCAATCATGAATAGCTTCAGAGACTGCTGGGTGGGCGATCCCCAATGGGCATTATGACTCTGCCAATTCAAACCATCACTAAGCCCCATTAAAAATCAAATAAATAGTCCTTGTCTTCACAGGAACATAAACCAATTGTGTCAAGAAAATCTTGAGAACTGTCTAAATGCAATTAATGATCTCAAATAGATTTTTACTTGGTCAGGATATACAAAGTGATCCACCACTCCGGTTCCGACGAATCTATAAAGTTCACAGGTGAGTTTAAGTTATAGCACCACTCTGGCCCAAAGATAACCAGTAACAAGTAAAAGTCCTGAAACTTCGCAATATCATAGTTACAACCATCAAAGAATGGATGGAATAGATGTATTACGAACCAGGGATGATATGATGATTAGCACTTCACCCCAACTCAACTCAATGGCAGCAAGGGCACCGCTTTGTATCCATTTTTTCTGGAATAGGGACTGGCCACTAGAGACGTAAAGCCACGTCATAGCTGAGATAACCGGCATGGCTTCGAGATTATCGAGCAAAATTATCTCCATACAAAAATAACATGAATTAGACGAAATTTACCACATGGGCATATCTAAATTAATTGAAAATGTACAACAAAAATGGAGTCCGCGCTAAAATAAGTTAGAATGGCACCGGTCACTTTTTGGTCAACGATCAACTGGTCGACGTGATGCGAATAACGGTTGACGTGGGCGCCAACAGCGAGGTTAACGGTAGTATGCAAAGCAGTCAGGTCCTGGTAATCGGCGCGAGCAATAGTGCGGCTTAGGCCTGGGCCGAGCGCTGGGGCAAGACCCATAGGGTCAAGGCTGGCAGGTTCACGCGATCGCCGGCGGAATCTAACGCACTCTGGGAACAAGAGGCGGTGGGAAAATCGGGGACTTCGGGCAAAGACGCGATACAGTCTCTCCGTGGCGACCAGCATCGGCATGATCATCTCAAAAGGACCACCACCCGCTTGTAACTTCGCCTTAAAATACAAGACATAAAGAGCAAACACAACCTGACTGAAAATGAGTTATATATGGCTATAACACACTAGATTGTGAGAGCAGCTGGAAGAGAAAAAATCGTAGAACCCGTCGATACTCATGGAAGAAAGACTTTAGTCTTTGGTATATATCAAACGCATTGTGCAAAGTGTTTCATAGGCTGCTCATACAAATCTTAATAAGGAAAATATAAAATTGCCATATACAAATAATCTACCATATACTCTAACATACCATATATTCTAACAACCAGGATGTCTTATGCCGGTAACCAACCACAGCCACCGTCGATTATTTATTTTTAAAAGTTACGATTCTAATTTTGAAATCTGGCTTGGCTTTCTCACAATCATATCATAAAAGTGGGAGTTTTGGTAGCATCTCAGTTGTCATAGTCCTAGGCATCAACATCGCAACGTGAGCCTACAAAAGGGAGATCCAAACAACACAACCATCGATATTGTTGCAAAGATGACGAAGAAGAAGAAGAAATTTTAGGCACAGAATTATTTACCCTCCCTTCATGGGTTTCCTGATGATAATAAACCTCTCCTTGATTTTTAGGAAAGAAATTCGTAATTTTAGTGATAAAATTTCATCTCTTAGCAATGATTAATTATTCTTATCAATGATTAATTATTCTCATCACACTATTTTTCTATCAAGGATTAATGTTTCGTAGCAAGAGATTAGGGAAACTGCAAAATTCGAGAGGTCATTTTTATGCATTTTCCGTTTCATCCATTTATCCAAAACCTAACTTGTCAGAGATAAAGATCGACTCACTGGGGACTTAAACCTAGACTCCGGCTAACTGGTCATCTCTGGAAGACACTCGGTCACATAAATGTGTTTCAAATTCCTCCCATCTAAGAATACCTGGTTTTATTATGATAGGTGGTAATACGCTTCATTATCATGCAACAAAGTTGCGCTCAATGAACCAGGCCCGTGGTGCCAACAGTATGGGGTCTAAAGACCATGGTACTCACAGTTATAATTTTAATATGTCTAGAATACCTAAAATTCAAAGTTTGATGAAACATAATGATCTAATGGATTTTGATGTGACTCTGTCTTATCGAACAATCACCGCTATTAAACTGCCTACACAAAAAACCAACAAACAAACCACATGAATGCAGTAAGTAGACAAAAACACAGAAAAACAAATGAAAAACCAAATGAGAACTCATATTTGCGGAAGGAAACCACTTTATCGAAAAGAAACCTATATTTTTAGTTGACAAACAATGGGGAAAATGTGATTTTGCATCAAGAATGCTAAAAACCACCCTTTATTTAACACATGAAAAGAAATAAATAAATAAACTAGTCACTAAAAGGCTACCTAGGGACTCAATTGCGTGAGATCCCCGAGTGTTTTGTTTATTTTAGTTCGGAAAACTGAAGAGATATGTTAATTTTTTTATTGCTCTTTAGGTGCAAAGTGAAACAACATGTCGTGGATTGCAGATGAGATGTTAATTTAACAACACATGGATTGCCCGTAGTCCGTCAGTAGTATAGAGCTTTGTTCTCCGCTAGCGATTAACATCCCCATTCACACCACGCCTCTTTTAACAACTTCTTCTTCCTAAGTGAATTCTTCATTTATTTACGCTTAGACTGCCTCATCCACACACGTGAAAATCTTTACTATCTTCTCCTGCCACTCTGACAAGTCAATGCATTTCACAGAGTGGTTGAATCTCACAAAGGCAACCCATTCGCTTTGTCGACTTCACCAAACAAATACAAACTTCCCATTTGTTTTGAAATCATGAATTTTCACCGTCACACTAAGTCCATTTAACTTCTGAAGATGACTTCATCACCAAACAGTTTTATGGTGTTCCAGTTCGGTCCTGGCCGATCCGACAAGATACCTTCCTCCGATCAAACATCATGCGGACCAATAAGATGATGACCACTAATTATTTGCATACAATGTTAGGTTTCAAGATCCCAAACTCTCAAAAATTTGTCCTTGGATGAACTAACAAGTTTTTTACCAGAATCCACTAAAACAAGATCGATGACTTTGCCGCTGTTACAAACAAAACAAAGAATGACAAGTTGATATATGTATATATTCGTGTTTTGTGTGTGTATGCAATGAATGAAATATCAAATAAGAACTTGGTCACGATGCCCTCGAAGACGAAAAAGGCCAGCCTCACCAACAACATCCCATAAGATAACATCATTATCCTTGCTACCAGAAGCAAGTAAGATCAAGCTTATTATACCGAAGAGCAGTCACAGCCCCTTTATGTCCATTCAATATGGTTTCACAAGTTCATTTGTCACAATCCCAAATTCTTATACTACCATCAGCATATCCACTCGCAAACTGCAACCAAAGTTATTCCTTAGTTTCTCATCCATTAATGAAATAGCAAACTTAGGGTGAATTCAGACCAAGAATAGCTTGGTTTTGCTTTCTAATTTCTTCTTTTGAAATGAAAATTATCTAGCTGTTCTTTGAATAATTTTTAACATTTCAGGTGCTTGCATTTTATAAAAAAAAAGTAGAAAAACAACGTTCTATAAGTTTCTAAGAACAACCCATTTCAGCAAGGCATGTATTTTTTGTTACTTGACAAGACAGTTATCACTTTTCACATCCTTACAAGATAACATTAATAAGACATTTGTGATAATTTTACTTAGCGTAATTTTACATATTTTGTGTGCTCTCTCAGAAATCATACTTAGCATCAACACCATGGCAAAGTCCATTATTTTTGTTTGGTCGCTGAGAAAGTATGCCCTTTATCCACAAATAGGAGAGATTAAAATAAAGGAAAGAGAGGACAGATGAAGTGTGCAAAATGCATAAAGGAATTAAACGCAAGGAACCGTCCTCCCAAGTTACGACAACAATAACCATCAAGCCAATAAAGTCATTAAGCACAAAAAGACTGCATAAAGCGTGACACCCAAAACCTTATTTCCTTTGTTCATAACAGCCAAACAGAGGTAAGAACTGAAATAAACGGGTATTCAATTAAATAAATCGGTGGGCTATGTCTCTTTCAATGGAGGAATAAGACAGAGGAGTTCAAGATTTCGATACTGGTGGTCTGGCTTCACCTTAAATGGCGAGAAGAGGGAGGGAATAAGAACGTGGAACCAAACTCAGCGAGCGTGTAGTATCGCCGGAATCTATGGCGATGCCGGTGCCGATGTGCCGGGGGTAGTGATATCAAGGGTTTCGTATACTGTCTTAATGTCCAAGAGATTGTTAATTAAGGCCGTGTTTGGTTCGTTCTTCGTTGGGGGTTTTTGTTTTCTACATTTAAACACATACGAGTAGTAAACTGTCTCCAACTCCAACCCGGGGACCCTTCCCCTTCTGAGTCCCTACGCCTTGGGTTTTTTTATGAAACATTGTACCACTTGAGCACATTTCGTTTCAGTTCTTGAAAATTGTTCAATAAATAAATTTTAGAAACACACAAAAACATCAAAAATGTGTTATCTAAAAACAGAGGTTTTATGGTGTAGTTGCGAAGAACACAAAACCAGAGGTTTTCATTACAAGATTTAATACTGTGAAATTTATAATAATTAATTTCAATTAAATAACAATCTTTTTGTCATTGTTTAATGAAAATTTTGAATATTTATATGGAGTAAGTTTTTTACTTTTATTTTAATAAATTAAGAATTTAATTGATACAAAGTTTTAGTAACACGATGTTATTGGAAGTTTTGCTCTGTAATTAAGAATTCCGAGGATATACACAAAATAGTATTATAGATACGCAAAATGAATAAATGGAAAAGAAAAAAAAAAAAAAGTATACTTGTGAATTTTAGTGGGCTATGTATGTATGTCTCTGGATTCCCCCCACTTCGTAAATCCAAAGGCCCATATCCCTATTTGGGCTCAACAAATGAAGGACGTTACCCCATATATATATATATATATATATATAGAATTGGGCTTACCCTAATACCCTATCAGCAACCTAACAAAGAGTATGTATCCGAAAGTTTTCAGATTAGGCCTCTCCAATTTTCTGGGCTTTTTTTTTCATTGAATAATAATTATTGTCAAGTAGACTCCGACTCGAACTCAGTCATTTCTGGGCTTTTAATATTCCACTTTCATTAAAGATTGCATGCATGTTTCTTTCTTATTAAGTAACAAATTCATACATGGCATGGCGGCTATTGAAATATTAAAGTTAGCATCCACCGAAGAAAAGGAAAAGGACAGAAAATGAAACAGTGAGCTAGGTTGTGTAGTGGAGGGTCGAGGGTGGAGGGTGGATGGCAAACTTTTGGCTGCCATCTATATATATATATATATATATATATATATATATATATACCTATATATATATATACTATATATATATATATATATGATGCTTCCCACATCTTTCTCCCATCAACTCTGACGTACTACTATCAAATCATTTCATTTTAGTGGGGGACCTAATTATGCCCCCCCCTTCACCGTTAAGTTACCACCCAAGAAAGTTTTTTCTTAACAAAATTTCACATTGGGGACCTTATGTCCCCACTTGACCATTAAGTTACAATTCAAACTTAATATGAAATGAATTAGGTAATCATTTGAAGTTAGTCGAGACGATTAAGTCGATTAGACTACAGGTCTAATTTCTTTAGGACTTTTGGGTTGAGCCGATTGGCTAAAAGGTACTCGGACGAAGGATTGACGGGACGTTTTTGGATTGACTGACTTCTGGGTTTAATCCCTTTGAAGCTCTTGAGTTGGGTCGGTTGATTAGGGGTGTCGGGCTTGGACCCATGGTGCCCACATTCATGATGTAATTTTGAATCCAATTTATTAAGATTGAAGCTATTTATATCATTTTGAGCTTTTGTCATTTGTGATCCTCGCTGCTCTAACTAGTTCTTATGTTATTAACATTTGATCATGGGTTCAGAGATGAGGGCCATGGGTTCACGCGAGATAAGAAACCTGTTAATATGTGAGGAGAATCATGATCGAATTAGCTCGAAAAAATTATTTTAATGTTTGGTTTAGATAGATGATTTCGATTTATTGTTTATAATAAAGCAAGAACTTTGATATAAGAGAATGTCATAATCGATTATGAAGATCTGATTGATAAGTCTTAATAAACGTCTCGTAATAACCGATAAGTTAAAAAAAAAATTTTAAGAATCAAAGATAAATTTAAATTCTCAATTTTATTAATTTATAAACTTTTGCTAAAGACTATAATAAATAGGCTATATATATAGGCTAGGAACTTTCTAAATCAAAACAAGACAATTTCTAAAAACAAATCTTTCTAAAAAAAAAAAATAGTAACTCCTAAAAGCAAATCTTTCTAAAAAGAAATAATAATTCTTCAAAGCAAATATTTTCTAAAAATAAATAACAACTTCTACTTCACTAACAAAACAAACATTCTAAATTAAATAAAGTAACTTCTATTTTTACTTGAAGAATAAATCTTTTTAAAATAAAATAACATTAAATTAAAATAGTAATAAAACTAAAAAAATACTTTAAAATAAAAATATATTTGATGTCTCTAAGATTTCATAATTTTCTGGATATGAATTTTTTATAATTAAGATTAAATTCGTAATATATATTGTAGAAGCTCCTGTATCATATATCTTTGTGATTTGATTGTCATCAAATGCACGTGGTAAAGGGCACCAATTCTTTCAACTTTCATAAGCCAATAAAGTCGGCGGTCAAACATATAATGCGTAAGCTACTCCCATCACTTTTAATTTTAATTTTTTAAAAATAACTCTTATCTGTTATTTTTTTTTATTAAAATTTCATTTTAAAGTTTTTTTTTTCAACAAATTTCATTTTAAAGTTAAAGTGTAGTTGATACATTAAAATAAATTAAGATATTTAATATGAAATATATATACTCATCTATAAAAAAAAATGATGTTTTCAACTTTTTTTAGTTTTTTATTTTACTGTCTAAATTTTCTTTTTGTTTAATAAAATGTCTATAAACTCATAATTTTTGTTCAACGACATGCTTTTGACAATGGGAGAGGGGAAGGAGAAGTGTGTGTCTTTATAAACTGAGAGTAAGAGCAAAGATGGGAAATAGTGATCGATGGCTTTTCTTTATATATATAGGCAGACAATGGGACGTGTTTTTCTTTATAGGCGGACAATGGGGACGTGTTTTTGTTTATAGGTAGTGTTTGAATTCAAGTTTTAGAGTGCATGCACGTGCCTTTATAACTCAAACAGCAGGTGTTGAGAGTAAGATCGATGGAAATAGTGATCAATGGCTTTTCTTTTCTTTATAGGTAGTGTTTGAATTCAAGTTTTAGAGTGCATGCACATGTCTTTATAACTCAAACAGCAGGTGTTGAGAGTAAGATCGATGGAAATAGTGATCGATGGCTTTTCTTTTCTTTATAGATAGTGTTTGAATTCAAGTTTTAGAGTGCATGCACGTGCCTTTATAACTCAAACAATAGGTGTTGAGAGTAAGATCGATGGAAATAGTGATCGATGACTTTTTTTTTCTTTATAGGTAGTGTTTGAATTCAAGTTTTAGAGTGCATGCACGTGCCTTTATAACTCAAACAACAGGTGTTGAGACTAAGATCGATGAAAATAGTGATCGATGGCTTTTCTTTTCTTTATAGGTAGTGTTTGAATTCAAGTTTTAGAGTGCATGCACGTGCCTTTATAACTCAAACAACAGGTGTTGAGAGTAAGATCGATGGAAATAGTGATCGATGGCTTTTCTTTTCTTTATAGATAGTGTTTGAATTCAAGTTTTAGAGTGCATGTACGTGCCTTTATAACTCAAACAATAGGTGTTGAGAGTAAGATCGATGGAAATAGTGATCGATGACTTTTTTTTCTTTATAGGTAGTGTTTGAATTCGAGTTTTAGAGTGCATTCACGTGCCTTTATAACTCAAACAACGGTGTTAGAGTAAGATCGTGAAAATAGTGATCGATGGCTTTTAACTTTCTTTATAGGTAGTGTTTGAATTGAGTTTTAGAGTGCATGCACGTGCCTTTATAACTCAAACGGCGGAGTGTTGAGACTAAGACGATAATAGTGATCGATGGCTTTCTTTCTTTATAGGTAGTGTTTGAATTCAAGTTTTAGAGTGCATTCACGTGCCTTTATAACTCAGGCTCAACAACAGGTGTTGAGAGTAAGATCGATGGAAATAGTGATCGATGGCTTTTCTTTTCTTTATAGATAGTGTTTGAATTCAAGTTTTAGAGTGCATGCACATGTCTTTATAACTCAAACAGCAGGTGTTGAGAGTAAGATCGATGGAAATAGTGATCGATGACTTTTTCTTTATAGGTAGTATTTGAATTCAGAATTTTAGAGTGCATTCACGTGCCTTTATAACTCAAATGTGAGTGTTGAGTAAAGATCGATGGAAATAGTGATAAGTGACTTTTTTCTTTATAGGTAGTGTTTGAATTCAAGTTTTAGAGTGCATTCACGTGCCTTTATAACTCAAACAGTCATTGAGACTAAGTCGATGGAAATAGTGATCGATGACTTTTTTTCTTTATAGGTAGTGTTTGAATTCAAGTTTTAGGTGCATTCACGTGCCTTTATAACTCAAGCGAAGCGAGGTGTTGAGACTAAGATCGATGGAAATAGTGATCGATGACTTTTTTTTTCTTTATAGGTAGTGTTTGAATTCAAGTTTTAGAGTGCATGCACGTGCCTTTATAACTCAAACAGCAGGTGTTGAGACTAAGATCGAGCAAAGATGGGAAAAAGTGAGTGGCTTAGCAGTGCAATTCTCTCTCTCATTTTTTCATGCTTCTGGTTGGGAGGGCCTTGCATTTGTAGTGGGCGTAGAGACATCATCAAAGCTGGGGAAGGGCTTCTATTCGCCGAGAAGTTACTGGTTTCGGCACGAGGGACTTTCACACTGGGGTTCTTCACCCTGGGCCTGGGGAACAGCCGCACTTATTTGGGAGTGTGGTACACAAATGATGTTAACAAGAAGGAAGTCTGGGTTGCTAACAGAATCCGGCTTCTTACGGCACCAATACCAGATCTCTCACGCTTGATGAACATGCCAAATTGATGATCACCCACTTGAGGGTGATCGGTTATCTTAATTCCAATCAAGCATCGGAATCTCGATAGCTACCCTACTTTGATTCGAAATTTTGTTGTAGAATTAAATTCAGATGGATCTATAGAGGCAGACGCTATGGGAAAGTTTTGAAAGATCCTACAGACACTTCTACCTGGGATGAAACTGGGGCATGAACTTCAAAACCAGGAAAAACAGTCACTTTCCTCATGGATGAACGAACAACTGCCTGCTCCTGGGACTTTCACTCTAGAATGGAATGGCACACAGTTGATAATGAAGCGCCGAGGGGACATCTACTGGAGCAGTGGAATTCTGAAAGATGATAGTTTGGAGTTCATTTCTTCCTTGAGATCTGAAACTCATCACCATAACGTCTACTATTTCATCAGTATTTCTAATGAGAATGAGATGTACTTCAATTACTCAGTTCAAGATAATGGAGCTGCTTCAACCTGGGTATTGAACTGGAGAGGGAGATTTTATGAGAGTCTCGGAAGTCGTCTATTCGTGAAGGAAGATGCCTGTGATCACTACTACGACAGTCATCCAGGGTGTATAGCGCAAGAGCCACCCACACCCACTTGCAGGACAAGAGACTACCGATTCATGAAGCAAGCAGTTCTTGATTCAGGATACCCATCATTAATGAACTTAGATACGAGCTTGGGCCTCAGTGATTGTCAGGCTATATGCTGGAACAATTGTTCTTGTACTGCCTGTAATACTGTATTCACCAATGGAACTGGATGTCAATTCTGGAGAGATAAGCTTCCACGAGCCCAAGAAGGTGATGCAAACCAGGGACAGCTCTATGTTTTGTCCTCATCAAAACATAGTAAAGGTAAAGTGTCTCTATTTATTATTTTATTTCTTAAAGTAGCCAAATTTACAATCCTAATATAATAGGAGATCCGAAAATTCACAAGAAGCCTGAACTTAGTGTTAGAATAGTCCATATAATTTGAATTTTAAATTCAAAATTTAAATCTCCCATAACACTTCTTCCTTAATCCTTACACCTCTTGGGGAAACCAAGTAATGGTCTAGTCTCCAAATAAAGAATAAATGAGACATTTTTGGTCCCTAAGCCTACTCTTCTCTATTTGGGAATTTTCACTAGCAAAGTTTAAGCGAGTAAAGGTTTAGAAGAACCTAGAAAAATTCGTTTTCAATTCTTCCAGTATTCCAGTTTATCTGTTTCTCAACAATTGCTAGAGGTATGTACACATTCTGACATTTTGCCTTCGCATATGATCTGATTATGTTGTTGGTATCTTCACGCCGTCAGTTAACGGTCTTTATTTTCACATTTAGTATCAAGCGTTGTATGACCTCTGCGCATATCTTAACAGTTTAAGAAAGTTTATAATATGTGTTTAAGATTTTAGATGAATCCTAAGAATCACGTGTCTTCATAAAAGGATTGTGTTTTTGCATCCCTTGATGTAAATTAAAAAATAAAAAAATAAAAAAAAAATTTTGGTAGAAAACGAGTTTTACGGAGGATGAAAGAAGACCTGTTCGAAAGCAACCTTTGTCCTGATCTTTACTAGTAATAATTGTTTCAAGGTATATGGTAATATCGACAAAGAGGATAGATGTTCGTTTAAGTTTTCAAATAGGAGCGTTGTCAACGAGATTTGAGTTGGATGGACGCAAGCATTGAAAAGTCTGCATAAGTACAAATACAGCAGAGAAGGAACTTACTCCTTACTCTCTGTGATGCGGAAAATTGAAACCTTTTGAATGGTTACTTAACGAGTTACTAATGAAAAACAATAAAAATAAAAATAAACCATTTTAAATCTAGCGGGTTAAAGTGACGGCGAAGATCGAAGAAGACCGGTTCCTGAGTGGTAGGTAGGGACTGGAACAAAGAGCCCCCTCCACATGTAGAGATGGGTTAATCAGAAATCTAATGGGATGCCCTGATCTTCGTGGTGGATTGTGCGAACCATAGACCATAGGGAGACTTGGGTTTTGCAAAGAGGCAGATCCCCCTATAGATGCACTATGGTATTCCCAATTTTAAACTTCATGTTCATTTGGCCCTAATTCATACAAGACTCTCCCAATGAAGCCAACCACTGATAACCCAAAATTACCTCTGAGCTACCAAAAGGAATGGAAAAAAAATCATAAATTACTTCCAGTTCGACCGGATGGAAGCCGGTTGTATACCCCAAAAGTCCTAATTTCGGCTCACGTACCTAGGACAACCCCAAATTCCATAGTCTTTACAGAAAACTCGATCAAGTTCTTCCGCAGTAGCGGATATAAAATTGTGAGGGCTCCCAGTCAGTGTAAGATACAATTACTTCCCTATCCTTGATTCACCCTTGGATTTTAAGCGAGTGTGGAGTCGAAAAACCCACCATAGAAGAGAGGGATAGCGAGAGGGGTTGAGGATCCTCTTCGACGTCGCCGATACCAGCAGTGGCTTGCTCTACATCGACCGACATTGTATAACTTCCATCCTCGAAGCGGATCTTGATCATCCCTTGCCCATATCACGTGAAGCTCCTTTCGTTTACAACGATGTCCCGACGCAAACTTCTCATCACAACAGAAGCATAAACCCTTGCTTCTCTTATCCTGCATCACTGTGTCCGTCATTTGTCGAAAGCTGTTAGGGCTAAGTGGTGGATGAGACTAGGTTGTAATTGGTGGCGACCTAGGGTTCTGGTGAGAATTACCGGAGTTCTGGTTTTAAATTAAGAGTTAATTTGTGGGTTATAGGCAGAAATATGTATAGTTCAGATCATTGAATAAGACAAATAGGGGTGGACCTTTAACTAGGGAAAATGCTCATGTCTGGCGGCTGGATTGCCTAAATTCTTGTCTTGATTTGTTTGGCCGTGTTCGTGATTTGGGGGCCTATCGGTGACCAAAGTAGCTTTCAACCCCTGTGTCTTCTTCCCCAAATCTAGCATTAATAAAGTAGGTCTCCGGCCTTAGATCTTGCCTGACATTGCCAAAGGGTCCGGGTTAGCATCTCGAATTGACAAGCGATTCTTAGGCCAGAATCGGTTTATCGTAGGAGAATAGCAGATCTGGAGATTGCTTGTTGTAATGTGAAGCGGATTCGAGTATCATTTTGTGAAAATCCGACCATCCCTGAAATCCCCTCCTCCCATCTTCATAGTAATACTAGGCGAGGCCTTCTCCCTCTAAGCACACAATGGTTGCACGAAGCTTCTCTGCTTACATGAGCTTATTGATCTCAAAGTATTGCTGCGTAGGAATAACCAGCCCTTTAGATCATCGTAGGTAGAGGCGGGTAACTCAGTTCTGAGCTGACTACCTCTCTATCATGGCGGTTAATCAGCAGGTCATCCCGTCAGACTCAATATAGTTGGCGGCTTCGAATGCTTCATATTCCGGAATCCTTTCATCCCTTGGGCTCTTTGTCAGCGCCGGTACCAATGGCGTGGATTTCAACGCCCCCGCTTCCAACTCTCGGACCAAGGAAAGTAGGCACTCCACTTTTAGCAGCCGTTTATGGTGTTGTTCGACAATCTACATCCGATCAATTAGTAGCTCAAGTTGTGTCCCATCCCGGTTGAGCTCCGTGAAGGTAACCATTCGACTCTCCATCTCTTCCATTTTACTCTCTGACTTCTTCCCAGCAGCGGTGGATCAAGTTTCCATGCTCTGATACCAATGATAGGTCCCTTCCTCACAGAAAAGAAATAATAAAAAAAAGGAAAAACCCTAAACCAATCTATCAAAAGAAATATAATTCATAAGATTTTCCTAGAAAAGATTTAAAAATTTGGGAGGATATTCGAGAGTCCTCCACCTCTCCCCTCCCCTTGGTTACTCAGCCCCTAAGCAGGATTCGATAATAAAAAAGAACATCCCACACATCCCACACACTACGCTACCAGAATTTATATTAGAGAAAAAGGAATAACAAATTGTGTCAGTTAGGCATAACTAACTCTTCCCCCCCGCCTCTATTCTTCTTGTTGTCCACGATGCTTGCTTCTTGCTTCTTGTTTTCCTCTCCTCACATACGTGATTTGGATGGGGGCCCTAACACAAGAAGTCTGAACTTAGTAGTCGATATTTCAACTCATCGTCCACCATTAGAGAAGGTACAGAAAAACCACGAATGACTCTCTCTCTCTCAAAAAATAAAACTTATTAACTTCTCCCCATGCAGGGAACTATCTGCGGAAATGGATCATTATCGGTGGAATCACAATGGCGATCGTGTTATTCTTTTGTTTTATATGGATAAAATGTAAAGGTAATCTTTCAACTCTTGTGGAAAATAGCGATGCCATTTGTTAATGGGTTGGATAATTGATCTTCTAGCTTCTGGTATAACAGGGGATAGAGATGGGAATGAAATACCTGAAGTTAGGCCTTCAAATACAACAGGGGATAGAAAAAGGAAAACAATTGATGCTGGGCCTTCGGATATAACAGGGGATAAGCCACCTGAGGTCGTGCCTTCTAGAACGACAAGGGGTAGAAAAGGGGAAAAAATTAAGCCGCCACCTGAAGTTAGGCTTTCAAATACAACAGGGGATAGAAAAGGGAAAAAAATGAAGCTGGGCCTTCGGATATAACAGGGGATAAGCCACCTGAGGTTGTGCCTTCTAGAACGACAAGGGATAGAAAAGGGGAAAAAATTAAGCCGCTACATGTTGCGGCTTCTGGTACAAAAAGAAATGGAGAAATGGAGATGGGGGAGAGTACTTCCTCTGAAAGGCGTGATTTGTCAACTGCAAACAGAATGAGTGATTCAAAAGATACTGACAATGTGAAACAGTTCAGTTTTGATGATGTAGTGGCTGCCACAAATAACTTTTCAGATAAACTTGGAGAGGGTGGTTTCGGTCCTGTTTTTAAGGTAATTATAATTTGATTGAGATCATAGCATAATATCATAGGAGGAGATTCTATGTTCACCTTCGTTATGGGATTGTCTGTTATATTTTCAGGGGAAATTATCTGGTGGCCAAGAAATAGCAGTAAAGAAACTTTCAAGTAAATCCATACAAGGAGGGGTAGAGTTCAAAAATGAAATTAGATCGATTGCCAAACTCCAACACATAAATTTTGTTAGCCTTTTGGGTTGCTGCATCAAAAGAGGAGAAAAAATATTAATCTATGAGTTCCTTGTAACAGCTTGGACGTTTTCCTCTTTGGTTTGTATATTTCCTAGCTTTTTTCCTTCCTTCCTCTTGTCTGTCTAACTTTCTCTCTTTATCTTCTTAATTACTTTATTTTTGGCTTAAAAGACCTTACTACTAGTACTCACCCAAATTTTCAGATGCTGATAAAAGAAAGATGTTAGACTGGAAGAAACGTTACAATATCATTGACGGGATTGCGCAAGGACTTGCTTACTTGCATAAATTTTCAAAGCTGAAGGTTATTCATAGAGATATAAAAGCAAGTAACATTCTACTCGATAAAGACATGAATCCCAAAATATCTGATTTTGGCCTGGCCAAAATTTTTGAGGGAAGTGCATCGGATGCAATAATGACCAGTAAAATTAAGGGAACATTGTAAGTGCGATGACTTCTCTTTATTTATTTGCTTTGCTTTCTTTCATTGGTTCGATGAACTGAAGTTTCTATTACGGAGGATGCATGCAGTGGTTACATGGCACCCGAGATTTTGAGCGGAACTTTGTCAGGCAAAACGGATGTTTATAGCTTTGGGATCCTACTGTTGGAGATTGTGAGCGGGCGGAAGAACAACGATCAATTCGATTCATTATCTGAAGATGGGTCGACAATTAAGATAGGCATTGGAGCATATGTAAGTATTTTTCATTTCATCTCTTGCCCAATGTTTCCTTTTCCTTCCACAATTTTACGTACTAAAATTAACTGGATTATTAATCAGGCCAGGAGGTTATGGGGAGAAAGAAGAACCGCGGAGCTAGTGGATCCAATGTTGATCACGGATTCACAGGAGCCAATAGCTCTAATGTTGAGATGCATTGATGTTGCTCTCTTGTGCATACAGAATCAAGCGGAACATAGGCCTAAAATGTCAGATGTTACCCACATGCTTAGCGACAAAAGTAATAGCCTACCCAACCCAATACCACCTTCTGCATTTTGCATTATTCAACAGGATGATACAGGCAAGCCAGGGAGTAGTGTTGCGCTTCGCTAGCTGCTATAAGAGATCTAGTCGGAAGGCATGGATAAAGATGATGATAATTTGATTCCCTCAATGTAATCAATCTCATCCTTTGCTCTTTTTTTTTCTTTTTGAAAGAGGACAAGGGAAGCCGGTTTTGTGATCATTTGGAACATTATTGTACCAATTTCTCTTTTTGTTGTCCAAAACATTGTTGTTCCAATGGCTGCTTTGATGATGCATCATAGTATTAATTCCTCAACATAAAAATAAAATAACCCACACACAAAGTGGTTCCACCAACCATGTCTGTACATCCACATATACAACAAGAATATCTTTCTACTATACCATGGAAAATGTTATAGAGGAGAACTACATACAATCATTGGGTTTCGAAACATCCTATATATATTTCTTCACTACTTGTATCCATACCCAAAATCGCGAAATCACTCACTCCACTCTCTCTCTTTTCCCTCACATCTCTACGCACCCCTTGTAACCTTTACAAAAAACAAACTCATTTATGTCCCATTACTTTTTCCCCAATTGACCCACAATATTTAAAGTGATATTCCTAATTACTTAATTTCCTTATTCGATCTATAAGGAACCTTTCCTTATCCTATAAAGAAGTTGATGGGGGGAATGGAGGTGGCGCAGATTTAAGCTTAGACGAGATAGAAAGCTCAAGTTTAATTATGATTTTTATTATTATTAGTTATTTATTTAATCGGACTTTTTAGATTTATATGTTAGGGTTTAACATATATATACCTGATTCATGGGTATTGCTTCCTGTTCCTGACTTCCGAGGAGCAAAGGCATTGTGTCTCTCCCAGCAAACATGTTAATTACAAGGTTATCCTCCTCATCTTCAGCAACATCTGACTCATTGTCATGAACTGGCAGTTCATCCTCATCTGCTGCATGATTTGATTCGTTGTCATCAATTAGCGGTTCATTCGTTGATTTGAGGGAATGGTGTCCTCCCTTGTTCAACCCACTCACATAACATTTTAAATCAGTTTCCCTCTCAAAGATCTTGTTCATCACTGAGTTCATAATATTAAGCTCCTCCTCATTCATCCCACCACTTTGTGGCTCTGGATCACAAAAGTGTTGTTTCAAGTGGTGTGAAAGGAGGGGCCAGAGTCTCCTCACAATCACAGAAATGGGTTGGGAGAGAAGGTACTTCAATGCTTTGGAAACTATATTTGTGCCTGCCAGTTCCACTGAAAGGTAATGACTTTATCTGTACAAGAAAGACCAGTTTCAAATAAGAGAGTCTTGCATATGACACACAATGATGAACCTTTCAAAGTAAGGGAATTATAACTCTGGAGCTTCACCTTTCTCAACTTGGGAAAGAAAATCCGAAGCGGAGATTTTTCTGGAATGATGGTTTTCTTGGGCTTATATGAAGAGACAAGGTTTGCATTTTCATCGATACTATTACTAGGTTGACAATTTTCAAGTTCACTATCTTCAGCCCACTCCCGTTTCAATCGAACAAGATAATGTTCTTTAGCCTTTTCAAGTTTCAACCTCCCTCCCTTCCATAAGCACCCATTATACTGTAATGCATACAAATTAAAATGAGAGTAAGCCACCAAATCCAACATTATATAAAAAATAAAAAATTAATTTAAAAAATAAATATCAATACAAATATATCAATAAATAAACAAACATGTTCACAGCCCAGCTCGTACTCAGCTGGTGGTGCTTTTTTAAAATAAATAAGGTGGTAAATACAGTAGATTGTAAGATGAACTGTAACAATTGAGTAAATACAGTAGCTAAAAAACACTGTTACTCCAATACAAAGTAACTAAATTTCAAGAATCTGAATATTTGTTAATAAAAGAAAACAGAGAGAGAGAGAGAATGAGTAAAAATACCATGCTGAAGAGCTTGGAAAGATATTTTGCGGAGGGAAGGAAGTCCAAGTAAGCAAAGCTACGACCTTTGGTCCTCACAATATCCAATGCCTTAACCATTCCCAATGATGACAAGATCTTGTGAATATCATCACTAGTCACCCTTTCTCCCAATCCTCCCACAAATATTCTTGTTGTTGTGATACCTTGCTCCTCCTCCTCCTCCTCCTCCTTACTACTACAATTTTGGCTGAGCCTTTCTTCCATTTTCTCGTCCCTAGAAACCACTATAAACCAACACAAGAAATTAGTTCTGTAACAAATCAATTTGGGAACTCAAATGCTGGGATAGAACGAAACAGAATAACCCTTCTCCGAAAGGAACCGATATCCATCCCGTGAAATTGAACAAGGAAATATCTTCATTATCGCTAAGTCACAATATCTTAAATCAATAGGTGGACTGGAATGGAAGACCCTATTCCACTGAAAGAAATACCAGATTTGCGCAATGAAACCTACGAGAGAGGATAGCAATTACAAATGTACAGTAAACCAGTTCTATCAACCTCTGAGAGCATTAACTCTGGCCCATATCAAACAAACAGCCTGTAAGAAAGAGATGAAGGCTTTGAACGTGTATTCACTCTCCTTAAGGAAATTATGTCCCCACTATGTTGCTGTTGGGTTTGTGGCAAATTCCTCTAGGATAAACAAAGCTAAATAGAATTTTAAATAGCAAACTCTAAAATTCTCCCAAAAAATTAAGTTTAGGAAATGATTTGAATGAGAAGAAAATTGGAATAAAAAATTAATTAATTTTGAAGAGAATTTGTCAAATATTTATAATACTTTAGGAAAGACATAACTCTTGGTGAGCAAATCTGATTTTAATATCGTCGAATAGATATATTCTTGGATCAAAAGACACAACCGTTTACATTTTAAAGATACAACTTTAGTGTCAAAAGACACAACCATTGTTCTAAAATAATTAGTAAAATTATTAATAAAATGATTAATAAAATTATTAATCATTTTATAAACTTTAAATCCAAATAGTCATCACCTAAACCTCTTCTCTTTCAATGTGAGATTCCTTACATCACTATCTTTAACAATCCCTTAGGTAGTGATATGTAATCAAAATCAACTAAAGTTTATGCATATAGAAAGTGATCTTTAAACTTAAACTTCTTTATTAGTATAAATGTTTCAAAACACTTGTCAAAATCAATGGTTATTTAAATTCAATTAAACCATGATTTTTATGTGACAAGATACGGAAACATTACCACATAACTTATAAGTTTCTCTAAACATGTTCACGAAGTGAGCTTTAGCACCATAGTAAGGCCTTATGCTACCTCCTAGATTCACTGAACCTTTTAAAAATTTTACTCCAAACTTTTGATAGAGGCGACACCACTTCTTGTTTCATATGAGTGAAGAAGCGTTAGGATTTCAAGATTAGCATGTTCTGTAAAAACAGAACTACAAAATCTTAAGAATAAATAATATTCAACCTCCTTTTCATAAATGCTATATTACAAGTACCCTTCTTGATTTACTAATAACTTGTTTTTACCATTAAACTTTTAAAATTGTTAAGCGATAAGAAGGTTAGGTTCCCATTATTAGTAACAAATCTAAAATATGTTTGTTAGACCCATTGCACTTGTGTGCTCTTTATCATATCTCGAGAGTCCTTTTGTTAATGGATGTGACTAGGTTTCTTATTTGACCTCACATAGACAACGGTGATTATACCATGAAATTAGTTGTCTAATATGTTGATCATCTTAAAGCAATATATCTAGATTTGTTATAAATCTTGTTAAATGCTCTGAACATAGTTCTTGACTAATAAGTCTTAAGCTGCTGGCATTGGTTGTGGCCTGACTCTATATCCGATAATAAATTTCGACCGATACCTTCTTTGCCCCAACTGTTTACTTGTCTGATAAACTCATATTCCATTGTGGAATGAAAAGTAATGCGTCTGTTTCTTGAAGCCCATGATATCGCTCCTCACTAAGTAAAAATCCAGCAGACGTTGATTTATTATCATTATTCTAGTTATCCAACTAGCGTCATTATATCAGCCTCTAGTATCAGAGAAACTTGTTATAAAACAAAGCAAAAAAACTTTGTTCTTTTAAGATAACCAAAAACTCACACAATAGCTTTCCAATGTTCGATACTAGGTTGTATATCTTGATAGTTCTGAGCAACAGCTATATCGGGTCTAGTCTGATGCATGGCATACATTCATTTAAATTGCACTAGCATAGTCCCTAATTGACTAGCAGGACAACTCTGTATTCTCGATAGGCTTGTTAGAAACATCAAAAGGAGTATTTACTTCTTTAATTCCTAAGTGATTAAACTTAGAAATAATCTTATCAATGTAATGTGATTGACATAAAGCAAAACCCTCACTATGTTTCTTAACTTTAATTCCTAAGATAGTATCAACTTCTCCCAAATCTTTCATTTTAAATTGAGAAGTTAAGTACTTCTTAGTATAATTTATTCCTTGTATATTTGTACATATGATTAACAAATCATCAACATAGAGACAAATAATTACCCCATATTCTTTTGTGAATTTGGAGTAAATACATCTATCCGCTCCATTATGTTTAAAATCATGTGATAAAATCACACACAAACTTTCATGCCATTGTTTAGGAGCTTGTTTTAATCCATACAAGGATTTCACCAATTTACAAACTTTCTTTTCATTATCAGAAGTAAAACTCTGGTTGTTCCATATAAACTTCCTCGACAAGATCAACATTTAAAAATGTCGCTACATCCATTTGATGGACATATAAGTCATATATAGACGCCAGCAACAACACCTAATGGAAACAATTCTGTACTCTGTGGAGCATGGGCATCAAAATAATCAACTCCTTTGCTTAAAACCCCTTGCTACTAATTCCTGCTTCGAAGTTTGTGTGAGAACCATCGCATTGTATTTTCTTCCTAACACCACGAGCATCCAATGGGTTTTACAACTAGGTGGCAAATCAATCCAATACCCATGTTTCATTTGATAAAAGAGAATCCATTTCATCATTAATTGCCTCCTTCTTAGAAATCGAATCTCTCGTCATTGCTTCATTATATGTTTTTGGATCATTTTCCAAATGCAAAACAATAGGTATCTTGTTTAAAATCTCATCTCTAGTTCCTTCAACCAAGAAGACTATTGCTTGTGAAGATATAAAATCAGAATCTAAATTCTTTTCTTTTCTCACCCGTTGACTTCTCCTAGGTTCACTAGAATATCCAATTATTTTTTCGCTATTATTATGAGAAGAACTAGAATCATATTAGTATCTTGTGCAATTGAAGTGTCTACATTGTTGATTTACATTCGAATTTCCAAGAAAGCTAGTTTCTAAAAATTCAACATCTCTAGACTCTATGATAACATTTGAGTCTATATCCAACAATCTGTATGCTTTTGAATTCTCAGCATATCCCACAAAGATACTCTTAAGAGCTCTTGGTCCTAATTTCGTTCTTTTAGGATCTGGAACTCAAAGCTATACAACCCCATACTCTCAAATAGCTCAAATTAGGCTTTCTTCCTTTCCATACTTCATAAGGAGAAATCTTTATTTTCTTCGAGGGTATTCTATTATGCATATGACAAGTCAAGAATAAAGGTTTCTCCCCATAACTTTTATCGTAGTTTAGCATGCATACATAGCATTAATCATATCTACTAAAGTTCTATTCTTTTCTTCTACCAAAACCGCTTTGTCAGGGGAGTATATGGCGACTTGTTTGATGTATTAACCATTTTTCATTAAAACAGAAAACTCAATTGAAAAATATTCAACACCTCTCTATCACTCAAGAATTTTTATTTTCTTTTCCAATTGATTTTCTACCAAAACTTTGTAACGTTTAAACATATCAAAAGCTTGATCTTTATTTTCAATAAATAAACATGAGTAACCGAATGATCACCATAAAAGTAATAAAATATTCATTTCCTCCTCTAGCTTAGATGACTATTTAATTCACATATATCCGAATGCACAAGTTCAAGTAATTCCTCGTTGTTCTTTCATTCTTGGAAAAGGTTTTTAGTCATTTTTGCTTGTGTATACATATTTCTCAAGACATTTTCAGAATTTGTATTTTCATTATTACATGAAATCAAACCATGCATTTAATATAAACTTTATCCATCTAAAATTAACATGGATAAACGAGCATGCCATAAATTAAAAGAAGAGTCAAGAACATACACAGAAACATCAACTTTATTAATACTTAATTTAAACATGCCATCACATGAATATCCTTGCCCAACAAATACACCATTCTTAGAAAATATAACTTTATCTGCCTCTAAAACAGCTTTAATGCCTTTCTTGCATAATAGACTTGCAGAAATCAAATTCTTCCTCACATTAGAATATTAGAAACACATTCAAGCATGAAAATCTACTTTATTTCCTAAGCAAATTGCAATTCAATTGTCTTTTCCAAATACTTTTGCAAAGATCATGATTCAGCGAAGATTCATTTCTTCTTTGTTGTGCAACACTCCAAGTTTTGAATAGATTCAATGGTGGCAAACATGCACTCAGAAAGCACCCGAACTTCTACCACCACTTAGTTGAGTTAAGTCAATCGGTCACATGCCGCATTTCAAGAATCACACCATTTTTAAGATCAAAGAATCATACGATAATTTCAAAGAGGAGCTTGATTGATGTTCTACAACATTCGCTTTATTTTTTCCGGCATTCTCCTCCATCTTCAATTTCTTATAAAATCTGCATTCTTTCTTGAAATGACCATTTTTTCCATAGAAGAAACATGACTTGTTCTTCTTATTGTTGGCAGAATAATCATTATATTTCTTTTATTTTGGACTTATATTGACCTTGTTCCATTGTTTTAGTGCGGACTCAGCATAATTTACTTTAGAATCAGCATCTAAAGCAAGCTTGGACTCACGATTACGTGTTTCTTCTTCAATCGAGATATGCGCCCGTTAGTTTTTCTATGGAAAAATCTTGATGAGTGTGTAGCGATTTCTTTGATAATTGTTCAGAGGTTAGCGATTTGCAATTACATGACCACTTGTAATGGTTCGAGACACATCTACCTTAAGATCTTTGGTCTGCGATACTAACCTGACGATTACATCCACTTGAGGCATGATAGGCTTATCAAACATTCGAAATTCAAAGAATTTCATACTAATAAATTTGTCTGTACCTTATTTCTCTGATGTATACTTATTCTCCATGGCATTCCAAATTTCTTGTGGGGATTTAATTGTACGAAATAGATCATACAATCTATCAGATAATGCATTCAGAATAAAACCCCTGCAACGAACTTCATCTTCATTACGTTTTTGCGAAATTTTTGCTATCCACTTCATCAATATCTTTATCAGATGGTTCTGGAATTGTTGGCAGATTTCCACTTAGTAGATATGCAACACCCAATTCAGTAAGTAAGAAAAACAACTTGTCCTTCCAGCGAGTAAAATTAATTCCATCGAAATGATCCAACTTGAAAATTTCGGGATTAGACATTTTTGTTGAAAAATAGAATCGAACTTGTAGCCTCCATTGTTGATAATTTCACTTAAGATTGCTTAAGAAAGAGATGAAGAGGCTTTGAACTGATATATTCACTCTCCTTAAGGAAATTATGCCCCCACTATGTTGCTGTTGGGTTTGTGGCAAATTCCTCTAGGATAAACAAAGCTAAATAGAATTTTAAATAGCAAACTCTAAAATTCTCCCAAGAACAAGTTTAGGGAAATGATTTGAATGAGAAGAAAATTGGAATAAAAAATTAAATTGTTTGAAGAGAATTTGTCAAGTATTTTACTCAATACTTTAAAGGGAAAGACATAACTCTTGGTCCAAACAATACAATTTTAATATCAATCCAAATAGATATAACTCTTGGATCAAAAGACACAACCGTTGTATTTTAAAGATACAACTTTAGTGTCAAAAGACACAACCATTGTTCTAAAATAATTGAAAGTAAGATTATTAATAAAATGATTAATAAAATTATTAATCATTTTATAAAACTTTTAAATCCAAATAGTCATCTTATAAACCTCTTCTCTTTTCAATGTGAGATTCCTTACATCACTAACTATCTTTAACACAGCCTACCTATATTTTTTTAAAATTAATACTTTTAGAATGAAGTTAATAAGATCTGAACACTCTTGCATAAAAATAATTGCAATTAGCTTTGTTTCGAACACTGCAGGCACAAGTAATAGCACAATCAACAACTCTACTCAAATCTACTTTGGGAAAAACTGAGACCCCTTCCAAGAGAACTATCCACAGAGCACCAAAAATTGCAAGTCTGACTGCAAGTACAAACAAAACATAAAAATAAAAAACTACAACAAAAATTAAACAAAGTGAAGCAACCATTCCAGCTTCCCAACAATTTATCATCTACCATCAATCTCTTTTCCTTATTTATCTCAATTAGTTAAAGATTATGGAAACAACGGCTTGTTGCCAATTCATAACAATGAGTATGACACACCAAAGCTTATATCTTCCTCATGTTTGATTATCCCACAGCAAATCACAAGGTGTGATGCATATTTAAAACCGTAACTACAGAAAGTCCTCCTCATACCCTTTGGCGAAAGCGGTTGGATTGGTTTTCTTGAATTAAGTGGATTTCAAATAATGCCGTTTGTCACCCTAATCTACTAGTTCACAAGCAGCCAGTAGCTGAAACAACTCGTGCTTTCCCCTCTACGCTATCAAACGCCAGTTCTGAAAATTTGCATCCATCTCTGCTGAGGCCTACACTCTTCTCCCCAACTGCTGCTGGTAGTCGTCACCTGCTATTTCCTTCCCAATCTCATCCTCGAGCGTTCCATGGCCTCATAGCTACAACTCCAAACCGAGCACAGCCTGGACCTGGCAATGGATACAGACAGAGAGGTCCAAATCCTGTGAGAGGATTCAATTCTAACCCCATTGTAAGGCCTCTGAGCAGCCCACATGTCAAACTTCCTACCCATCCTACCGACAAGAGGGGTACTTGGAAGCCAGGAACGAATGGAAACTAGGCAGTTTAGCCAGTTTTGGGGTTTTAAATTTTCCTTGGGATGAGGATAGGGTGAGTATATATATATATATATAAACAAGAAATCCAATCTGTAAATAAGTAGAGTTTGTAGGACCTTGTGTGAGCAAGTCAGTTTTGAATTAGAGTACTCGGTATGTTTATATTATACTCAGCCTCTTTTTTAAGGGTGTCAATCGTCGCAGTTGACATATCGCAGTATGTGATGAATTAGAGTACTCATCAGTATGTTTATATTATACTCTCAGCCTCTTTTGAAGAATGTCAATTGCCCTAGTTGACATATCGCAGTATGTGAAATCAGGTTTTAAGGGTGTCAATTATCATAATTGACAACGACGACATTTGACTCCACTTAATTCAAATGACGTCGTTGACAACGACTTGTTTATAAATTTTTTAACAAAAGTTGGCAAAGAATGGAAAGTCAAGCAACCTACCCCAGGGCCAAAATAGTCTTTTAAGTTCAAATTTGAGAAAAAAATATTGTTTATAAGAGTTTTTCTAATTTATCAACAACTTGTTTATAAATTTTTTGGTTCAGCCATGTTTTCTAGGTAAATTTTTACCCATATTTCTCCAATAATTTATTTAATCTAATGCTTATTTTATTTTATTGAGACAAGATACTTATTTTGCTTCTACCTTCATTTTAAGGGTTTTTCATAATCTTTAATGCTTTTTTTTATCAATTTTCAGTCCATATTTTGTGACAAAATTTTCGTTGAAATTTACTCCATATTTCCGTAAAAATCAAGTTACCCGTATTTTTGTAATTACCTAAATTTTCATTTTTCATCCTTCTTTCCCACTACTATCCGTTTCCTAATTTACTCATTTTAGTATTAAGATTTTCTTTTTTTTGATAAAAATCATAAAATATTCTTTGCAAACTCAAACTTAATATTTATTTTTAGTATTCAAAACGTTTTTCTAATATTCTGTAAAAATTAAGATGTTTGGTAATTTGTTTTTAAGAACAGTTTTAAAAATATAATAATAAATTATTTTTATTGCTTCAAAAAAAAAGTTATTGCTGTAAAATAAGAACTATAATTTTATAATTGATTATAAATTATATATATTTTTAAATATAACAATTTATTATATGATAAAAAAATAGACATTAACATATTTCAAAATTTGTAATTTATTTTTTAAGTATAATAATCATTCAAAATTTAATTCTGTTGTTAACCGGATCGTCTGACCTCCGAGGCATCAAATACTCAATATAAACCTGCAAAAAGGGGCGACGGAGGTGTGCCGGTCGTCTCTTTGATGATTACATCAGCAAGTGGAAAATAGAAAAAAAAAACGAGTTAGCGCAGTTGGAGTTGCATACCTTTCCCTCATGGGAAGTCTTTGCTTTATACTTTAATTTCTCATAGATTATAGGAAATATAATCTCATGATTTTGGTGATAAGATCTCTCTTTGTATAAAGAATTATTTTTCATATTATTAAAGTTAATGCTTGTGAAACCGAAAATCAATTTTTTCTCAAAAGAATAAAATCGTAATTTCGGTAAAAATGAAATTTTCTAGATCTCGGATGATGAAATGGACTTCACCATTGGAATCGTCTCGTAAATCTAATTTCTGCGTCGATTTTAAGTCGGTCAGCGTTCGGAATTCTGGCGTTCGAGGAAGCAGGCGTGGCGGGACACTTGGCCATGTTTGGTGACACCGCGATTAATGCGTGTCAAGCACCGGTTCAGTCAACTAGAGCTCAAAGTGGGGCCCATATGGACACATGGCATGATGACATTGGGTGAAAAAGTCAAAGTGGTTGGGTTGAGTGGATAAGAAATCCTCTCAACCAATTAGGAGAGGACATGTGGTAAGAGGGGGACCAAAAAGGAGAGCTTCTTCTCCATTCTTTTGGCCAGAAATGTGTAGTAGGGGAAGGGAGAGTTAGTTTGAAAAAATGGGGTTTTGGTGAGAGGAGTGTGTAAACACCTGCAAGATTCGACCGATCGGGCCGCCAGTTTAACGGGCGAGAAATGCAAAAGTGGTTCTATCTGATGAGGCCGGCGTGGACAGTTTAGGGGAGTTTCAGCAAACTCAGTGAGGTGAGGGTTTTATCCTACTTGATTTACCTCTTATTTTAAGAGTGTTTTGTAAATGCGCCAGGTTGTGAGGCCGTAGAGTGGCCGTTTGGGTGATCAAAACTTATGACCGGTGTTGGGAAATCATTGAACTTGTTTGAGAATTTATTTTAGGAATTTGTTTTGGGTGAGATGACTATAATTTGCAATAATTATGTTTTGGTGTGTGTGAGGCCGGAAATGATCATGGAATTGGGTTCCATAAAGTGGAACCGACGTTTGGTGAGTGGGCTACCCATGGACAGCCCACTGTTCTGTTTTGGGACTGTAAAAATAGTCTCGGTTTATGTGAATTAGACCAAAAACGTCCATGTATTGTGTGCATGAAATTGTTTGAAGTGAAGGGCTTGAGTTATGTGGAAATCATTAGGTTAATGCATGAACTTAATGTGTTAACATGATGCCATAATTATATAAAATATAATAGTATATAGGCATTAAATGGGGTATAGTGCTTCAGTGACGAATTTGGGTATTGTGATCAAAATTGAATAACATGTGGTATGAGTACTAATTTGAGAATATATGCATAATTGATATATTGGTATAAATTGTGCTGAAATTGCATAACGCATTCATATGCACCGGGGTAACCTAGAAATTAGGTGTGAGTGCATGACATGAAAAATGAAACAAAAACGAACATGGTTGCGAAAGGAATTTCAATGGATGATTTTTTGAAGAATTGGGTTGGGAGATGGTCCAACAGATCATTTCGGATGAGGATCATGACTATTTGAACTTCTGACCAGTCGCCTCGGAGAGTAGTCAATACTTTTACGAGCTCGGTAGTGTGTTTCGAGAACAACGAGTTTTGTTTTGAAAATGATTATGTTTCATGAAGCAGAGCGAGTGTGGGGAAGTCGGTGAGGACTCGAGACATGGGATTGGAGCGTAGGCGTTAGTGATGGGATCACGTATTTACTTGAGTGTGTGTTTACATTGGATCATTGCATATGCACTTAGGTGGGAAGTAACCCATTTAGAGTGGTGGCGCTCTGCAGACGATAGCTCACCATGTCGAGAGAATATTTTTGGAAGTACGGGAGCGTTAGAAGACGGCTCATTTAGAGCCGATTTTGAAGAAAGCCGGGTTGTGGCTTTAATGTTTTTGGTATAATATGTATTAGAATTGTAAATTTTAATATGTATTTGTATTAAGAGTAATGTAAAAACTCTTGAACTATTGGAATATAGTTGGGTGTATTCTAATGAGTATTGGTGTATGGGCCCACGTGGCCATTTTTACTCAGGTATGGGTCTCGCGATACGAGACGTATAGATTTTCCGCGGGTTGACGGGTTGTCAACGGACATCCCGGATTTGGAGTGTCACAATGCTTTTGAGACGCATCGGATTTGGATACCGGGAGATCTGTGGATGAATATCCTACACGTGATTCCCTTCTTAATAAATTTATCCGCAACAAAGTTCCCATATGCGATAGGATGGCCGACTAAGGGATTAGGGATCTCAGACGGGGTTTAGGATTCTTCCGTCTAATTGGCTTCTGTATGGTTTTGATGTGGTAAATTGTCTTAAGCCGCTTCATATGAGACGGGCCAAGCGACACGTGGGCATTGGGCCCATTAAGTAGCAGGTTTAGGCCTAAAGTTCATGGTATTCATAACTTCTATTTTGTTTTTTAACATCACAAATTTTAAAATAAAATTTCTATTCATGTCTTATTATTTTGGTAAATTGGATATTAACATATTTCAAAAATCATATATTATATATATATATATATATATATATATATTAAGTATAATAATAATTTAAAATTTTGCCTTTATTATTGTATTTTTAAATCATGAAAGGTGTAGGCCATCCTCAAATTCTCGTTTCACAAACATCACGTTTTTGGCCCTGTAGAGTTATGTTATTCTCATAGATATTTTTCAACTTTTTCACTTAATCACTATATATATATATATATATATATATATATATATATATATATATATATATATATATATATATATATATATATATAAAATTGGACATTCAAAAGGATATAGAATATAAAATTAAAATCTCAAATCTTTGCTGATTAAAATTAAAAAAATTGTAATTATTTAGACTTGATGCAAAAAAAATTCACAAGATTATATTAGTTAAAAATTATTTTTAAAAATCTCTCAAAAAATTATTTTTAGAAATTTTGAGAAAGGAAAATTTTTTTATTAATTAAAAAGCCACGCTAATTTGAATATAAAAATTTAAAGAGCTTTTACTATTTATTTGGAAATTAATTATGTTTTTAATAATTTGAAGTTCTAAAAAAATACTAAGAAAAATGATTTTATAATATTTGATTTCACCATGGAAAATTAAAAAAAAAAATCAAATATGATAAAAATTTCTCAAAATGTTAATTATTTTTATATTTCTTAGTTTTTATTTGATAGAAAAAAACAAATAAAATAAGTTTTAACATGTAATTGATTTATTAAATTTAAACTTATTTTTTATTTTCCTTCAAATTATATTTCCTTCAACTTTTCCTCCATACTTTTTTTACTTAGTATTTTTGGGGTTACATTATTTCCTTCCAATTATTTTTATATTTTCAATTTTTGTTAGAATAATAAAATTTATAAAAATAAAACACTGGGGTCGATTGTTGGTTAAGTTGCAAGCAAAATAGCCTAAGAGATATTTGATTCATATTTTTGGAAACAGTTTCTATTATAAAAAATAAGAAGAATAAGAAATTTTTTAGAGAACATATTAAATATTAAATTCATATAATAATAAAAGTTTTGAGTTATTATGTTTTTAAAAAATTATTTTTAAGAACAATTTTTATTTTATTTTTTGTATTTAGGAAGGAAGAAGAAGAAGAAGAGGAGGCGTTTTGGGAAGCAAAAAGGTTAACCCTTTTCACTGAACACATTCCATCGAAGTGTGTCGTTTTTATAATTGCATTGAGTCTTCTTTAGGTTTAAATTTTAATCGGTACCTGCAGTCATTATCTTACTATTTTGATGCACCTTCTCTTCTTTTTTTTTTGCAGGTTGATATGACTGCTCTCATACACATGACTGATGAGGACCTCAAGGCTATGGGAATACCAATGGTAAATTCTTGGTCATCATAGCTGGTTCTTATGTTTCAATTCTTTCTGTATCAATATTTTGCACCTCATTTTGATGTTCAGCGACTTAAAGGATTGTCCTGCTTAGCCTAGACATCTTACAATACTGATTTTTCGACTATTTCTAGTCCCCCTCAAAAACACATTTCTCAACTTATCCATCTACATTAACTTCCCATTCCTCGACCTGCTTCCTTATTTGGCAAAGGGAACATTGAACTTCTTGGTATTATTTTTAATGGTTCTGTCCTAAGAGCTGTATAGCTTTCTTTAATTTATTAATTGCAGCTATGGCGGCGGTCCAGATTCCCCTGTTTCCTCGAATTTTTTAAAACCATAATTTTTTACTATGAAAAAGTTAAAACTATAATCGGTGACAACGATTTTAACTTTTTGAAACTGTAATCACCAATCACAGTCAATCTTTTAACTTAATGCTTAAAACTGCAGTCACCAACTACAGTTTTAGAACATGAGTTATTTTGAGATCTTTTTTTTTTTCCTTAAAAGATTATTTTGGGACATCAGATACATTGAACATAATAAAAACCAACTCCTGTATAGCATTCCCTAAGAAAACTAATTCTAAACTGAAATTTCAGTGCACTTATTACACTAAAATAAAATGGTACACACGGCTAACATATATTATGTGAGGATGTTGGAAAATTTTCAAAGAAAGCTAAGCAACCTAATGAATGAATGATTGACCCTAAGAAATAGGTTAATGCAAGGGAGATAAAATGTTTAAGAGTGATACAAATATCCTCCTCACAATGGTGATCCAAAATATGCAAGATCCAAAATATTTCAACTCATCGTTCACTATTAGAGAAGCTACAGAAAAACCACACAGACCCTCCCTCCTCTCTCTCTCTCTCTCTCTCTATCTCAATCTCTCTCTCTCAAACAATAACACTTATATTAACTTCTACCTATGCAGGGAACTAATGGATCATTATCGGTGGAATGGGAATGCTGATCACGTTATTTATCTCATTTTGTTTATTGGGAAACTATAGAGGTAATAATGTCAACTCTTGTGGATAATAGCAATGCCCAACAAAAGCTTGGACGTTTTCCTCTTTGGTTTGAATATTCCCCAGCTTTTTTCCTTCCTTCCTTCCTCTTGTCTGTCTAACTTTCTCTCTTTATCTTCTTAATTACCTTATTTTTGGCTTAAAAGAATTTACTAGTCTTGACCCAAATTTTCAGATCCTGATAAGAGAAAGATGTTAGAGTGGAAGAAACGTTACAATATCATTAAGGGGATTGCGCAAGGACTTGTTTGCTTGCACGAACATTCAAGGCTGAAGATTATTCATAGAGATCTAAGTATAGCCTTTACAAGCTCATTTATGTCTCATTACTTTTTCCCCAATTGACCCATGCAACATAGAGTGAGTTGTATAAGTATTGCATGCAGGGTCCCATGCAAGAAGGAAGGAGCCTCGAGGGATTAGATTGACGATAACAGGGAATTCATATTTCAACCTTTGTGTTGATATGGAATGTTGGAGGAGCCGGAGATATTCCTATCCTATCAAAAGCTGAAATGGACGACACTAGTGTGCGTCAGAGCTGGGGTCAGAACTGACGCCATGTTGTTAGGGGAATCACTCACCTTCCGAGTCAGAGCAAGCGATGGTAGATGCTCTACCTCCTCCTGGGGGGGGTGTCGCCCCAAACAACTGGCTGTTCGGCCAGACCTTTGAAAATAGAGACAGACAGACAGACAGACACCTTCTCCACATCCTCAATAATATTCTTTGCTTTGCTTTGCTTTGCTGGCCCATAGTCATAGAGAGATGTCATCATGCGTTTCTTGTAAATATTTTTATACAAGTTAGAGGGAGGATAGCACCTTAATTAGAGTTCATCTTAGAAACCCCCCATGCTTAATTAATCTGTTCCAGCAACCAAGGTTATGGATTCTATATCAAATTCTCAAGTTCAAATTTGGCATGCATGGCAGTGAACTCATTTGTTGATACTTGATAACCAAAAGGATTATATACATATACATTAAAAAATAAAATAAAATAGAATCAAACTCACAAACACATATACATGCGCCATCAAAATCCAGTACACAAAAGGGGTTGGTGGTTATTCATAAACCCAGTTCAAAACACTGTTGCCTTATCACATCAATAACCAAAGCAGTTAACTCAATATTCCTTAGCGTATTCCAAGGCAAAGCAAATTCAACAAACCTAAACCTGGTTCCATTTCATACATTAAAGAATAACCAAGGCATTTTAAATACCATATATAATATTTGACGGTAGATTGCATCTTCCTACACAAATAGATCAACCATAAATAAGCCATTCAGCTGTCAAAAATCAACTTCGAGCTCAAGAGGTATTACATGCATGTTGACACTTAAATGAGGCAGGAAGAAAGCCCGCCCCTACTACCTCAAGCAGCTCCTCTACACAGATCAAAACTTTTGGCTGCCAGGCACTGGTTAAGAGACTGCGAATAAAAATGCCACGACGACACCCCCAATGCCTAGATCTTAAAAACATAAACAAACAAATCAACCACCCAAATTAGGGGGATGAAAAAGACTAAAGAGGATGAGAAGGGTTAAAAAAAAGAAAAGAAAGATTGACAACATGTAAATAGGATACATATTACTTAGATTTATATATGACTACCACTTTGAGGCTTCAATAATTCTTCAGCTACTGTATGCATTATGCCGTCTGTCTGCGTATATGATCTTTAGTATTGTTATATCTTGCCTGCAAGAATAATTCAGCTCCAAAGTACTGAAAACTATTTCTTAAAATTGCCTGGCTTTGGAATCAGGTCAAGCATGTTCAATTGTTTCTTTTTCTTCTTCTTTCTTTGTTTTCCTCTCTACTTTCCAATCATTGCTCTTCATTTCGTTTTGAATGCTGTGCCCGGATTTGAAGCAACTTGGTTTTGGCATCTTGAAAGAGTGCATCAGATTTCAAGGCCATCAATTGCTGAGCACCATCAAACACAAGCAACCATTTCAGTCACGTCACTTGTACTCGAACTATTAATAATTGCAGAAAATCCCGTATGCAAAATATACACACCTTTAGATGATCCATTGCTGCAAGGGCAAACCAAGAACATCTTTGCATTCCTATTAACAAAGAAAAAACAGCCCACTAAAATTAAGCAATGTTTCTCAGATTATGTTATTCCTAAAAGGAAAAAATCTACGAATAATATCTCAACATTCCTCAAATTATCCATCACCCTGTGAATATCTGAAGTTTCTCATATTCAAACAGAAACAAACAATAGAGCTGATACCTCTGTTCAAATCTTTCCGTATATTTTTTTTCATCTAAGCTTAATGGATCAAAAGTCCAAGCTGTACAACTGATAACTCAACCTGTTTAGCATTCAACCAATGGTACAGGTTGACACACTGATGACCCAATTACATCATGCTAAATACCTTTTAACTGACCTTAGATACTAGAGCCATGACAAATTTTTAAATGTAAACAAGTTAAAACTTGAAATCCATAAAAATAGAAAGGAAAAAAAATTATTAAATAAACAAGAAGCCCCCTCTAGCTTAGAAGATTTTATGCAGTATATAGTATTGATTTTTTTACACTGTAATCTTTACTAAATGGTTATTTCACTGGATATCAAGGATTATTGCTCATATCAACAGAAACTTCAATCAATTGATAATAGCCATGTAACACACTTGTTAAACACAAACCTATCCAATGCTTTTTGAAAACCTAGCAAAAAGTACAAATTTATTTATCCAAAAGTGAACACGCACAACAACATTTATACCTTGTTTAAGCATGGACCCCATTATATAAATGTATAGATTTTCTAGGTAATGAGTCAAACAGGTAGAAAAACATGTTGAGTATAGTACACACAGAAACACACATATGAAACCATGTTGCATGCCTTTACTTTAAGGAAGTTGTAAGCAGCACCCATTTTGCATCAAAACATGAGACTCGCATCTGTGATAGACCACTGATTTATTAAGTCTAATATTTCTACCAGGTGCAAGCATGTACAATATATATGACCCAAAGTATTACTGGATACCTTAGTATCTATTAGTGTTTAGTGGCTAACCTTGTCAAGATTAATTGTCCAATCCTTCAAGTAGGACAAAAGCTTCAATGCATCTGAGAAAGGTAACGCCTACATGAACAAATGCTTATAGTCAGAAAGTCAATGTTTCAATGATGATAATCTTAATAAAATATGGAAAGTCCTTCTGAGCATAATAATGATGCAGGAAGGGAAAATGTGTGCCTTCTTCTCATTACTTAATGAGGTCAATTTACTTATATTGGGCAAGACGGTCTAAAGTGCATTCAAAGACATTTGTTAAAAAATAAATAAATAAAACACAAGTCAAATGGTCAAATTTAACAAACTATCTTTTCTTTCCTCTTTGGAGAGAAAAAATAAGTAAAATATCTTTAATGCTAAATAAAAGATAGTTTTTTATTTAGTTCCGCCAAACAGAAAACATTTAACCCCATTACTTTGGAACAGAAAGGCATGGATAACACTGACATACCAGTAATGTCTGCTCCATATCATTAGCATGGACATTTGAGAGTGCACAAGACAAATCTGATGCAGAGACTAAGCATTGAACGCCAGTTGGAAGTCAGCAACTTTTCCCTTTCTTTTCTCCTCTAGAAAAGATTCCAAAGCCAAACATAACTCACAGCATGGATACATGATATAGACATGAGTCTCCGTAAATTTAAATTGAAGGAGATTTCCCCATATTGCCACCATGAGTTACAGATTAATGCACCGAAATCCTTCTGCTGTTCATCTTATCTGATAAAATTTCATTAAGTAAAATTATTGCAAGCAGACAAATTTAATTTGACATTTTTTCAACAAAAAAAATTGTACCTTTTGAAAATAGTTATAGATTTGAAACAGCAACACAAATTCTATGTTGCTACAACAGTGGATAGGTAAGAGGGACAAGAAATAAAAAGAATAGAAAATCAAATATCTAAGAACACAACAGGATAGGCCAATAGGTTTCAACAGCACCAAAATAACTGGACATGAAGTTAAGCATCCCACATAAAATAAACAGAGAAACTACTATAGATCATCAGGATTGTGCAGAATTACAACTTCAATGAACTCACAAAAGATATTTTTGTGTCTTCAGCATTTCTTCCTAAATTTCCCTATCACAAGCATCAATTGTATTTAATGAACAATTCAGTTTCATATAAGCAGAATATATAGATCCTTTATACCTAATGGAAATGTGAACCAATGCTAACCCCAACCCAACCCAATCTAAAGAAAAAAAGTGATAATTGCATATTCTATAAAAAAAAAAAATAGATAGAATATATAACTAGTCAAATCTTCTAAAGCATGAGCAGAACACCTTTGTTCTAAAGGCCTAGCTGGCAAGTGAGTTCCCTTTTTTCGAATGCAGTCCTTTTTTATCCCCTGGTTAATGGCTTGCATTGTTCAGCATTGACAACTATTACAGAGGGATGTGATGCCACCCCCTCAGAACTACTGGTCGTTTATGTTGTTGAACCTCTAGCAATTTAGGCCTGTGTTGATGCTCAGACTCAGAGCCAGGAAAATACCCTAGCTTCATTCTTTATTATTGCAACCACAAGGAGCTACCAAATGATGTATTTGAAGAATGTTGACATCTCATAAAGAAAAAAAAAGGGTTTTTTTTATATAGGTGATTGAAAAGAGCCTTAAACCAAGAAGAGAACAAGGGTTAATGCTCCTCAAACACCTTTGGATGGATTCTGATGGTCTAAGGTTGGGAATCTTTTTAGAAGCCATGACTAGCATGCCTACTGATATCATAATCATACACATAAGTTCTTAAATTTGGTGCAGGTCCTCTGATGAATTATATGTGTTTCACGTAAGTTACAAAAGTTAGAGGAGAAAAAAAGACAAAAACAATGATTTCACTAGATCCCCAACAACACATGGTTTCATGGAGAGAAGTCTACAACAAAACAACTAATGGTTTTCCACGCGCAATTTTCAAACATCTGCTATTTATTATAAATCGAAAAACCTAAAATCTACGAGATAACCATGACTCATGAGGAAGGATTTCAGTTATTTTCCTACAGTTTTGCTAGGACAAGCATACACATTGCAATACAATACCGTTGCTCAACATTTTATAGGCATATTAAGATTTTAGACTCTTTAACTAACTTAGAATTAAATAAGATATGTTTCTACCGCATGTTCAGAAATACGCTTCAACTCATCCTCCGCTATGTCTAAAGCATCGATGATTGAGTCAGTTGCGGACAGTGTTTCTTGAGTTTTCTTGCCAACTAAGGCCACAGCTCCCTCCTCTGGAAGTTCTTCTTTGAGAGAATACCTGTTTTCAAATGCATTGTCTAGGTCAGACTCGAACATCTATTCTAGTCTTTATTCTTTCTCTTCCTGCAATGTCAGATAGCATTTCCTTAGTTTTAAACATCAGTCACACCCCAATTACAGGACAAATTAAAATTTAGTGTGACCTCAAATCATATTAATTCCCAGACAATATCTCAGATTAATTCCACCTCAATAAAAAGAGGCTCTTCAATGATCCAATGACGTATGGAGCAGTCATGCGATCCACGAGACAATAAAATCCCACCACGATTGTTAGGTTAACGATGACACCGACTTTTGCATGATGTCCCTTAAGGGTTAAAAGAAGTTCAAACTTATCAGCATCCCAATACTTTATGAGGTGATCTTTCCCAGCACTAAACACATAATGAGTATTGTGTACAAATTGCACAGCCATAACACTGCCATAAAAATGCTTATTAGAAAGTCACAATTTCTAAGTAACAAATGGCTAACATCATAAAAAATATAAACAATATTAAATCTTAAATTTTCTTTTTAAATATGAGGCACCTATCAGCATGAGCAAAAATAGATTTATGGAAATCACCAAAATCCAAACCCCAAATCTTCAAATTTTTGTGCAGACAGTAACAAGCAAAGCTCATCCGATGCAATATCCATGCACTGCTTTGATAACTTGTAGCCATATAAGAACAGGAAAAATTTGAAGGAATCCATCAAAAAAAACCTGGAAAATGATTCAGATAAATGTAAGATGATTGCAGAAATCTCAAAACGTAGTTTAGCACTTCATACAAGTAGCGGCCCCTCTAGGCATCAAGCTTAGAAAAGAAAACAGCATCTCAGGATGAGAAAAACCACAAGAAGAAAAGTGCATTTCCATGATCCTTTCTCTCTGGACTTCTCAATAATCTAACCCAAACAATCCTAAACTACACATTACCAAATAATTTTTAAGAAACAATTTAAATTTCACCATGCCAACCAGTCCAAATCTGAACCATATACTAGCTAGATTGTACCTTCTCACTAACAATGCTATGATTTGCAATAATAAGATTTAGATTCTAGCTTCACCTTCATATCAAGTTAATCTATATGAAGGAAGCAGAAGTATCTCACTTCCCTTTATTAATCCATGACAGTGCAGCTGCATTATATTTGGCAGCATCGGACTAGCAGCAACCACTTGAACATCATCGTTTATTTGCACTTCGTCCTTATGTGAGATACCATTAAAGGCTTGGAATGCCTTAAATTAGACAAGAATTAGTCTCTATTATCCGCATAACTAATACAACATGATTGCAATTATACAGAGGCATAGCATATTTCAAATTGGATTCCATAGCAGCATAAGTCATACATGTTTTTTTTTTTTATAGATGTGATACACCATTATATATCTTGAAGCTATAATATCTAAGATGAAGCATCTTACTGTGGCTCAATATTCACAGCCATTATCTCCAATCTGGTATGCTGCTTTAGAGCAGGATTATCACAAAGCAATTTGTCATATAACAAGAATTTTAAAGTCTACCAGAATTACAAGACCATATGAACAAGTAAAATCCATAACAAAATAAGAGATTTTAAAGAATAAAGAACACACTTGATCTGGTTGCTGTGTGTATTGATATTCCCAAAACTTTACTTCATCATCTTCACTTCCTGTGACAAAGCCGTCTCCATCTGGAATTGTTGCAATTGACCGGACAGAGCCACCATGAGCTTCCACTATGTCAATACAAGTGCCACTCCCTATGTCAATAATTTCTATAGTCCAGCCTTTTGTTGCAACAAATTGCATACTTATTTGTGAGGAAAAATTAAAACCACATAATCATATCGAGTGTGATTACGGGGAGTAATAGCCGATTACTTGGATTCGAACTTCTTTGCATTGTGTTTGGTTGACATAAACAAAGTGTTATGCAGGCTAAGTGTAACACTTCTAACATTAGAGCGGTGTCCCTGGAGCTCGATGGTAAGTGTTTTGTACTTAGGCCTGCTCAATAGAATGAATTTCCAATAAATTATTGTTCAAAGATAAGTGGCCCAGATGCCCGAAGGCTCTTTGGTGACGGACAAAAGAAATAGAACAAATTTTCTTGCTAGCTCGTAAAGTATGGGCTTAAAAACATGGAGGTAATCAAAGTAGGGATGGAAGCTTTCTTCCCTGTTGGAAGGATTAACATCCAGTTCACCAGGCTTGCCTGCTTTTCTGAACTGCTGCCGGTGAATTCTTGATTTTGCTTTACGTTTGATTACATGCTCATCAGGTACCGCATTAAAATCTCTGCACTATCTTCCTTGCCACTTGACAAACCATTAAGATTTCGAGTTATTTGAATCTCCACGTGCCTTTATCCTTCTTTGTCGTGAATTTCGCGGCGATTAAAACTTCCCATTTGTTTTGTATAGATGAATTTTCAACGCCCCGCCGGCGGAGTCCATTTAACTTCCAACATAGATCTCATCCACCCAAGTCATGATTTATGGTGGCAAAACCTAAGTTGTGGTCTGGCGATCTAGTAGAAGCGAGACACCCTTTCCTCTGATCGGCATCCTATGGACCAAATTTGATATGATGTACTAATTATTTGCATACAATGTTGGGTTTCAAGATCCACGAGCTCTCGAAATTTGTCATGGATGAACTAACAAATTTTTTACCAGAATCCAAGAAAACAAGGTCGGTGACCTACAACATTTATTCTGAACAAAACAAGAATGACAAAGTTCGATATATGTATATATTAGGTGTTTGTGTGTGTATGTAATGGATGAAATATCGAATAAGAACTTGTGTTTTGAGAGCAGGTCCAGTTGATAAATCAGCATAGCGGAAGAATATCCCATCTACGTATCACGAGGAGGCATACTGAGTAAAATGAGTCCACTTGGGCCCCCTGCATCAATGCTCGAACATGTACCCAACTATATTCCTAATAGTCAAGAGTTATTCCATTACTCTTAATACAAATACATATTAAAATCCTACAATTCTAATACATATTATCCAAAAACATCAAAGCCCTGACCGACTTTCTTCAAATCGGCTGCAAATGGTAGGCTTCTAGGAACACCTATGCACGAAAAAATGTTCCCTCGACGAAAGGGTGAGCTATCGAGTGGTGGAATCGCGCACCAAAAATGGGTTACTCATAAAAGCTTTCAAGTGCGTATCTGATGCTCAGTTAGCCTGCGCTCAAGTAAATCGTGATCTATGAATGTCCCAAATGCAGTTCCCATGTTTCGAGTTCTCACCCGACTCCCTCACACTTACTGGCCGTATGAGAAAAATATCATTTTCAAAATGAAACTTTTTGTTCTTGAAATAAACTACAGTGTCGGTAAAAATATGGGAGGCCCCTCTCAGGCGGGTGGTTGGTGAGCTTTCCGAAGCTTGATCCTTAGTCCTCATCAGAAATGATCATTGGCCCATCGGCCCGGTCTCAGAAATATCGTCGCATGAAATTACATTTCATGGCCAAGTATCGTTTTACAAAAACAATGTCGTATTGCACCACCTAACCACAGATTCACGGTCTGTATGAAATTCATCCATGCCATTTTCAAAACCATTTACACAATATATCGATATGCATATTTACATTGACTACAATTACACACATGTAATTGACACATCAATCATCGCCCGATTTGCTCAAAGCCGAGCAAATCATAATCGTCGATGGCTTACAACCTGATTTTATTCCATATAATTGTGTCATTTTGTCAACACCTTAAAATTATCACGCCCCGTTCAGTCCGACCCGATTAGGCGGATCACGGCGGTCGGGTGCGAGACCTGAGGCCCCGGGACTCTTTACCTGATTTTTTTTAAGTCGATCTAGTACAATAGGTATGGCCCACATCTTATAACGAATCAAACATCATATACATATTAAAGAGCTACCACGAGTGGTATCCATCAAATCTAGACACATATAAGCGAGTCCATTTACAAATACAAAAATGTACTTTCCACATTTACAAATCGAGCCGCAGACCTACATGTAGTGAACCACTTTACAAGTGTGTTGACCCGAATTTGTCTGCGGATGTTTCTTGATGTCTTCTCACAATACCTACCTGATTAAAAACCGTGCTAAGCTTTACGGCTTAGTAGGAAACATTTCTTATCTGAAACATAATCTGGTCGCGATGCGGGTATCGAGTGCCGGGGCATTCACATAATGAACTATCTGATTGCCAGAGCACACGGACTTATGCTTATTAATTAATACTTATCACGTTCGATCTTATAACACTCGAATTACATATAGCGGACTCCATCATATTTGGATCTTATAATATGGCACTCATTAACATCACGATCTTTGTACTTAGCATTAACCATCTTCAGCATAGCGAGACTTGTTATATTGGAGATCATATATAATCCCAGGAATACAGAAGAATGTCTTTGAAATGTATCATGATGTATACTCTAAATGGGGATGTATTATATATATTTATATCAGTTCTTTCTTTATTTGAATCTTCCCCAGTGGCACATGTGGAGCATCACGTCGCATGCCGGACTTATACTTGTTCGATCTCCATGGGGAGTTCACGGAACCTATGCTTCTGGTACTTGGCAGTGCTGGTATTTATATCTATCTCGGATCTCGTAGGAGTTTACATAACTTATACTTATTCTCACGGAGTTCGGCTTGTTCGGAGTGCCCGAAGGTATCCACGGAGATTACGGAGCATTATCTTGGATTTGCGGAACTTAATCTTATACGGAGTACGATGAAACGCTACTTGATCAATTATCTGCTCTGATACCAACTTTGTTTTTGGTATCACATATCGGCTCAAGCCCTAAGGTTAAAGTATGCCTATGCTCATGGGAGTACCCGTAGGCACTACGGAGTTTATCCTTATCCGAAGCTTATACGGAGATGCAGTAGAATACTCACGAGTGTCACGATCCAGAGTACGTAGGTACTTGAACTTATATTTATACGGAGATGCTTGGTATGCGTAACATGCTCTGAGCCTATCCTTGTCTTTACGGATCTTTACTTGTACTACGAGGAGTTTATTCCTAGTATATTGGATCTTGTATCACGGTATTACGGAGCATATACATGTATCTCGGATTTTATACAAGTATTACGGATCTTATACATGTCTTCTAATTATATACTTATCTTCACCGGATCTTATGCAGTCTTCTTGAACTTGTTATTCTTATCACGAAGGTACCCGCTCGTGCGATAAATCCGAACGGTCGAGAATCATATTACATCTGAGTCGGATCAGATATGTAGATACATATCAGGATATGGACATTGGTCGTAAGCGGTCACAGATCCTGTGAGATACATATACGAATGCTTAGTAGTTCACATTTGGACTTATACTTATTTTTCACAGGAACTTGTGTGCTTATTTTACCGTCTGGGTGCGTAGGTACTCACAGAGGCTTATGCTTATTTTCTTGATCTGGAGAGTACCTTTAGTCTCACCCCGGACTGTCGCGACACGTCTGGGAGTACCGTAGGTACCCTCTTTGGACTTATACTTAGTCGGACCTCCGTAGGAGATTCTGAGTTTCTTCTTATACAAAACTTATACTTATAACGGACGTATGTTCATTTGGGACTCCGTAGGAGATTCTGAGCTTAATCGAATCTGGGGAGTACTTTCGTAGATGCAATGAACTTAATAGAGAGAAACAAAGAGTACGTAGATACGATAGAACTTAAGTGAATCTGAAGGAGTACCCGTGAGTACCCACGAACTTAATCGAATCACGGGGAGTACGTAGGTACCACGGAACCAGTCGAGTACATTCGGATCTTTACACTTACATTCTGCTATTCGATTATCTTATCATATGTCTATCGACTACCTAGACCAATTATAAAGTAGGTAGGGCTGGCGATCTGATAAGTACACGAAGTGCGATCGCGATCTTGGGGTGCCGTGGCACCATCTGGGGCCGTGCTGCCCACACAGCGAAGTGTCGTAGCTCGTGATCTTAGGAGCACCGATCGGGAGCGTGCTGCTCACCTTGACGGGTCTGTGCTGCGCGAAGTGCGGAGCGCGATCAAAGCGTGGCTAACCACGGCCCGAGGAATCTTAGTAGCACAGCGAAGTCTTAGAAGCGCAGCCAGTACGAAACTAAGCGGGGCGTCACTCGATTTCATTCTTGGTCCTAGGTAGTGATTGTCATATGTCTTTCCAGAACTTATAACCTTCTTGAAAATCACGACCTATGATCCACGACGTTTTATCATTTCATAATCATGTGAGTTCATGTTCGGTTCGTTTTCATGTTTCATATCCTATTCAGGTTTCATGCCTATTCCATATGGCATTTTAGATACTTATACAGGAATAATGATGTATTCACACATCATTCATGTATTCTTGTTCCTCGATGAATCAACTTTACTTAGAAATTGGATTATTCCCGATCGGATATTACGAACTCAAGTTATATGGCATTTTCATGTGCCAACTAGTCGAGTTTCTGGAGTTATCCGAGGACAGTTGCAATATTCATTTTCAGTGCTCTGCTATCTCCATATTGGCACTGGTTCTTTATCTACTCACGCTAAAGTTAAGGTCTTTGGGGATTCTCATAAATTGGAATCCTAAATCAATTTTGAGAACTCAAGATCGTCGAAACAACTCGGACTACTTTATGAAACGATACTAATCAGAATTGACTTGCGCGGCCACGCTTTGAGTGAATTTTTGGGCCGCCAAGTCAAATTTGACGATGTCATTTTCTATATGGATGGTTTTACTTTAAGTCTATTTTAATTGGAAACTTGAATCACTCCATTCGGATAGAAATAAGGCAGGGTGCCTTAGCGAAATCTGGCCCCGAGGTGACAGGCTTGAGCAGGTCACGGAGTACACCCCTAACATTATCACCGTTACACTTTGGGTTACGGAAGGGTGTACCAGTACACTTTCAAGGTGTGCAGTACACATGACCCGAAAATGTCGAATGTGCATTTTCTCCCATTTTTCCATAGTTTGATACTCAAATCAATTCTATACTTCAAACACACATCTAAACTTACTTCCAATTCACTCGAATATCTTTTCTATTCAATTCTACATATCTTTCAAAATTCATATCAAGAATCCTTCCAAACAATTCTAATATGGGTTAAGACCCATACACAAACCAAACATGATGTTTGGTTAGGCTTATCTAAACCCTAACTCAGCACTCTCAATTAATCCGCATGACCATCCTAAAGGAGAGGATTCTATGATTATCTCTCAGACCATACTGGTTTTACTAATCCTAATTTCAACGAAGGTTAGAATGAATTCACCAAACCCTAGATTTGAAGACAAGCTTCACAACCATACAAATCCATATGATCCATACTAGAATTCATATCCAAGGTTAGTTCCATACAAAATCCAAGTTTCATACCTTACTGGCTGATCTTGGCCTCCGCATCTTCTTCCCTCTTCCTCTACTCTTCTCCTCCTCCTCTCACGCTTTTTTCTCCTCCCCAACGAGACCAACTTTCTATCTTTTAAACCCATGTTTGCTAAGGCCATGTTTGGCCCTCCAAATAAAACCCATTTTTGGGTTAACTTTCTTTATTTGCAAAAAGGTCCCTCCATGTTTGACTATTTGTATTCCAAGTTTCCTAAATTGTATTTTGGCCCCCAATCTTCTTAATCCATGTCTTTAGGGCCTTTGGACAATTCTACACTTTGTCCTAAGTTTTGTAACTTTCCTGTCTTCGGCTTCCATGTTTCGCATTTAACTTACGAAACATTCAAATTAGGCTTACAAAATACCCTAAACATGTCGAAAACGACTAGGGTATATTTCGGGGTGTTACAAAAATCATGTCTTAACCTATCTATGTCCACACATACCAAGCCATTCATTTCAACAAGTTAAATGCCAAAACACATGGACATTTATGGTCCATTTCACACTAAATCGGGATCATCAAATAAACAGAAGATGGCTGTCCGGTACCTACACGTCCAACTCGACTCCACTTTTTGAAACGATCACGCCATATCCGGCCTCCTACGCATCAATACATGATTTATTTAATAAATCATCACACAACACCCAAAACAGTCCCTGGGGAACCACACTTATTCAAGACAAGTGGGTCCTCAAAATTCCAACACTGCCCCAAGAGATTTCCAGATCGATCAAACAAATTTCACACCTCAATCCAACACAAACATCACAAAACACTTAAATAAAGTGTAAAACAAGTAGGATAAAACCCCTACCTCACAGAGTTTGTCAAAACTCCAACTTTTGGGGTGTTCACGAGAGTTTCATCTGGTAGGATCATCTGCTTTAGCCCCACCGACTGACCTGATCCGATTCTTCAGAAACTGAGAGTAGAAGAGAAGAAAAAATTAAAAACAGTTCTCACTCTCCGACGCGCCTTCCTCTCCCCGCTTGTTCTCCAAATGGCATTTTTGCTCCCTTTTATTTGACTATCCTTTTTCCCATTTTTTTATTATTATAATATTATAATATTATTACATACATTTTGATACATAACTTATATTGCCTCGTTCGGGTCCGTTTATCCCGGGAATTTTTTTATTTCTTTAGTCTAATTATTTTAAATGAACTTTAATCTTAACTATTTTTTCGATCGAGATTTTGGTGAAAAATCTCGTCCCCTCAAGTCACGACGATTTATCACCCAAATTGCAAATATTCTCGACCGTCTCGTAATTCCAATAAACTTTCATTACTAGATTTCATGTAGACGGTCAATGGCGCAATCAGTTTCCATCATCCGAGATCTAGAGAATTTATTTTCAACTGAAATTACCGCTTACTTTTTTTCGTAAAATTGAATTTTTCTTCAAGACATTCTCTCTCAATGCACTTCGTCTCCCGAATTCACGCATACGCATTACTCACATGCATATGCTACCTTCTACAAAACTCCAAGACTGTACGGGTATGATAACCCGCCAGACATAATCACTGACAACCCGATGGGTTGTCAACTCATCCATGTCAAGAATGACATCAACACCCAATATGTCTACCATATTGGACCAACTCTCACCCTAGATCTTAGGGGAGAATTTTTCCATACAATGGTTTTCCTGCAGGCTCAACCTCTAAGCCAAACCTCGAAGAAGGCTGGGATCCTACTTTCTCTTCCCACCCAAGATCACATCTCGAATGCCTTGTGCGTCATCCATCTCTCCCATGGCCAAAGCCGTCTCGACCATAGAGTCCATGTCTTGTGCTATGAGGTCTACAATCTCGCTCAAATGGACAACTTAATCCATTCTCAAATCTCCGACTTGGCCATATCCGTGGTCATTATTAGTCATCACCAAACGCGCCAACCCAGTGAATCGCCATGTACTCCATCACCGCCATCGCTTCCCGCCTCGCCTCGAGGAACTCAGCCTCGTGATGAACTAGCAATTACTAAAAATACTCGCCTTCATAAAGAGCCCATGAAACTCAAATTTCAAGTCATTGCCTCCCCAAATCTTTGGGGAGAGTTCGAACCCACCCCACCACACTTTGACTCACCTCTAGCCGGAATGCAGCCTAGCCGATCTTGGTCGTGATCGGGAGGTAATATCCATAGCCTCCAATACATTCTCAATCTACCGGAACCAATGGTCTGCCACCATCGAATCCTCCCCTCAGAATTTAGAGCACATGTGACTTAAATTTGGCACATTCTGACTTCCCTCATCACCAGTCGCATCGCATGCAATGGCGCACGAATCCCAACAAATTTGTCTGTTTGGTCGATATGCTAGTGCTATTAACACTCAGTAGACTGTAATCTCATGACTCGGTTCTCACTTGCCATCTACATACGCTGAAATGGCAAACAACTTTTATTAATCTGTTCTACTGAACTCAGTAATGTAGCCATGCCAATTAATAGATTCTTAACAACCATGAACTCAACAGCTCACGCTGGCGGAAAGAATACAACTACCTTTTATTTATTCACTGGTAATCAACACTTCTGTGTTCATTTCACTTCAACCCGTTATAGTTCCTAACTCCAGTATTCAATTTTCCATATACATTATGCCATGCATGGTATAAAAAATTTCCGCGCAATAAACCAATGCTAATCACATTTTTTTCATTCGCAGCCTCCTTGTTACTCCACATGCAAGAGCTTGAATAATCGCACTCCTACACTTCAAAATTTTCAAGAGTTTAATTACAAACTCTTTTTCTTGTACAAAACCTGGACCAATTTTCCAGCTTTTCACATAATCCCTAAGGTTCAACATAATCCCTATGCTATTCACCAAGCACACTTCTCATACACATACAACATATGTTCACACAATTTACATAACATACCACTCATGTTATACACACCATCACACATCAAACACAATGCATGCAGTGTTCTAATCCTTGTCCCGTGACTTCCTAGGTAATCGCATACCTAACCCTACATCGAACCACACCAAGTGGTGATGTCCTTACACCTCATGACCATGGCCTAAGCCCAAGTTCCTCAATCCCTAGGTTTTCACCTACCTAGTTCCACACCCTAAGACCAGCCTGCACTCCAAGTCCTCAAGCCCTTGGTAATCGATACCTAACTTATCAACACTAAGCTCTAGGTAATTACACTAGCTCCGATACCACGCCGCGTCGGTGGTCGGCACTACACTTATAACTACACCCACCGAGCTCCGGCACCATGATTTTAGCTCCGATACTGCCGGCGAAGTCGGTATCAGATTTCAAGCGCCAGGTAATCCTAACCAGACACTACACTATAACTGCATATCCTAGGCCCATGCCCAACACGCTACAGGTAATCGTATACCTAAGCTCTGATATCATGCCGTGATCGCCTAAAACCCGGGGTCCGTTGATCACCAGCCAACTCATGAAATCACACACTCTACTACGAGATCGATACCCGAGTAAAAATGGCCACTTGGGCCTCTCGGGATCACTTATCAAACATGTACCCAACTATATTCCAATAGTCCAAGAGTTATTTTATTACTCTTAATACAAATACATATTAAAATCTACAATTTAATACATATTATCAAAAACAAGCCACAACCCGGCTTTCTTCAAAATCGCCCTAAAATGAGCCGTCTCTCGAACACCCCAGACCAAAAAATGTTCCCTCGACAAAGCGAAAGGCTATCGCCCAAGAGGGAATCACCCTAAATGGGCTGCTCTCCACCTGTCGCATATGCAATGCTCCACTTAAACACACACTCAAGTAAATACGTGATTCTACTTGGAATGTCTAAATGCCTGCTCCCATGTTTCAGTCCTCACCTAATTTCACACTTGCCTAAGCCATGTATAGGCAAGATCATTCTTCAAAACAAAACTTGTTGCTCTTTTGAAATAAACTACCGGCGTTTCGGTAAAAATATGGGACTACCCTCCGAGGCTACTGGTTGGTGAGCTTTCAAACAAATACGGTTCCTATCCGAAATGATCTTGTCGCCCATTCCAACTCAATTCCTCCTGAATATCATCCTGCTAAATTTTCGCAACTATGTCCGCTTTTTACAAAAATAAATCATGTCATGCACTCACACCTAATCAGGATTACCCAAAGGCATATGAAATTGCATTATGTTACTTTCAAAACCATTTACACAATATGTCAATATGCATATTTGCAATCAACTACAATTACACACATGTAATTCAACACATCAATCATCACCCAATTTAGCTCACTTGAGCAAATCATAATCTCATCTCCATTTATTTATGAAACACAATTTTATTCCATATAATGGTCATTTTGTTAACACTTTAAAATCATGTCTTAACCTATCTATGTCCGCATATACTAAGCTCATCTTATCAAATGTAAGTTAATGCTAAACACATGGACATTTATGGTCCATTTCATACAAACTGGGACTGTTTTTACAGTCCTAAAACAGAGTATGTGGGCTGTCCGTGGGTGTTCACACGTCCAACCTCGTTCCACTTTTTTGAAATCGATTTCCACTGGCCATATCCGGCCCCACATCAATACACGATTTATTTAATAAATCATCACACAACAGCCAAAACAGTCCCTAAAACTACTACGGACTGCACAAGTGGGTCTCAAAAAGTTCCAACACTGTTCCCAAGATTAGACCACCAAACGCCCTCACTGTACCTCAATCCAACACAAACATCACAAAACAATTTAAATAAAGTGTAAAACAAGTAGATAAAACTCTACCTCACGTAGCCTTGTCAAAACTCCAACTCGGGTGTCCACGCCGTAGCCTCATCACAGATCAATTTTACTTCACAAAACTTCAATCCAATACAAACATCACAAAACACTTAAATAAAGTGTAAAACAAGTAGGATAAAACCCCTATCTCACAGAATTTTTCAAAACTCCAACTTTTTGGTGTCCACGCGTAGCTCTCATCGCGTAGATCAATTTTACCTTTAGCCTCGACGAAATCTGACGATCCGATTTTCGTAGATCTGAGAAAGAAGAGAAGAGAAGAAAAATAAAAAAAATTATTCTCACTCTCTGACGCGCTCTCTCCCTCCCGTTTGTTCTCCAAAATGGCATTTTTGCTCCCTTTTATTTGACTTTTTTTCCCATTTTTTTATTATTATAATATTATAATAATAATATTATTATTATTATTATTATTTTGATACATAACTTATATTGCCTCGTTCGGGTCCGTTTTTATCCCGAAATTTTTTATTTCTTTTCAGTTCAATTATTTTAAATGAACTTAACTCACGCCATTTTCTCGACTTCCGAGATTTTCAGAAAATCTCGCCCCCGGTCATCACGATTTATCACCCGTAAATTGTGAAAATATTCCGACCATTCCTAATTTACTTAAAATTCTTTCCTGGTCATCAGATTTCAGATCTAATTTAATGGCGAATCCGCTTTCATTATCCGAGATCTAGAATTTTCGGTTTTCAACCGAATTACTGCTTTAATACTTTTCAAAATCGAATTTTCTCTGATTTACGCACTGCATTACGATGCTCCTAAGACGAAAAAGGCCAGCCTCACCAACAACATCCCATAAGATAACATCATTATCCTTGCTACCATAAGCAAGTAAAGATCCAAGCTTATTATACCGAAGAGCAGTCACAGCCCCTTTATGTCCATTCAATGTGGTTTCACAAGTTCCTTTGTCACAATCCCAAATTCTTATACTACCATCAGCATATCCACTCGCAAACTGCAACCAAAGTTGTTCCTTAGTTTCTCATCCATTAATGAGATAGCAAACTTAGGGTGAATTCAGACCAGAAAAGCTGGTTCTTATTCAATATCTTTGAATAATTTTAACATTTCAGGTGCTTGCAATTTATAAAAACTAGAAACAACGCCTGCAAGTTTCTATGAACAACCCATTTCAGCAAGGCATGTATTTTCTGTTACTTGACAAGACAGTTATCACTTTCACATCCTTACAAGATAACATACCACTAAGACATTTGTGACAATTTTACTTAGCGTATTCTTTAATATATTTTGTGTGTCTCAAATCATACTTAGTATCAATGTTCAAGGTGGTGTCCACCTATTTTGTCGATCGCCAGAGAGCATGTCTCTTTACCCACAAAGAGAGGATTAAAAATAAAGGCGAGAGGACGGACATGAAGTGTGCAAAATGCATAAAGGAATTAAACGCAAGGAACCCTCCCAAGTTACGACAACAATAACCATCAAGCCAATAAAGTCATTAAGCACAAAAAGACTGCATAAAAAGTGACACCAAACTATTTCCTTTATTTCTTAACAACCAAACAGAGGTAAAAGAACTATGAGAAATAAACGGGTATTCAATTAAATAAATCGGTGGGCTATGTCTCTTTCAATGGAGGAATAAGACAGAGGAGTTCAAGATTTCTGATACTGGTGGTCTGGCTTCACCTTAAATGGCGAGAAGAGGGAATAAGAACTGGAACCAACCTAGCGAGTGTAGCATCTATCGCCGAATCTATGACAAAGCGCCGGTGCCGATGCGGCGGGGGTAGTGATATGATATCAAGGGTTTCTGTAGCGCTGGGTCTTAATGTCCAAGAGCCTGTCAATTAAGGCCAATGGTCGTTCTTTCGTTGGGGTTTTGTTTTTTTACGTTTAAACAACACAAACGAGTAACTGTCTCCAACCCGGGGACCTTCCCTTCCGAGTCCCGAGTTCCGACTAGGCTAGGGCCTTAGTTTTTATGAAACATTGTACTCACTTAGCGCATTCTGTTACAGTTCTTAAAATCTGTTCAATAAATAAACAAAACATCAAAATGTACTATCTAAAACAGTATTTTAAGGAGTAGTTGCGAAGAACACAAAACCAGAGGTTTTCATTTCAAGATTAAATACTGTGAAATTTATAATAATTAATTTGTAATTAAATAACAATCTTTTTGTCATTGTTTAATGAAAATTTTGAATATTTATATGGAGTAAGTTTTTTACTTTTATTTTAATAAATTAAGAATTAATTTGATACAAAGTTATTTTGTGTTTTTCAGAAGAACACTTTAGTTAAAATGTAATAAATTGTTCCCATTAAGACTCAAATCCAAGATCTCCTTCATTTTTTATGTCCTTTCCTTGTGAAATGTTGAACACTATATTACATGAGTTAGTCGTGATGGGCAAATTGGTTTATCGCCCCATAATGGCGGGAAAACAGATTCATCAAAATGACAATCTGCAAAACGAGCAGTAAAAAGATTCCCTGTTAAAGGTTCAAGGTATTGTATAATCGATGTAGAACGAAAACCTACATAAATACCCAATCTACGTTGAGACCTGCATTTTTTGGAACGTTGGTTTGGAGGAATAGGGGATAAATTGCACAAACTAAATACACGAATGAGAAATATTTGGCTGGACCTGTAACAATTTGTAAATGAGAGAAATCAAGGATCACCATTAGACGACATTTGACTGGTTACTCAAAGATGTAGTATAGCATGCCCCTGCTGCATAAAGGTACGTCTCTTAAGTATAATGGTCTAGCACCGCAAATGCTTAATGAAAGATTGTTAGTCCATTCTGAGTATGTGTATGATAATGTGATATTGAATTCCTATACTCAATGACATGCAATATCGCGAAATGCTTAAAGAAAATTCAACGCATTATCCAAACGGATAGTTTTAATAGAACAATGAGTGGTGAATTCATCAATCCGGTTCAGACTGTATAAGATCTTAACAGTAGTAATGGTGGTTAGATATAACCACATTCTAATGACGTAAATTTTTCCGTATCATTATTTTGTGCCATCATGAGGAAAAAGAATGAGGAGAAATTCATTAGTGTCATCACTCATTGTTTCTAGATGGTATCCATTCAAGCTTGTTATCCTTAAAACTAAGCAAATTGCGTTGATCAGTGGAATAAAGGGCATCTTGAAGGTGGAGAATAGTACCACTGCAGAATAATAGTGGTTTTGACGAGTCACACCAAGTTTGACAACATCTCTGAATAGTAGTAACATTGTGAAGGAAGCAATATATTATTTTGGAAAAATACTTTTTCGTAAAATAGAATGAGTTGTAGCACACCGCTGCATAAATATCTCCAAGAATATTGACTTGAGGTGGCAAGCCGAGAGGCATCCATAAGCCTAAAGTTATAGAAAAATAAGGTTTAGAAATTAAGAAAAATATTTACGTAAACATTGAAAACTTTTGTGGATAAATGGAATTATATAAGAAAATAAAGAAAAGAACTAATCAGAGTTGACATGCCCATCACCAATTAGATGGGAAATATTTCCATTGGGGTCCTCAAAAAAATAAGAAACATCAAAGTGGGGCAAATCCATGCCACCATCACCATTACCATCAAAGAAATTGACTTCAATATCCTTGCCTTTGCCTTTGATCGATGCTTCGCAGATCAACCAAATGTTCGGGTCTGCACGATTGTGCACGCTGACCAATGACCCGCCATGCCACAATCTACAGCAAAGCATTTTCATCTTGCTGGCGCTGAGTGATATTCTCGCCGCTGGTTGCCTGTGACTTTGGGGAGCTTCCCTTTATTGGAATTGCTTTTCTTATTTTTGAAGGGACCATTGTTACGATTTCTAGAATTATCACCATGACCATGTCCTCGACCACCACCACGTCCTCGTCCTTTCCCCCTAGACGACCCATTTTTGTGCCCTTGTTTATTGCTATAGGGTGAGGCAAAAGTAGCATTTGCTTCAAAGAAATGTTTAAACCCTGTGAGGATCTAGATTGATGGATTTTACAAAGCTCAAGTATTCTTTCTCACCACAAGGAGACATGCAATCAATCTGCATTATTAGTAAACCGACGCTCTCTATATTGTCGTCAAGTAGAGCACATTAGATGAAAGTGGTAAAGTTTTTCAAGATATCCTCATATTAGCGATATTCTCCCCCACAAAGCTTTAATCGCGAACTAATCAAATAAAGTCGAATTGTATTCGCTAACACTTAAAGTCTTGAAGCCGCAAATGCAGCCAATCATATCTTGTTTTGGGGAGATCACTGCTTTCGTGGTCATCTGGCCTTAAACTCCGCTGCAGGACTAATGGGTCTTTTTATCAGAAGGTATTCATTCTCGTGATTCATCAAGATGATGGCGAAGGAAAATTAAAGTTTTTAACTGATTCTGCAGTGATGCACTATTATTTTGATGGTTGCCTCCTGCAAGTTCAAGATCTAAGTGTATTTCCGCATCCAAAAACCAGGATAAGTAGTTGTTGCCCGAAATATCAAAGGCAACAAATTCTAATTTGGTGAGGTTAGACATAGTTGGAAAATAATAGAAAGAATAAAATAAGAAAATTTGTAAAAAAAAAAAATGATCAAAATTTAACAAGAATAAATAAATAAATATAGATTCTTTAGGAATCTAAAATAAATGACACCATTTTCTATCAATAAGAATAATAAATAAATATAGATTCGTCAGAATCTAAAATAAAATGACACCATTTTCTTGGTATTATAATTTTGTAAAATTATTCAGGAATTTAAGAAGAATTATTCTAGAATTTAAAGAGTTTGGCAAAATTCATCTAGAATTATTGCAAAATGGAAATCTTCGGGAATTCAAAGTGTATAATTGCTGAATAGAATTCTACTGGAATTCATGTTAAATTGAAAAAATGGGTATCAAATGCTTATGGAAATGATACCATATAGAAATAGGAAAAAATAACAAATAAATAAAGTAGCACAATGGTAGAGTGTAAACAATAGTATGATGGAAGTTATTGGTTCGAATCCTAGGCTGAAAAGTAACAAGAAACAGAAGATGGGCCGAAAAGTCATGTGAGTACCTGGAGTGGAGCGAGTTTGGGCAAATGTTCGAAACCAATCACGCCCAAGAGAGCGTGCTGGAGTGGAGCGAGTTTGGCAACGCTCGAAACTAATTATCGCCTTTAGAGCTGCGGCGATAACTTGTTGTAAAACAAAAGAATTAGAGAGAAATATGAAGAGACAACGAGAAATCTGTATAAATTCACGATCTCAGAATCAAGTAGTGTCATTATGATAATTCAAAATCCAATATTTATAACATAATTAAAATTTTGAATATTTATATGGAGTAATTTTTACTTTGGCTTTAATAAACTAAGAATTTAATTGATACAAAGTTTTAGTGTCACGATGTTATTGGAAGTTTTGCTTTAATTAAGAATTTTGAGGATATACACAAAAATAGTATTATAGATGCAAAATGAATAAATGTAAAAAGAAAAGCAAAGTATACTTGTAATTCTAGTGGGCTATGGGTATGTCTGATCTCCCCACTCGTAAATCCACAAAGGTTCATATCCCTATTTGGGCTCAACAAATCACAGACGCACTCCCATATATAGAATTGGGATTACCCTAATACCCTACTTCCACCAACCTACCAAAGAGTATGTATCCGAAAGTTTTGGGATTAGGCCTCCTTCAATTTTCTGGGCTTTTTTTTTCATTGAATAATAATTATTGTCAAGTAGACTCCGACTCGAACTCAGTCATTTCTGGGCTTTTAATATTCCACTTTCATGAAAGATTGCATGTTTCTTTCTTATTCTTATTAAGTAACTAATTCGGCTATTGAAATATTAAAGTTAGCATCCATCGAAGAAAAGGAAAAGGAAAAGGACAGAAAATGAAACAGTGAGCTACGTTGTGTAGTATAGGGTCTAGGGGGGGTGTAAAAGATGGGAATGGCAGACTTTTGGAAAGGAGAGGTTGACATGTGGAATATTTGATTGATAATGATGAAGGGGGTGGACGGAGGAGAAATAAATTGATTAATACTCTGCACCCTTGACATTTGGCATTATATATATATATATATATATGATTGCTTGCTCACAAAGACTTGGAAAGAAGTAGCCTTTTCTTTCTCCCATCAACTCTGGACAACTCATCAAACTATTTCATTTTAGTGGGGACCTGACCATGCCCCCACTTCACCATTGCTACCATCCAAGAAAGTTTTTCTTAAAAATTTTCACCTTGGGGACCTTAGGCCCCACTTGACCATTAAATTACAATTCAAACTTAAACATGCCCTTGACTTGCTTATAAACAATGGGTTGTAAAAAGAGTTATTTATTTTTAAATCAGTTTGTAATAGCAAACTCAAATATTCCAGCTATTTATTTGTTTGTTTGTTTGATTGAGACAGTGTCATCTGTAAAATATTAAAAGTACATCTACATACAAAGATGCAAATCTGTTAGTTGTAAAAAGAGTTATTTATTTTAAATCAGCTTATAATAGCAAACTCAAATATTCCAGCTATTTATTTGTTTGTTTGTTTGATTGAGACAGTGTCATCTGTAAAATATTAAAAGTACATCTACATACAAAGATGCAAATCTGTTAGTTGTAAAAAGAGTTATTTATTTTTAAATCAGTTTGTAATAGCAAACTCAAATATTCCAGCTATTTATTTGTTTGTTTGTTTGATTGAGACAGTGTCATCTGTAAATATTAAAAGTACATCTACATACAAAGACAAACTGGGTTAGCTGTAAAAAAGCAGTTATTTATTTTAAATCAGTTTGTGGGGCAAACTCAAATATTCCAGCTATTTATTTGTTTGTTTGTTTGATTGAGACAGTGCCATCTGTAAAATATTAAAGTACACCTACATGCAAAGATGCAATCTTGTTAGCACATTCATTTGGTATGTGTTGCAGCTATATATATATATATATATATATATATATATATATATATATATATATATATATATATTACAATACATAAAGTTATTTTGTAAAACATATATAAAAATATATTATGTTTTCTAATAATATGTGAAATTTCAAAGGTGTTCTCAAATGGTATTCTTTGGAATTGTTTTTGGAATAGTTATCAAAGGAAAAAAGAGCTCAAGGGGGAAAAAATGTGTATGTGTGTAAAGGCTTGAGAGAATGTTTGAAAGTCTTTAAGGAGAGGGTTGTATTTATAGACTCAAAAATTTAACCTTATAAGGTTAATTACTTGTCTGATAAACAATGCACTTATTTTACAAGGTTTCCTGTCTATAAACAACAAAATTCCTGTTTTATTGAGTTTTTTGTCTTTTAAGTAATTAATTAATAAATTTTATCATTAATTAATTGACCTGAGGATCCAACGATCCATTATTAATTTTGACTCTTAATCAACTACTCATATTATTTTTAGAATATAAATCCAACATATGCAACCTAAAAACTAAGACCTCAAGTTAGGAAACAAATAACTTTTCATCCTTTGGGTCAAAAAGTACCTGCTAATCCATCAAGGACATTAAAATTGATGAAACATGCTCCAATTTATGATGCAACTCTTCATGATGTAATTTTATAATCCAATTTATTAAGATTGAAGCTATTTATATCACTTTAGCTTTATCATTGTGATCCTCGTTGCCTAACTAGTTACTGTGTTATTAACATTTGATCATGGGACTCGTATCTAGTAGTCCTCAAAAATTGATGTGGAGATGTTTTGGGAATGTGGGAAAAGTATACGGTAACAACATAGGATAAGTTTTACTTTTACCCATGTCAAGCTGGTATCACAACTTATCTATCACTCGTTAATCCAAATCATGACTTGAATAGTTGGAAGTGTGCGCCTTTGTGCCTCTCTACATATATTATATATTAAGTTGACCACAAGAGTCAAGACCGACAATGGGAAAAATTGAACAACCGTGCTGGGAATGGGCTGTGCATGTACCTAACCTTTTATCTAATTATTGCAGAGATGAGGGCCATGGGTTCACTGTGATAAGAAACCTTAACTTGTGAGGAAACCATGATCGAATTAGTTTTAAAAAAATCGTTTTAGTGTTTGGTTTGGATGGATGATTTTGATTTGTTACTTATAATAAAATAAGAACCTTGGTATAAGAAGATATCATAATTGATAAGTTTAATAAAAATATTTAAGAATCAAAGATAAATTTAAACTTTCAATTTTATTGATATGTAAACTTTTGCTAAATACTACAATAAATAGAGTATATATATTAGAAAACTTTCAAAGAATTAAAATAAAGCAATTTTAAAAACAAATCTTTTTAAAAGAAATGGTAACTCCTAAAAACAAATATTTCATAAAAATAAATAACAACTCCTATTTGATATCAAAACAAACATTCTAAATTAAATAAATAATTTCTACTTTTGACTTGAAGAACAAACATTTTAAATAAAATATTCTAAATCAAAAACAATAACAAAACTAAAAATACTTGAAAATAAAATGATATTTGATATCTTCAAGATTTCACTACTTCTTCAATATGAATTTTTTTATAATTAGATTAATTCTCAATATATATTATATATTATAGAAGCTGTTACATCATGGATCCTTCCTTTGTGTTTTGATTCTTTGTATTTTGATTCTGATCAGATGTATGTGCTAAAGGGCACCAATTCTTTCAACTTTCATAAGCCAATGAAGTCGCCGGTCAAACATATAACGTGTAAGTCACTTACCATCACTTTTAATTTTAATTTTTTAAAAATAACTCTTATCTGTTATTTATTTATTAAAATTTCATTTTAAAGTTTTTTTTTAAAACAAATTTCATTTTAAAGTTAAAGTGTAGTTGATACATTAAAATAAATTAAGATATTTAATATGGAATATATATACTCATCTATAAAAAAAAACGATGTTTTCAACTTTTTTTTAGTTTTTTATTTTACTGTCTAAATTTTGTTTTTGTTTTTGTTTAATAAATTGTCTATAAACTCATAATTTTTGTTCAGCGAAATGCTTTTGACAATGGGAGAAATTCAACAAACGATGGGAGAGGGAAGGAGGAATGTGTGCTTTTATTAACAGAGAGTAAGAGCAAAGATGGGGAATAGTATATATATATATAATATATATAGATATATACCATTTTAGGCAGGACAATAGACCAAGCAATAGGGACTCGTTTTTCTTTATAGGCGGGGCGGACAATAGGACTACAATAGGGGTGACAACAGACTACAAAAAGGGACTCGTTTTTCTTTATAGGCGACACTAGACCACAATAGGGACGCGTTTTTCTTATAGGTAGTGTTTGAATCTCAAGTTAGAGTGCCTCTATAAACTCAAACAGCAGGCGTTGAGAGAGTAAGATCGAGCAAAGATGGGAAAAAGTGCGTGGCTTATCAGTGCCATTCTCTCTCTCCTTTTTTCATGCTTCTGGTTGGACTTGGGAGGGCCTTGCATTTGTAGTGGGCGTAGAGACATCATCAAAGCTGGGGAAGGGCTTCTATTCGCCGAGAAGTTACTGGTTTCGTCACGAGGGACTTTCACACTGGGGTTCTTCACCCTTGGCCTGGGGAACAGCCGCACTTATTTAGGAGTGTGGTACACAAATGATGTTAACAAGAAGAAAGTCTGGGTTGCTAACAGAGATCAGCCTACTTACGGCACCAATGCAAGTCTCACGCTTGATGGCCATGGTACTGATGATCGCCCATAGCGGGGTGATCCGTTGTCTTGAATTCCAACTGCCATCCGGAATCTCGATAGCACCCCGTTTGATTCGGGAAATTTGGTTGTGGCAGAGTTAAATTCAGATGGATCTAAGAGGCAGACGCTAAGTTTGAAGATCCTACCGACACGCTTCTACCTGGGATGAAACTGCATGAACTTCAAAAAACCAGGAAAACTGGTCACTTTCCTCATGGATGAACGAACAAGCGCCTGCTCCTGACTTTTACTCTAGAATGGAATGGCACACAGTTAATAATGAAGCGCCGAGGGACATCTACTGGAGCAGTGGAATTCTGAAAGATGAGAGTTTTGAGTTCATTTCTTCCTTCAGATCTGACCATAACGTCTACTATTTCATCAGTGTTTCTAATGAGAATGAGATGTACTTCAGCTACTCAGTTCAAGATAATGGAGCTGCTTCAACCTGGGTATTGAACTGGAGAGGGAGATTTTATGAGAGTCTCGGAAGTAGTCTATTCGTGAAGGAAGATGCCTGTGATCACTACGACAGTCATCCAGGGTGTATAGCGCAAGAGCCACCCACACCCACTTGCAGGACAAGAGGCTACCGATTCATGAAGCAAGCAGTTCTTGATTCAGGATACCCATATTCAATGAAATTAGATACGAGCTTGGGCCTCATTGATTGTCAGGCTATATGCTGGAACAATTGTTCTTTGGTACTGTTGTAATACTGTGTCTACTCAAATGGAACTGGATGTCAATTCTGACAGATAAGCTTCCACGAGCCAAAGAGGTGATGCGGAAGAGCTCTATGTTTGTCCTCATCAAAACATAGTAAAGGTAAATTAAGAGTCTCTATTTATTATTTTATTTCTAAAGAATAAATTTACAATCCTAATATAATAGGTAACTTAGAAAATTCACAAGAAGTCTGAACCTAGTGTTAAGAAATTTACTAATATAATTTAATTTTAAATTCAAAATTTAAATCTCCCATAACACTTCTCAATCCTTACACTTTGGGTGAAACCAAGTGATCACCTGGTCTCCAAATAAAGAATCAATGAGACATTTTTGGTCCCTAAGCCTACTCTTCTCTATTTGGGAATTTTCACCAGCAAAGTTTGAGCGAGTAAAGGTTTAGAAGAACCAAGAAAAATTTGTTTTCAATTATTCCAGTATTCCAATTTATCTGCTTTCAAATTAATTCAAGTAGGCAGATACATTCTACCCGCATTTTGCTTCCGTATTTGATTTGATTATGTTGTTGGTATCATTGATCGTATTGTTTGATTAATATTTTTATACATTTGGTATCAAAGCTGCTAGAAGTGACCTTTGCCTTGTATCTTTTTTGGTTTAAGAGGATTTATAATATGTGTTTAAGATTTTAGATGAATCCTGAGAATCACGTATCTTCATAAAAGGATTGTGTTTTTGCATCCCTTGATGTAAATTAAAAAATAATAATAATAATAAATAAAAAATTGGTAGAAAACGAGTTTTACCAGAGGATGAAGAAGACCTTGTTCAACAACCTTCGTCCTCAATCTTTTACTGGTAATAATTGTTTCAAGGTATATGGTAATATCGATTTGTAATAAAGATAGATGTCTATTTTAAGTTTTCAAATAAGTAATGTTGTTTCCGCTTAAGATTTCAGCTTGGATGAGGACACAATAACATTGAAAGGAAGTCTCGCATAAGATGTGAATGCAAACAGAGAAGGAACTTACTCTCTTGCTCTTTCTCTCCGTGGATGCCTTAAATGAAACCTTTTGAATGGTTACTTAACAGGTTACTAATGAAAAACAATAAAAATAATAATAATAAAAACCCATTTTCTGTCAACCGGGTTAAAGTGACCCGATTGAAGATCGAAGAAGACCAGTTCCTAAATGAACTAAGGTAGGGACTCTGGTGTAAACGAAGCCCCCTCCACTGGTAATAGGGATAGTTGTCCGAAATCTAATAGGATGCCCTGACCTTCGTGGTGGATTGTGCGAACCATAGACCGTAGGGAGACTTGGGTTTTGCAAAGAAGCAGATCCCCCTGTAGATGCACTCTGGTATTCCCAATTTTAAACTTCATGCTCATTTGGCCCTAATTCATACAAGACTCTCCCACGAAGCCAAATCAACATAACCCAAAATTACTCTAAGCTAATGAAGGAATGGAAAAAATAACTGATAAATTACTTCCAGTTCAACCAAATGAAGCTTGATTTGCCGACATACCCCAAAAGTCCTAATTTCGACTCCTGTACCTAGAATAACCCCAAATTCCTTAGTCTGTGACAACTCCAATCTAAGTTCTTCCACCAAAGTAGCGGATATAAAATTGTCTGAGGCTCCTGAATTAATTAGTACAATTAGTTCCCTATCCTTGATTCACCCTCGAATTTTAAGCGAGTGTGGAGTCGACAAACCCACCATAGAAGAGAGGGATAGGGCCGAGGATCCTTCGACGTCACGATACCAAAGAAGTTTACTCTACATCGGCCGACATTGTATAACTTTCATCCTCAAACAGATCCTCGTCATCCTGTACCCATATCACGTGAAGTTCCTTTCATTTACAACGATGTCCCGGCGCAAACTTCTCATCACAACGGAAGCATAAACCCTTGCTTCTCTTATCCTACATCTCTGCATCCATCATTTGTCGAAAAGTCAGCAAGGGCTGTGATGAGACCCGTAAGGTCGGGTGGTGGTGGCACATGTGGTTTCCGTGAGAATTACCTCGGAGTTCCGGATTTTAAAATTGAGGCCGACTGGAGTTGCGGCCGAGTATGTATGGTTCGTCACGAATAAGACTCATTAGGGGCGGGCCACTAACCTGTGGAAATGCCCATATCCATCGGGGCCCTGGATCAAGTAATTTCTTGTCTTCAATTTGTTAGGTCGTGTTCATGATTCAAAGTAGTTTATCGGTGACCAAGTCAGACCAGCCCCACGCCTTCTAAGCCCGCCATCAGCTGGCTGGCCTCTTAAGACTGCCGCAACATCGCGCAAGGGTCCCTTAGCTGCCCCAAATTGACGCCGGAATCTGACGACCGCTTGTCGTAGCGAGAATAACCGATCTAGGAGGGTACTTGTTGTAATGTGTGAAACCGTTCGAGTATCATTTTGTGAAAATCCGACCATCCCTGAAATCCCCTCCTCCCATCTTCATAGTAATACTAGGCAAGGGCTTCTCCCTCTAAGCACACAATGGTTGCACGAAGCTTCTCCGCTGACGTGAGCCTGTTGATCTCAAAGTATCGCTCCGTGTAGAATAACCAACCCTTTAGATCATTGCCGATGAAGACGGGTAACTCCAGTTTCCGGGGCAACACCTCTCTATCATGGCGGTTAATCAACCCCGGAGGGTCATCCCATCCGACTCCAACTAGTTCACCGTCGTTTACATTTCGAATCCTTTCATCCTCGGGCTCTTTGCTCTGCGCTTTACTCAATGGCATGGATTTAACGCCGCTTCCAACTCCGTTTAATAAGGAAACTAGGCACTCCACTTTGCAAGATTCATGGTGGTGTTGTTCAACCCATCACATCCAAATTAATCGAGCCACTCAAGTCAGGTCCCCATCCTCGTTGAGCCCGATCGAAAAGGTAACCATCTTACTCTCCATCTCTTCCATTTTATCGACTTTTCCCCGTAAATGCGGATCAGTTTCCATGCTCGATACTCAATGATAGGTCCCTTCATTGGAAAAATAATGAAAAGGAAGAACCCTAAACCAATCGATCAAAAGAAATATAATTCATAAGATTTTCGTGGGAAAGATTTACAAATCTGGGAGGATATTCGAGAGTCCTCCAGCTCTCCCCTCCCCTTGGTTACTCAACCCCTAAACAGGATTTGATAATAAAAAAGAACATCCCACACACTACGCTACCAGAATTTATATTAGAGAAAAGGAATAATACAGCGCTAGGCATAACTAACTCTTCACCCCATAACTAACTCTTCACCCCACCTCTATTGTCCACGTTGCTTGCTTCTTTCTTCCTGTTTTCTTCTCCTCACATACGTGATTTGGATGGGGGGCCTAACACAAGAAGTCTGAACTTAGTAGTTGATATTTCAACTCATCGTCCACCATTGTATAAGTTACAAAACCACGAAAGGCCCTCTCTCTTCTCTCTCTCTCTTTCTCAAACAATAAAACTTATTAACTTCTCCCTTTGCAGGGAACTATCCGTGGAAATGGATCATTATCGGTGGAAGCACAATGGTGATCATGTTATTCTTTTGTTGTATATTGGTAAACTGTAGAGGTAATCTTTCAACTCTTATAGAAAATAGCGATGCCATTTGTTAATGGGTTGGATAATTGATCTTCTAGCTTCTGGTATAACAGGGGATAGAGATAGGAATGAAATTATGCTGCCACCTGGAGTTGGGGCTTCTCCTAAGGACAGGGGGATATAGAAGGAGGAGAGTTAAACTACCACCTGACGTTGGCCTTCTGCACAACATGGAACGGAGAAGGGAAGAAACTGACAGATCACTCAAAATTAGCCTTCTATTACAACAGTGGATGAAGAAAAGGGAGTGGAGTTAAGCTGCACCAGCTGAAGCCTAGACATAGCCAGAGTATAAGCCACTGAAGTTAAATTTCCTCTGGTCAATGGGATGAAAGGGAAAAATTGAAGCTACCTTCGATAGAATAGGATAAGTTACCTGAGGTTGTGCTTCAGAAACGACAAGGGATGGAAAAGGGGAAAATTAAGCTGCTACCTGAAGTAGGCCTACTGGAACAACAGGGGATAGAAAAGGAAAAAAATCAGTTGGGCCTTCGATAACAGGGATAAGCCACCCACATTGTGCCTCAGAACGACAAGGATGAAAAGGAAAAATTGTTGCTACCTTGGAGTTAGCCTTCTGGAACAAATAGGATAGGAAGGAAAAAATTGAAGCTGGGCCTTCGGATATAACAGGGGATCATAAGCCACCTGGAGGCTGTTTCTAGAACGACAAGGGATGGAAAAGGTGAAAAATTAAACTGCTACCCAGTTAGGCCTTCTGGAACAACAGGAGGAAAAGGGAAAAATTGGCGTTGGGCCTTCGGATATAACAGGATGTTGCCTGAGTTGGGGCTTAGAACGACAAGGGATGGAAAGGGGAAAATTGCTCGCTACCTGAAGTTAGCCTCAGAACAACAGATAGAAAGGAAAAAAATTGAAGCTGGGCCTGGATATAACAGATAAGCTACCTGAGGCTGGGGCTTCTGGTACAAAAGAAATGGGCAATGGAGATGGGGAGTACCCTGAAAGGCGTGGATTTGTCAATCAAAACTGAGTGATTCAAAAGATATTGACAATGTGAAACGGTTCAGTTTTGATGTTGTGGTGAAAGCCACAAATAACTTTTCAGACCAAAATAAACTTGGAGAGGGTGGTTTCGGTCCTGTTTTTAAGGTAATTATAATTCTGATTAATTATAGCATAATATCATAGGAGGAGATTCTATGTTCAGCTTCACTGAACCCCTCAAATGCATTACCGCCACGTCCGCCACTCGATCCCAACAAACTGCTACTTTATAGAAAAACCGCATCAAAAAAAAAGATTCTATGTTCAGCTTTCAGTTATGATTGTTTGGTTATGTATTTTTCAGGGAAATTATCTGTACAAGAAAATAAAGCAGTAAAAGAAACTTTCTCATGGATCCAAAACATGAGGGTAGAGTCCACAATGAAATTAGACTTATTGCCAACTCCAACACATAAATTTTGTTAGCCTTTGGGGTTACTGCATCAAAGAAGGAGAAAAATACACCTATGAGTACATGCCCACAAAAGCTTGACGTTTTTCCTCTTGGTTTGTATATTTCCCTAGCTTTTTCCTTCCTTCCTCTTGTCTGTCTAACTTTTCTCTCTTCATCTTCTTAATTACTTTATTTTTGGCTTAAAAGAACTTACTTACTAGTACTACCAAAATTTTTCAGATCCTGGTAAAAGAAAAAGATGTTAGATCGGAATAAACGTTACAATATCATTGAGGGGATTTGCGCAAGGACTTGCTTACGGCATAAATTTTCAAAGCCGAAGGTTATTCATAGGGATATAAAAGTAAATATTCTACTCGATAAAGACATGAACCCCAAAATATCCGATTTTGGCCTGGCCAAAATTGTTGAGGGAAATGCATCGGATGCAATAGTGCCCAGTAACATTAAGGGAACAATGTAAGTGCGACGACTTCTCTTTATTTATTTGCTTTTGCTTTCATTGGTTCAATGAACTGGAAGCTTTATTACGGAGGATGGCAGTGGTTACATGGCACCTGAGATTTGTAGCGGATATTTGTCAGGACAAAAACAGATAAGCTATAGCTAGATCCTACTGTTGGAGATTGTGAGCGGGAGGAAGAACAACGATCAATTCGATTCATTATCTAAAGAGGTCGACAATTACTATAGGCATTGATATGATAAGTATTTTTCATTTCATCTTTAACACCAGTAATTCGTACTTCTTTATCTTCTTAATTCCATAATTTTTCTTACTAATTAATAATGGAATATATTGGAGGTTATGGGGAGAAAGTAAAACCTGGAGCCAGTGGATCAACTATTGATGAATAGTGATGCGAACGCAACAGACCCTGAATGTTGAGATGCATTCATGTTGGTGTTGTTGTGTATACAGAAGAACGCCATAGATAGTTTAAAATGTCAGATGTTACCTACATGCTGAAGGCCAGTAATAGCTTCACCCACGCCATTACCACCTCCATATTGCAATTAACACGATGATACAGGCATTTCAGAGAGTAGTAGTAGTTATGCTTCGCTATGCCTATAATTTAACTTTATTATAAGATATCTAGTCGGGAAGAAGAGTGAATAAAGAGGATGATAATTTACCTCAATGTAATTCAATCTCATCCTTGCTCTTTTTTTTTCTTTTCTTCTTTTTTGAAAGAGGACAAGAGTTTTTTCTGTTAAGAGTTTTTATAATTTATAAGGTGCCAGGTTTATCTGCTTTATTTTATGATGAATGGCTTGATGATTTTTTATTTATCTATTAGGTTTTCCTGCTGCACTCTTATAAATAAATAATTTTGCTGCTTTTTTTTTGTTTTACTTATTATAATATTGAAAATCTCAATAACATCGTTCTATTTATTTTATTCGCTTTCTTTCAATTTTATTTTTTCTTCAGAATTAAATTACATCATGTTTCCAATATTACAATACTATAAATAACCCGAATCCATCCAATATTCTTTACAAATAAGAATTAATACTCATTGTGAATTTGAGACACATTCTAACGATCTTCATCTTCGATCACCCCCATCGAATTAACTATCCATCATGTGATCGTAAAGTATTTTTCAATAAATCTTCAACTTGAAGCCTTTCAAATCCATCATCTAAAAAAATAAACAATCTTATTAACAACAAGGTTAAGTACTAGTGTTTAATTTTTAAGTCGTGGCTTTAGAATTATATAGAAGGTAAGGAACACACCTAGTTTCTTTAAGCTTTTCTATTTAGCCAATAACAGATGTGAGCCTCATCAGATAATTGCATCAAAAGGCACATCATTCACTTACAAAAAAAGAAAACTTATAGCTGTCACCAATCCCGGGAATAAAAGTAATACATAGTGCAGTAACCATAAAATATTGCCGCAAATAAAATAAATCATGTGAAGTGGGTGTTATTTTTTTTATATATATTTTATTTCCCTAGTTAAACACCAATTTCAGCAGATAATTCAATTTTTTCTTTTAAAATATATTTACATCCAATTATATTTTAATTTCAAAAAGAATCGAAGAAATCTATATTTGGTTTTACACAAATAAATAAAATTTAAATTTATATATATAAATTTAATCGTGGATTGAAAAAGTTGAACATTGCTGAAAATTAAAAATCATTATTTTTGACGACTTTTTTTTGGAAAAATATTTTTAATTTGAGATAAACTAATATTTTGGAATATTATTTAATTATGAAAATTAATTATTTAAATCATATTTGATTTTATTTTATATCATTCTTTTTAAATTGTTTTTCATATTTATCTTATATTAATCTTATTTCTTTTTTTGAAAGGATGATAGTCACTTTAATTTTGTTTTTATATTTATCTCTCTCAATTTATTTTTAAAATATTTTATTATAAAATATTAAAAATATAAAATTATTTAAAACTATTGGAAATAAGAATAATGAACGAATGAAGTTCTAAGATATGACAATTGATATGATTTATAAAATAAATTATTAATAGAATTTAATAAATTTTTAAAAATTAAATTTCAGTTAAAATACTTAGATAAAAGGAATTTGATATCTTTATTTATAAAGATGCAAAACCCATATTTACCCGAATATCTTATTTATACCTTAAACTTTTTTTTTTTTGTCCAATAAAGACCCCTCACGTTTATGTCAAAGAAGCAAACAGAGTTACTTTGATTGTGAAATGAGCCTATTAGGTTGCTCGCATGGCTACAAATTTTACCTTCACCATTTTCAGGTTTCATTTGTGGAAAAAAACCCCTAATATGTAAATCGAATTGGGGCAAAAAAAACCTAATTATTTCCAAAAAATATTTATAAAATAGATTTATAAAAATCTTCCTACACCACATCCAAACCAAGTGGACTGCAATAATCATAAGCTGTTTTTCCTTGTCTTAGTATATCACATTCTTTCTGAAAGTCATGTCCTAAAATAACATTTAAAGAAAAAAAATTTCCTTGTAAATAATTAAAGTTTCAAAGTAATATCCAAGCTTAGTCCTTTTTTTTTTTTTTTTATCACATCATCAAAATAACTATGATTATAAGCTTTTTTTTTTAAATTAAAACCCTAATTAGTGACTACGACTTTAACTTTAAATCTAAAACCATGATTGATGACACGCTTTGCCAGCTGTTCTTTCCTCATCATCGTCCGCTTCGACTGTTTGAAAGATCATGTTTTGTACTCACTGACTAAAAAGTGGAACCATAACCAGAGGTCTCTTGGTGGAGGAGAGTTAAGAGTCCGGAAACATTAGATGATGAGGGCAATAAAATATCTTGAGATCACTTAACTGCTTTGGTAAGCTACTGAGATGAGCCTAATTTGTAGCAATTCTTTTCTTTCTTCTTTATTTTTTCTTTGGTTGGTTAAGCACATGAATCCTGTGAAGAAAAAGACTCATTCCCTCCCATCCTAATTTAGGCAATCTTTAAAATGGATTGTTGAAAGAAAGAAGAAGTAAAATGGATCCAAAAATGATGCCTCAAAAATCTTAGACTGACATTCCCACAAATTCCTACTAAACATATGTATATCACTTTCTGTTCCCAAGCTCCCAGCATAAACTCATGGAGAGCTGGAACAAATATTAATTGATGAAGCAAGTCCAGTTTCAAAAACCAACAATTGTCTGTTCCTAGTTCTGGTCATCCTCTGGTTCTGCTGCAGGACAAGCTACGAATCACATTCATTGTTCAACCAACCTGAATGGGGAAACAACTGAATTAATGACAAAAATCCTGTGAGAATACCATACATATACATATATCACAACCAACAGACCACCAGTTCATATATAGACCTTGAAAAACAGAAAAAAGGACAACTAGTTAAGTCAATTTGGATTAACGAGTGATAAGTTGTGATAGCAGCAGCAGCAGCACCTCGAAATGAGGAGGCACTGACAATCTGGGTAATAACTTATCCTATATACTCATGTTGTTCAGATCAGACGTTAATAACATAAGAACTAGTTTGAGCAGCGAGGATCATAAACAGTGCTTCCAGCGATATAAATAGCTTCAATCTGTAAATTGGATTCAAATAAAGATATCAAATTTCAACATGAAGAGTAGCATCTCACTGCATTTCCACAACTCCTGCCAGATCAAATAATTCCTTTTTCTTTAAGTCAAATATACCTTGTTGTTTGACCTGCTTGCGTCCCACGGCGCTTCCAACCGCGCTAAATAATTTTCAATAATTGCTTGCATCGCAGGGGTAGGTCCTGGTTCCATGACCAACTTCATTATTTTTTTTCTTCAGCGACCCACTTAGAGCTGCCTTAGTTTTAATTCCATCTTTAACAGAAGTAGCCAGAGGTTTCTTTCCTTACTAGGTGTTGGAGCAGAAACCTCATTATGGCCTATAAGCTGCATATATTTTTTTGGCGTACTCTTCTCAACATGTCCCAGATCAACAAAATTATGTTCTTCATCCAAAGCTGTGTACAATATCACAGCTACTAATGGTAATAGAGATTAACCATTTTCCAACTTCCAAAATTTCATTTCCATCTCTTATATATAGTCTCACTTGATCATGGTGCTTGCTACCACCACTGGAAACTTAAAAGTGTTTCTCATTTTTAAAAGCTATACAGTTTCTTTCCAATTCTAAATCTTTTTTCTCTTCTTGCCTATAAATTAAAGAGCCCCTCTAACTGAGAAAAAAGACTCCTTCATGGTCCTTGGGAAGACCCATTAAACACTAACTAGGGAGCAATGCAATGCAACAGAATGTGGTGAATTGACTCTTCCACACAGCCACACAAATAACATCGATCCATTAGGGAGTCACACCCTTTTGAAGCTTATCCAGGGGGGTTAGGACCTTCCCAAAAAAGGCAGACTTAGTGGGGATGCAAGGCCCAAAGGATCTGTTCTTGGCTTTAGCACCTTTAATATTACAAACAGTAAAGCTATCACCAACCACCCCTTCCCCTTCCAAGAGACTGACTTTCTCCAACTCAAGAGTGACCTTTTCATGTTGCAAGCTACTTAAAAGATTCATGAATTCTCAATCATGTTGCAGGGTATATACTTTGACAATGTAATATATAAAGTTAATAGATATAAAATAAAAAATTAAAAAAAAAATTCTCTATTTAAATATTAGTATTTAAAAAAATTATTATTTTTATTAAATAATTAATTATTCTTAGTACTTTTAGTGACATGCTTTATGTAAATATTAAAATAATGACATCAACCATAAATAGGTCATTATATCCTATTATCAATAGTGTTACATTTTTTTTTGTTTGATATCTATTTAATTTGTATTACAACATAGTATTCTATTTTTCACAAATTTAGAATCCCTCTATTTCATCTCTCTATTCGGCCTTAACTAATCAGCTTGAGGCCTTATCGACCAGGGTACATTTAATCGCTAACATTATTACTTTTCATTTTAGTACTTTAGTTATTAGCCGTTAATTTTAGGTAAAATATTTTATAAAACATTGTGAAACTATTTTCAAATCATGTTTCCAAATGAAAACTGAAGAAATATTTTTTATTTTATTTAAAAAATACATTTCATATCAATGCCATGTAACACAATATATTTTTTACTATAACATAGAGATAGTAAAAATTACAATCTCCAATTTAAGTTCAGTTTGCTTTATTTTATTATCATTTAATTAATTTCATACTTCAATATGAAATAAAAGTAAAATAATAAAGATAAAAATGTCATATCTTTTTAAGAAAAAATAAATTTTATTTTCAACAAATTTTATTTATTTATTCTTTATTTTATTAAAAAGCTTAGACACCAAAATAAAAATAAAATAAAACTCAAAAGTTGAGAACATCATTTTTATAATTATTCCACGTATTAGAATATGAAGCAAAAAGAATTATATATAGAATTTGATGTCACTTTTTTTTAAGAAAATAATTTTATCGATTCAAATGATCAAGACATTAGTTAAATTATATAATCATTCCGCTTAAAACTTTAAAATATCATAACACAAAGATCTGCAAGTAGCACAATGAACTCCACACGACTCAAGTTCCCGCAATATATTGACGCACTGCTGATTCAACTGGACAAGCTTAATACCGACGACCTGATTGGCTGCTCAAATCACTCACATACAAAGAAAGTCATTGCACAATACATAACGAAAACCAAACTGTCGTACTAAGACGACACAAACCATACGTCACAAAAGGCGATGGCAAAACCATAAAAAATCTAGATTTTTGTGGAAGAACCACTTTATTAAGAAAGAAAATTATATAAATAGATGTAAATAAGTAATTTCACGCCAAAAATAGAAAAAAAATCACCCCTCCTTGCGTAAGGAAAATGGGCTAAAAAGAGCAAGATGAAAGAAAGAGAGAATAGTTAGGGTTTACAATAATTCGCTTTTTTGAATTTGATATCCCTTAATTTTTGTATTTTAAAAATTTTTAAATGAACAAAAAATTATTTTTAACAAATGTGAATAATGTTTTTGTTTTTTATTATCTTTAAAAGTTTAGGTTATAATAATGAAAACAAGACATGAAATCTTAATATGAAATGACAAATTAAAAAAAAACATGAAAAAGAGTAAATTATGTATAGAAAAAAAGAAAAATTAAAAAGTGATGGTAAGCGGCTTAATCAGTATATGGGGTAATTGCCAAGTGGCTTCTGAAAGTTCAAATAATTGCTGCTCCTTGCGCTCAGAACCTACGGTCTATGGCCCTAAACAGTTACGTACAGCACTTTTCCAATTTACTCCTAAACGATTGCCTGTCAAAATATCCACAAAGGAAACGCTTCAAGTCATGTCCAAAATAATCTTTTCAAGAAAATAATTCCCAATTCAAAATTACACCCAAACTAGTTCACAAAATCATACTTGTGAACAGGCTTTTTAAATCTTTTTCAAAGTTTAAACTATATTTGAACTCCAATCACAACCACTGTAAAGCTTTATTTTAACACATTGAATACAAAGGACCCTTGATCTCTTGATCCAGGGTTTAAAGCTTTACTTGGTCAAACCAAGAACTCTCTGTTCCCAGTTCTGGTCAGTTCTGACAAAGAAGATTTTGAATTGCTTTGGGATATGAAAAGATAGGATCCGCCGTACGATGTTTTAATACTGTCAAAACCAAGAACTTCTGTTCGCAGTTCTGGTCGTCTCTCACAGATTTTGAATGCTCTGGGATATAGTGTTGATAGTGGATCTGCTGCATGATGCTGCATTAACCACATTCATTGTTCAAACAACTGAAATTAAATGTGAAACAAACTGAAATTAATGACAAATCCTGTGAGAATACCATATATACATATATCACAACCAACAGACCAGTTCAGCAGAGACCTTGGAAAACATATATGGACAACCAGTTAAGTCAATTTGGATTTAACGAGGATATTGTATAGAGCAGGCGCACCTTTGAAATGAGAGTATTGAATTATCTGGGTAATAACTTCATCCTATATACTCATGTTGTTAACTCCGGACATGGACCATGGACCATGGTTATGGATCTTCTGCATTCATTTTGAGGTACATCATGTTCAGATCAAACGTTAATAACATAAAAACTAGTAAGAGCAGCGAGGATCAGAAATGAAAAAGCCTAAAGATATAACATTTAATCTAAATTGGATTCAAATAAAGATATCAAATTACATCATGAAGAGGAAGTATCTTACCTGGCATTTCACAACCTTGCCAGATCAAATAATTCCTTTTAAGTTGTAACATACCTTGTTGGTTGGACTGCTTATGTCCCACGGCTTCCAACCACGCTTAAATAATTTTGAACAAGCTTGTACAGTATGAGCCCACATGACCAACTTCTCATTATTTTTTTTCTTCAGCGACCCACTTTAGAGCTGTGTTTTTAGTTACCCCATTCTTAACAGAAGCAGCTACCTCTTACAAAGGCATGTTTCACCAATTTTAATGTCCTTGATGGATTGCTTGGGAATATCATGTGAGGTTTCTTCCTCCTAGTGTTGGAGCAGAAACCCCATTAAGGCTTTCTAATTCATACCTTTTGCACTCTTCTCGACATGACCAGATCAACAAAATTAGTGTTCTTCATCCAAAGTTAATATCACAGCCACAGTGGTAGAGAATCCTTTTCCAACTTCCAAAATTTCATTTCCATCTCTTATAGTCTCACTTGTATGCTGCTTCACTTGATCATGGTGCGTGCTACCACTGGAAACTGCAAGAGGATTCCTAGGCAGAATCTGTGAGATGCTGAATGAATTACTATTAGCCTCGCTAACAAGCAGGTCCAGAGGGGATTTCTTGAGCCATGAAGCACTCCTCTACCAGACCTTGATAACGTCACCAGGTATGGGAGGCTGAGCTTCTGCAAGGCGCCCCTCCTCCAGCTCTTTCCTTTTCCAGATTGGGCTTCCAGAGTTGCTATGGTTTACTAGTTTAGCTATAATAATAATACATTTGTGGCACATTTAAATAACTAGACTTCACGTGCTCTTGCTGAAGCAAATAACACCTGGCAGTGTGTCTGAAATGATGAACGGATTCTTGCCCTTATCACCAACAAGTTCTCTCCATGAAGATTTCTGAGACCATGAAAGATTGGCAGTTGTTTTCTGGATGCCTGGTCTTAGTTCACTAGTTTCACTGCCCAATTGTATTCCTCCTGAATCATTTAAATGGGGTTGCAAGCTTCATTCTTTCCAGGATGTAGCAGAGAAATAATTCATTGCCATGACTGTCATCAATATGACGATTTCTCTCTGGTAGGCGTAGTATTCTAAGGCCCATCTGTCGACTTCCAGGTATCACGAATCTTGATTTCTAGGCACCTAAGGCAACAAAGATATAAGTGGAAAGTCAGGTTAGAAATACAAAGACACTTATCATGTGACAACAGAACCATAAAAACAACAACTGCGCTGCATCATTGCATGTTAACATATATATACCTGATTCATGGGTATTGGTTCCTGTTCCTGACTTCCGAGGAGCAGCGTACTAGTCTCTCCCAGCAAACATGTTAATTACAAGGTTATCCTCCTCATCTTCAGCAACATCTGACTCATTGTCATGAACTGGCAGTTCATCCTCATCTGCTGCATGATTTGATTCGTTGTCATCAATTAGCGGTTCATTCGTTGATTTGAGGGAATGGTGTCCTCCCTTGTTCAACCCAGTCACATAACATTTTAAATCAGCTCTCCTCAAAGATCTACTCATCACTGAGTTCATAATATTAAGCTCCTCTCATTCATCCCACCACTTTGTGGCTCTGGATCACAGGTGTGTTGTTTCGAGTAGTGTGAGGAGGGCCAGAGTGCTCTCACAATCACAGAAATGGGTTGGGAGAGATTTACTAATGCGTTGGAAACCATTTGTGCTTGCCAGTTCCACTGAAAGGTAATGACTTTATCTGTACAAGAAAGACCAGTTTCAAATAAGAGTCTTGCATATGCGACACGATGATGAACCTTTCAAAGTAAGGGAATTATAACTCTGGAGCTTTACCTTTCTCAACTTGGGAAAGAAAACTGGCTAGATTTTCTGGGAATGATCGGCTTCTTTGGGCTTGGTATGAAGAGACAAGGTTTACTTTTCATCAGATAATTACTAGGCACAATTTGCAAGTTCACTATCTTCAGCTCCACTCCCGTCTCAATCGAACAAGATAATGTTCTTTTAGCCTTTTTCTCAAGTTTCAACCTCTCCCTTTCCATAAGCACCCATTATACTGCAGCAAATTAAACAGTAAGCCACCAAATCCAAACATTATATAAAAATAAAATAAAAATTAAAAATAAAGATCAATACAAATATATCAATAAATAAACAAACATAATTAAGAGCCCAGCTGGAAAATTAGCAGTGCTTAAATATATATAGTAGTTATAAGATCACAAAGACCATTAATAGAACTTTGCAATAGATTGTAAGATGAACTGTAATTATTGAGTAAATGCAGTAGCTAAAAAACACTGTTACTCCAATACAAAGTAACTAAATTTCAAGAATCTGAATATGTTAATAAAAGAAAACACAGAGAGAGAGAGAGAGAGAGAATATAAGAATACTTATGTTGAAGTAGCTAAGATTTTGTGAGAGGAAGGAAGTCCAAGTAAGCAAAGCTACTACGACCTTGGTCCTCATAACTAATGCCTTAACCATTCTCCCAATGATGACAAGATCTTGTGAATATCATCACTAGTCACCCTTTCTCCAATCCTCCCAAAAATCCTTGTTGCCAGATACTCCTTGCTCCTCCTCCTCCTCCCATTACATTAAGCACTTTGGCTTGAGCCTTTCTTCCATTTTCTCGTCCCTAGAAACCACTATAAACCAAAACAAGAAATCAGGTTCACAACATGCACAAATCAATTTAGAACAAATGCTGGGATAGAATGAAACAGAATAACCCTTCTCCCAAAGGAACCAATAATATCCAACCCAGTGAAATTTGAACAAGGAAAGATCTTTCGTTATACATTTCAGAGGAAACATCACCCAGAATCAACAGTGCTGGAATCTGAATGAAGACCTATTCACTTGAAAGAAATACCAATTTGCACAAATAGGGAAACCCTGGGTGAGAGGTGATAACTTAATTACAAATGTACATTCAAACAATTCTCATCTAAGCTCTAAACATTAACTTTCAAGCAGCCCATCATCAAACAAATTAGTCACTCCATATTTTTTAAAATTAATATTTTTAGAACAGTTAATAAGACTGAACATTCTGTGATGCAATAATTGTAAATTAGCTCTGTTTCAAACAGCAGGTACAAGTAATATATCAACTGACAACTTCCCTCCTCAAATCTTTGGGGAAAAACCAGACCCGACTCGCTTCCAAACAACTATCCACAGAGCACCAAAAATTGCAAGTCTGACTGCAAGTACAAACAAAACATAAAAATAAAAAACTACAACAAAAATTTAACAAAGTGAAGCAACCATTCAGCTTCTAACAATTTATATCTACCAACAATCTTTCTCATTTATCTCAATTAGATAAAGATTTTATAAATAGTGGCTTGCTGCCAATTCATACAGTAATTATGATACACACTGCAGCTGGTATCTTCTCATGTTTGATTATCCCACAGCAAATCTCAAGGTGATGGCATTTAAACCAAACTAGAAAGTCCGGCACCTTCGGCGAAAGCGGTTGGATTGGTTTCAGATTTGATGTTTTTTCGGCGAAATGTCCAGAAAATTCGGTGGAAATGTTCGTTTAGTAAACATATACCCCATGAGAAAAATCAATGGAAAAAATGAAAAAGGAAAAAGGAAAAACCTGTTGACGTCGAATCTATATTTGATTTTGATTTGAAGGAATCTGACACCTGCAGTCAACTGTGACTGTGACATCTGATGCAATTAGGTTAATGTTGCAGAAGAAGGAGGGAAAACAAAAAAAAAGGTGGCAGATAGGATGGCAGAAACCCCAGGGCCAAAATAGTCTTTTAAGTTTAAATTTGAGAAAAATATTGTTTAAGGTGAGTTTTTCAAATTTTCAAACAACTCGTTAATAATTTGATAGAAAATTATATATATATATATATATATATATATATATATATAATTGACATTCAAAAGAATATGAATATAAATGAAAATCTCAAACCTCTTTCGGATTAAAAATTAAAAAATTGTAATTATTTTGACTTGATGCAACAAAAATTCACAATAGATAGGTTAAAAATTATTTTTAAAAATCTCTCACAAAAATTTATTTTTAAATTTAGAAAGGAAATTTTTTGATTAATTAAAGCCACGCTAATTTTAATATAAAAATTTAAAGTGAGCTTTACTAGTTTATTAGGAAATTAATTATGTTTCTTACTTTAAAACACTTTGAAGATTCTCTAAAAAAATACTAAGAAAAAAAAATGATTTTATGTTATTTTATTTCACCATTAAAACATAAAATAATAAAAATATACAAAATTTCTTCTAAAATGAATAATTATTTTAAATTATTAGTCTTTATAATAGAAAGAAACAAATAAATGAGTTTTAAAGATATAATTGACTTATTAAATTTTTTTTTTTATTTTTCTTCAAATTATATTTTTTTCCATTTTTCCTCCATATTTATTTACTTAGTATTTTCTTGGGTTACATTATTTCCTTACAATTATTTTTATATTTTCAATTTTGCTATAATAATAAAATTTATAAAAATAAAACATCGCAAGTATGAGTCAGAAATAAAAAGTTTTAAAAGATACTTTGTCATGCTTAACTGTTTATTCTAAAAGTAAGACACAAAGAAAAACAAATAAAATATTATTCAAAGCGTTTTCGATTTTTGTTTCGAGAACATGAATACATTAAACATTAATTTCATATACAAAGAATAATTTTGAATAAGGCGTTTCAAATTTTTTGTTTTGAGTAATATAGAGAACACTTTTAAACATTAAATTTTATATAATAAAGGAATAGCTTGGAATATGAGTTTTCAAATTTTTGCTTATGAAATATAGAGAACATACACAAAAAACAGTTTTGAGTTGTTATGCTTTTCAAAAGGATTGTCAGAATACTTTGCAAACAGTGACCAAAACAAAAATATAGGGAAATATAGTAAACATTTTTCATTTTATTTATTTTAGATAGTATTTAAGGGGTTAGTTAAGAAGAAGCAAGGTTAGGCTAAGAGGTTTTGGGGAAGTAAAAGGTTAACCCTTTTCACTCTCAACAGTCAATCGAATCTTTTTCTCAGTTTTCTCTCTCTCCTCCTCTCTCCCGATTCCAAATTTGATCTGCCATATTCTATTTAGCGTTCTTTGACTTTTTCTTCGTTCATCTTTCTATTGGATTAGGGTTAGGGTTAGGGTTACGGTTATCGTTAAGGTTCGGGCTGGGGATTTTGCTCTTCGTCCCCCCTCCCCAAGAATGTATGCTGATCGGGTGGAGGCAGGAGCTAAGAGGTCTGTGTACGAACGCCTCAACGGAACATCCCTAAACGATTCTGCCCGCAGGCGTCAGTTAACTGGCAAGAGGTTCGTTTCCTCCTTTCTTTTTCCCTGATTTTTACTCCCAAATTGTTCTCTTTTCCTGAGATAAGTGTTCCATAGAAAATTGTAGCTTCAAGGTAGTTATTTTTTTGTTTCTTTAATTTGCATTTTCTACAACTCTTTCTGTTCCGTGAACAATTTTTCTCCTTTCCATTTTTGGCTTGCGATTTCGATTTAATTGTATGTGGATTCGTTTGATTGTCACTATTTGTATGGGAGGTGCCATTGTTGGCTGAAAGTAGCGGCTTTTGTTACTTGGTTATGGCGAGCCACTTGGGTTTTGCACTGGATTGTGGGATTGAGCTTGAATCAGGAAAATAGGTTTAAAGAGTTTAGCTTTTTATCAGTGCCTATGGCCCAGTGCTTCTGTTCATGACTCCAATTCAAGCTCATTGTGTGGTTGCATCCAAGGTCCCAGTTTTGTGGCGCCTTCTTTCGGTTTTTTTAAACACACGGCTGTAAAGCCAGACTTGTTTTCCATTTAGATGAAAATCTGCAAAATTTACTCCTGAAGTCAGAAGAAAAAAGAAGCTAGGATGGATGTTCTTGGGTTGGAGCAGTGACTCATCAAAAGGCTATTAAGGCTTATGCCTTGAAGCTATGATCAACTCTTTAATTGGGCAAGGAAAGAAAGAGATTGAGAGAACAAATAGAATATTTTTTGCCTAGTGTAATGGTGGCAGTTTGGGAAGTTATAGAAGAAAGATATCGGAGAAAGTTGGCTTTGTGGAAGAGACAATATATCAAAAGGGGGATCACCAGAGAAAGCACTCACAAGCCTACAATTTTTACAAGTATCTCGTTCTACTGACTAGGAGAATTAATGTGAGGTTAGAACGGATTCAAAGGACTTCTTTGGGGAGAAGGCCTCGCATTAAAAACCACATCCGATTAAGTGGACACTGCAACTTAAAGGTAGGGGCCTGGTGTTAGAGGTTTGTATAATCTAATGTGAGCTCCTTCTAAGGCGGTTTGGCGCTTGGTAAATGAGACAAAGTCCTCGTGGGAGAAGTCATTAGTTCAAAGTTTGGGAGGATTTAAATTCATGGAAACTTGCAGAAAGTGAAGAGGGCCCTATGGGACAAGAGTCTGAAATAGATTAGAAAATGAGTGACTCCTTTTCCCTAATCTATGTGCAAAGTACCAGAGAATGGTAGGAGGGTTCGCTTCAGAAGGACTTTGGTGTGGGGAACAACCTTGTCGATTACTTTCCCTTCTCTGCTTTCGATGCACGTTAACAGAGGTTTTGTATGTGATTTATGGATCCGTATGGGGAGGGTCGTCCCCATTTCTCTAGATCTTTCAATGATTGGGAACTAGAGGAAGTTCAGTTGTTTTTGCACGTCATTCAACGAAAGAGTCATCTCTAGTGAAGAGGATGGGTTGCTTATGAAAGATGTTAAAGATGGACTATTTTCGGTGAAGCTTTTTTATTTGCTTTTGGCCCCGGCCAAGGACTTGCTTTTTCCTTCCCGTTTGGTCTAGAATCCTTGGGTGCCCACAAAGCTGGGTTTCTGTTTGGGAAGCTTCGTAAAGTGTTAACCCTGTGACCAATCCAAAGAAGAGGGGGAAAGCGTTGGTTGATAGGTGCTTCCTTTGTGGGGAAGGGGAAGAAATAGTTGACCATTTGTTGCTCCATTGTTCAAAGGCTAAGATTCTCTGGGATATGCTTTTAGCTATTTTTGGTGTTACCTAGGTGTTTCCTCTACCAAAGGGCGGGAGACTCTATTGTCTTCGCATGGTTCTTTTGTGGGCAAGTTAAAGGTAAAGGCTTGGATGGCGTACCTTTTCATTTTTGACACATGGTGGGAAAGAAACCGACTTGTTTTTGAGGATGATTATTTCCATTATCAGGATACTCTTCTTGTAATTGGTCTTGGTCAACTTCAGACAAAGCCGAGAGACCAAGGTCTTGCAGACTTTTTATATTGAGGTGTCGATACAAATGGGTTAGGGTTGCAGAGCCGGCCACTACTACGTATTTGGGCCTCCCTGGGGGTCTGCACAAGCTCACAGATGTGGGATACCATCGAGGAAAGGTTCGGGGGCGGAGACTAGCCGCCTAAAGGCCAATATATCTCCAAAGGGGGAAGAGTTATACTTATCGAAGCACTCGTCGAATCTCCCCTATCTATTTTATGTCGCTTCGATCCCGAGTCTCGTGCAAAAGGCTAGAAAAAATTCCGTAGGGACTTTCTCAGAGTGGGGATCCCGGGAAAAGAAGTTTCATTTGGTGAGTCACACTGCGGTGTACAAAGATAAAAAGTTGGCGCTTGGGGGTCGAGGCTTACACAATCTAGAAACAAAGCCTCGTTAGGGAAAATGGTTGTGGCGTCAAGAACGAAGAATTTTGAGAAGACTATTAGAAGCAAATTGGGAATCTAGTGGGGGATGGTACCCGTGAAGTTGTGGAACGCTGACAAGTGCCATTGAAAGAAATTGTGAGCTGACGGATATGGTTCGCGAACAAATGATGTTGGTGATGGTAGCGCACTAGTTTTGAAAGATGTCCGGGGGAGGTTGCGGTACAACGCTTCCCAACGATGGTGGCGGACCGCTTTAGCAGCCATTCAATGACTGAAATGAGGGAGGTGGTGAATTTTATGAAATGACCCATCCCCAGTGTCGAAACAGAAGACAAGCCTGCCTTAAAGGGTACGCCAGTCATGGTCCAAGTAGGCCTGTATGAGGTTTTGAATCGCATCAAGGCCGAGACAACACCTTTTCCTCGCTTTATCGCTTGGAACACTATGGTTCCCTTAAAGGTGGGATTTTTTGCTTGGGAGGCATCTTGGGGTAAGGTGATGACTCTAGTCCAACTCAAAAAGAGAGGGAGATCCTTAGCCAACAGATGTTACCTTTGTGAAGAGGAGGAGGAAACCCTAAACCATCTTCTAGTTCACCGTCTTGAAGGCCACAAGCTGGGAACTTATTTTGCCATATAGTGGGGTTTGGACGGGGTCTTCCTTTCAACACTGACAGTCCTCTAGCTTGGCAAGGAAAACAAAAGTGGGCAAGAAGGAAGAGTCCTAGGGTCACAAACAGGCTCTCTTCGCAAGGTGGTGTGAGAGAAGGAATTGCCTTTCGATAACGAGACCTTCTATGTATAGACTAAAGAATTCTTCATTTGTAGCTTTTGGTCTTAAATAACGTGTCTAAATACTGTGGGATGTAGACAGGAGTATTTTCGATTTTTTTAACTTGGATGGGGTATAGGTAATTGTTTTCGGTTTGTGGATTTTTTTCATGTTGGTTCTTTCTCCTGCTTTGTCCCTTTTGTATACTCCTGGTGTACTTTTAAGGTTTAGAAGCAGATCATGCATGTTTCTTTATTCATCAAAAAAAAAAAAAAAGGTCTTTGGTAGACTTTTTGACTTGGGTGGGCTGTAATTGATTTCTTTGGTTTTTGTTGTGGGTGGCTATGTGTTCTCTTTCCTTTCCTTCCCTTTGTTGGGGGTCCTCTGGATATCCTATATACTTTGGGCCTTCCTGCTGTCTCCTTTTGGTGGTTTAATATAATTTGCATTTATCTATCAAAAAAATAATAATAACATTGTCAGTTTGTTTACTTGGTTGGGGTTTGAATGGTCAAGGGATCCTACTTTATTGAGAGCAAAACTGTTTAAATAATCCTATGAATTCCCTGCAGGCAGAGGTAAGGATGACAAGTGGGGCATGATTCTTTATGAGGATGGTGAATACTCAAATTTCAAGTACAGATTGACATTTTGTAATTAAATGCTACCAGATATTGCTGCTTTTTATGTTACATCAAAATGGATCACTTTCGTATGTTTTTAATCTGTTAATTACATGTGAAGATCGGAAGGTTGGTGCTAGAGACCTTCGTTTGAAGCTTCAAAAGAGGGTTGGCCCACAAGTACCCCTGAGTGGAAAGGGATCGCTTTCAGGCAGTGTGCGAGATTTACGTGAAAAGCTATCTGGCACAATGCATTCACAACCGATGAACAGTGATCCACCAAAAGCAAAACCTGCTATAGAGGCTGGTAAACCTACAAGGAAAAATGTTGCAGTTGAAGCTCCTGTATCAGGAACCAAAAAAGTTGCAAGCCAAGTTCCTAAAAAGAAGACTCAGCAAAAGGCATGGGTTTTTTTATTTTTTATTTTTATTCCATTTTGGTCCCCACCTTTTATTACTGCAGTATGGGTCTAAGATTTAGGTTAGGTATCAATGCATGCTTAGCTGATGGATCTAGAACCATTATGTTGTTCCTTTCTTTTATGTTTTGTGGACCAATGCAATTTTAATACCACTTTAAATTATAAAAAGGAATGGCTGACTTTGATGGTGTGGTATATATTGCTCTCATTCAAACACTTTTTAAACAAAGATATTGGAGAAGGTAGAGAACTTGGGCCTGTTTGGTTTCTGTTTTTAAAAAACTGTTTTCTGTTCTAAAAAACAAGGAGAACGAGAAAAACAGTGAGAATACGTTTGGTTCCCAGTTTTTAACTGTTCAGAAAAACACAAAAAACACTCAATCAAGAGAACAAGAACAGTTTTCAAAGAGTACCAAAATTTTGTTCTCTATTTTCAAAAACAGAAACCAAACGGTCCCCTTGTTTCTTGTTTTGCTTGACTGTCTCCCATTTAAACTAAGTCTGTCTCTCTCTTCTTCCCACTCTGTATCTCTACATCTCTTTTTTGCAACTTTGGGCCTCCTACTAGGACTAAAAATTAGGTACCTAGTTTGTTTCTAATGGCATTTTATGATAATAATAGGAGGAACCTACTTTGCTAATGGCATTGTTATTGTTATTATTATTATTAGTCGTAGTGCTAATTTGATGACTATATTTGCTTTTACCCATCAAAAAAAAATATTAGTAGTGCTAAGGGCATTCCCCAAGACAGTGAAGGAGGCTATAACCAGCTGGAAGAGATCCTTTGTGGGAAAGAAGAGAAAGAAGACTTGGAATTCTGTTCGTTTGGGTATTTCTTGGTCTATTTGCAGGGAGAGGAACTGTATAGCTTTTAGAAATGGGACCTTAGCTGTACAGCGTGTAAAATGTTCTCTTATTTTTAATCTGTGGAGCTGTGTTTGAGACTTATATAGAGAAGGCCTTCTATTATAGGTTTTGTAGTGGTAGACCTCCACTTGAGGGCTGGTTTGTTTTTGGGTTTAACTTCTATTTGTTTTTTCTGGGCTACTTGTATACTCCATGTAATTTTAGTTGTTTTTGGTACATATGCTGTGCTTATTTATCAAAAAAAAAGAAAAAACATTATACAGAGATTGCTCTTAGCTAACTGCTGACGATATTAGAATTTGAAATTAGAGGTTGGAGCTAAAATTAGAATTTGAAATTAGAAAATAGATGTTGGTAACTCTGCATTGTGTCTCTTGGCTACTTGTAGAACTTTGAGATTGTTGATTACTTTGCACGTATCATTCCGATTCTCGATACCCTACATATATCAGTTAATGTTCATTAATATGTATTATTTATGATTCATATTAGTTTGAAACTCCCTTGTTGGAGGGGGATATGAGGCACTTTGATCAGTTTAACTGCTTAGCCTTACATGGGAAAAATGAGAACAGAGTAATTTCCTTAATTTGTAATTAATTTTCTTATTTCCAAATTTTTCGTCTGTCATGGCATGGATATCATAGATATTTTTTGCATTCTCTGGTCTTGAAAATATCTAATAAGAATGTGCAAGATAATGTGGTGTTACTTTTATAATTGCATTGAGTTTTCTTTAGGTTTAAATTTTAACTGGGGCACTCTGCAGTTATTATCTACTATTTCTGATGCACTTTCTTTCTTTTTTTGGTAAGATATAACTGCTCACACTGATGAGGAACTTTATACAGAACATGCTAATGGTAAATCTTAACATCATACATGGTTCTTATGTTTCAATTTTCTATCAATATTTTGCACCTAGCCTTTGATGCTCAGCGACTTAAAGGATTGTCCCAATGGTCTTAGACATCTTACAATACTGATTTTTGGACTATTTTATGAGCTGGTTATTAGTTGTTGCTTTATGCCTAGTAACATGCTTCTTCTCACACTTGTAACGTCTTGCATTTTTTCTAGTCCCCCTCAAAAAACACATTTCTCAACTTCTCCCTCTGCATTAACTTCCCTTTCCTCGACCTGCTTCCTTATTTGGCAAAGGGAACATTGAACTTGTTGGTATTATTTTTCATGGTTCTGTCCTAAGAGCTGTATGGCTTTCTTTAATTTATTAATTACAGCTATGTATGTCCAGATCTTCCAGTTTCTGAATTACGTATTAGTTATGTTTGTAGTGTTGCCAGCTATATAATCTTAGTTGATTTCTCTGTAACATGCTGATGCTACGTTTAAGTCCCTGAATGCACCTAACCAATACTTTTGATAAGTTAGATAATAATAAGAAAAAAAAAGGCTAAAATTGTGTCTAAAAAGAACATGCTGCTTCCTACATGAGAAGGCTCACCACCTTAGGCTGCAACACAATATGCCGAGGAAGAAACATTACATCCCACAGTGTCTGATACATTGACCTAAACGAGAACACCCATCTTTTGGCTTAATTTCCAACAACCCATCCTCAATCTCAGGAGCCCCACAATGTACCGCCCAATCTTCAACAACAGCCTCTCCACATCCTCCACCTCCCAATCATTAGAAAAATTCAGCAGCATGGTCCAACCTCCTCCTCCTCAAAGCTACTGTAGCACCTCACTCACCGACGCCTCCTTAGAATTAGCCAGGCAAACAAGGAAAGGAAAGACACAATGCGCCACCCATCCCTCCAAAGTTTCACCTTAATCCCACTCCAATCACATAGGGAAGCCACTAACAAGAGGCCACCACTAATCCCCAATTGCCTACACCCTTGGCTCCATACCACTCTCTCACCTGATCAGAACGCCACCCCCTTTGTTCCCTCATTTACCCTTGATCACCTCATTCTCAACAGCAAAGCCGCCTAACTCCATTTGTGAAAGGAGTGCCTTATCGAGGCTCCCTAAGTTCTTTCACACTCCAATCCTCTTACTTCATATCCAAGCACACCATTGCCCACTTGCATATGTGGCTTCTCACCCAAGTTTCCACCTCCTCAAAATGTTCCTTTAAATCCAGTTTATTCTCAACTCCACCAATCTTGAAAGGTGAGGAAAAGGACAAGAAATAACTCATAAGCTAAACAAAGTGATTCTATCATGCACCCCTGCCACTCCACCCTAATATATTGTTTTTCCACATGGCCACCTCTGAATTGTTCCTTCACGCCATCCCAAGTTTCTATATACTTGACTCGAGGACCCAGTGGTAAGCCTAAGTAAGTGGAAGGAATGCCAAAGCCTTCCTATTGGGGGATAAGAAGCCAAAGTGCTTCTGGTAATCCTAGTTCAGTAGCCAAAGCCTTCACACCGTACAATCTTCATCCTATTGCGGATAAGCTCACTCGTTTTTCAAATTGATCGTTCAGCCCCTACAAAACTACTTCAAACGAATCAAAAGCCAACAAAAGGAAAGGAAGGTAAACTGTTCCCTGGAATCCTTCCTTCCACTCCAATATTAGTTCAACCCACCCCCACTAAAACGGTAGGAATTAGAAATGATGATTTAGATTTCTATGTAACTAACTACTCTCTCTAATAAGTGAGATATAGCTTGTTGACTTGATATTTCTTTCCATGTACATGTACATGTCCATTGGGTGTTGCGTCGAGTATGACAGAGTGTTGATGGATCTTTGAATGTCCATTTAGAGAGAGGATTGGTTGCAGTGTGCATATCATTCATTCATTCATGGGGGCCCTGCTTTACCGATAAAAAAAAAAATTCATGGGGGCCCTGCTGTTTTTTATTTATTTTTATTGAATTAAAGTTTAAACTTCAGGAAATCCTTTGTTTCAGGGTCCGAGAAAGAAGATACTTCTGGCATTGGAATCTAAAGTCTAATGGACTGACTGATTGACTTCTCTGGGGAATGGGAGCTGAGTTCGTTTTTTGCCTGTTTACATTACATTACGTATATCGTCAGTCAGCTATTTTCTCTTGCTGCACCCCTTAAATCAGTAGTAGGGGTAGGCCTGGCCTGGCCTCTGTGTGTGACTGTGACCTGACAGACATGAGCTCTGTGTGAGAGATTCCCCACCCACCCTCAATTCCTCCCATTTACTACTACTACATGTATCATCCTCTTCCTCCTCCTCTCTTTGATTTTTCAGTTGGTTAAGTGGCTTCAATGAGCGAGCTTGTTTATTGACTAAATACTAAAACAATTAGAAGATTTTTTAGGTTGAGACGACTCTGGTAGAATGAATCTATTTATAATTTAAAGAGTTGGTGCTTTTATTATATAATTTCTAGTTTGTTTTGATGTTGATTTCCTGAGAGAGAAAAAAAGGGTCTAATTATTTATTTATTTTTATAGAGAGAGAGAGAGAGAGCAAAAGGGCTCTAAGTTGTAGCATTGAGTTAGTTGAGGTTGTTCATTTGAAGGGAGTATTATTATTATTATTTGTGTATGTATGTGCAGCTGGCTGGTTAAACCCTGAGAGAGAGGGTGGTGGATTGGATGGAATTATATTCCTTTATTATGTGCCCTATTCTTTGTTGGTAGAATTTTATTATATTCTGATCATTACGCAGTGGATATTGATCATTGTGTGCCCCTATTCTTTGTTTGTTTGAATAGTGAAAAACACTATTCAATGAACACTATTTTGATATTCATAGAATTTAATGTTTATATGTTTTTCGTGTTTTTGAAAACCAAAAAGAAAATAAAAAAAGAATAACATGATCTCCATGTTTTTCAGAACAAAAAACAAGTGTTTTCCGCATTCATTATTAAAAAAACCGTAACCAGTTTACATCCTATCTATGAATAACTGAATACACGTATTCTAGAAGAACTCCTGTGGGTTTCTCCTTGTCGACGGATTTTATTAAAGTCAATTATTAAATAAATTAATTTTCAATTATTTTATCTTTAAATTTCAAATAATTATTGAAGATATAAAACCGTCGCATATCAATAATTCCTCTGAAATATATGTAAACCTTCTTTACTTAGTACCATTGCATTTACTTATATTAAAGAAAGAGAAGAATGAAACCTATAATTGTTCGAAATTATTTTATTTTTTTAATTTGGGAATGACAAACTGCTCTAGTTAAAAGTCATGTACATTATGGAACGGATGGGAGGGCCTGCACCTTTTTCACCTTTTCTTCTCAAACAATATAGACTTCCTAAGAAAGGAAATAAAACAAAACAAACCAGGCTTATCCTTTAAAAGAAAATCCATGTTGCCTCGCTCCCTAACCCTAACGATAAAGTCTTTTTTTCACATAAAAATTACTCATTAGGTGTTCATAAACCGTGGAAAACCCCAAACCAAACCAAAACTGTAATTTTTATGATTCACGGGTTTGATTGGTTCAAATTCATAAAACCGAAATATCAATTCTCACGGCTTAGGTGAAACCGATAGAACCGAACCGACCCAAACTGAAATAATAAAATAACATCATTTTTATAAGATTCATATATAAATATTATTCACCTAATTTCATTGTAGACCCTACAATTTTGTCCACTGTGGCTCCAAAATTTTTTTTTTTTCCTTGGGTCCTATAGCTAACTTCCAGCTTAGATAGCTTGGCAAGGAAACAAATGGTTAATGGTCTTGGAAATGGCAAAACTCGTGAATAGGAGATGCTAGAACCAAGGTTGAAGGAGTGAGGTTCTATGTTTGACTCTTGGATTCTCTAGATTAAATGAAGAAGAAAACAAGATAGAATAAATAAGAAATTTGAAAGGGTGGAGAGGGGGATATGTTACTCAAGAATCAAAAGGAAAAATAGAAAAGTATAGTGAGGGAGTTCCTAAATTCTCTAATGATAAAATACCAAAAAACAGAAAGGATCAAAAATTCTCTAATCAAAGGGAGAAGAGAGGGTTGTGAGAAAGAAAAAGAGATTATATAATTCTCTAGGATCAAAACACCTAAGAGTGAAAGAACTATGAACAGTTCAAACCACAAACTGAACTGAAACTGTAATATTTGGTTTGGCTGGTTTGAGTACTTTGAACGGTTTGGATCGGATTATAATTTTTTCAAACTAATGTCATAGGTTTGGATTGAATATTATGCCCAAACCAATCCAAACCGACCCACGAACAGGTCCTACTTCTCATAAACTGAAATCATACAAAACCCTAAAAACATCACAAGTAAGAATTTTCAAACTAAAGTCTAGTATCTCTTAATTGTTGAAGTATACATTGACATATCTTGAAAAAAAAAACAAACAAACCAAGCTTGAAAGTGCCACTGAAAATGGGTTAGGAGTTTCTCAAAAGAAAACATATCCTTTATTAAATTGACTTGACCTTTTTGGGTAATTTTGAGCAGCCTAACTTGAACAGTAGAGTCTCCTAATTAAAAAATACTTGACATACAAATCTGTCCATCTTAAATTAATTGAAAGATGTTCTTCCTCAGCAGTGATTTCCCACTGCCTTTAGACGGTTGGCTTGACATCCGACTGATCTTCTTGATGATGCCCCAAAATAATCTTTTTTTTTAAAAAAAAAATTTCCCAAAATAATTCATGTTTCAAAATAATACCAAAATTAGTCTTTTATTGCCGGATCATCAAAACAGTAATCATTAACTACGGTTTTAAGCTTAAAGTTGATGATTATGGTTTGGATGAAAGGACAACGAGGGATTGTAGTTTGAGTATTATTTGAAACTTGAAACAATTTGGGAATTTTTTTTGAAAAGGATTATTTTGGGGACAAAACTCTGATCTCTCCTCTTTCTTATGCTAAAAAAATGCCCCATGAAATCAATCATCTGCATATAGTTGTTGGGGCTTTGAATCCTTTCTTACTGCTACAAAAATTAAAAAAAAGTTTCACAATCACCAATTGTTATGAAGCGTGGGTCCTGGTCCTTCATGTGAGAGAGGGCACTCTCTTGATGCTCCTCAAAGAAATAGTGAATACATTGTAATGGCTATTGGCGGCTAGCTAGGATGATGATGATGATGATGATGATGCCTTCTCCTCTCTTTAAGAGATCATTCGATATTATTTGATCTCCTCCTGGTTTAGGAGAATTGAATTGAATTGAATTGAAACAAACAGAAGCCTAGGAAGACATACAGTTAGGATGATGCTTGCTACCTTTGCTTTGCTTTCTCCTTCCATGCCAAGTATTTTGCCCTTTCTTGCTTTCTGTATCTTTTTCCACTGATGCAGCCAATGACATGGATTGATACTGGTAGAAAGAAGGGGCCAAAGGCCGGGCGGGAAGACAATATAGAAAATAATAGAGAAACAGTACTCACCCACAAGTTCAGACACAAACCATATTATGTTTACAAACCAAACGTAATGCTTTTAAGGCAATTTTTACATAATTTATACAGACAAGACTAACAACAATCCAGTGGCCAGAAGTAAGCCAATGATTTATGCAGCCTTACTCGAGCTCAATTCATAGAATACTCAAATTCGACGACTAGGAGCACTGGAGCCGAACTCTGCTTGAGAAGTCGGTCGAACAAATCGAGTATTGCTAACATTGACTCCGAGCTGCCTCGCGAGCTTTACTTATTTTATTAACGAGTCAACTCGAGTCGAGTTCAAGTGATAATTATTTATTTTAATTGATTGAAGCTATCGAGTCGAGCTCGAGTAGCTCGACTATTTTTCAAGACGTTTCAAACATAGCCTTAAAAAGCCTCGATCGAAATTCGAAGCTTCAATTTTAATCGAGTCAAGTTCGAGTTTGGCTCCGCATCGACTTGACTTGATTCGATTACACCCCAACTAACAACATGACCATAACCCTTGGAGCTAAACACCAAAATCTTATAGCTTTTTGAAACACAGACAAATACCCAGAATATGCCCAAAATATGTGTATGTATAAAATGGTATAAATTTACTCAAGGTCTATGACAAAAATAAACTATAACACTCAAGTGTTGTGCAATTTAATACATTTTTTTTGTAAAAAACTGTCGCGCTAAGATAATTCAACTTAGATATAAAAACTCATCGGGTTCCTTCAATGCAGTAGTTTCCTCTATCACAATTTCATTATAAAGAATTTAATTACTAAGTTCAGGATTGTAAAGATCCGTTGTTGGTGTAACCAACTGAGACATCAACAAATGCCTGTAATTCAATGTGTAAGTAGATTCTATCACTACCTTTACAACAGTCTGAATTACTCAGTTCGGGATTAAAGATCTGGTTGTTATGTAACTAACCGAGTAGACGGCAAACAAATGCTCAAATGAGTAGTAGCTCACGGACATCATAGAAGGGTGGAAAAAGGCATCTTCTGCTAACGATCTTGCTTGTCTTGAGGAGACTGACAATAGAATTATTTTTTACAATTAGAGCACATGGAAAATCCTCAATGAAATCCACAGGCAAATCACGTTTAAAATGTGTAGGGAGTACAAAGCAACATACCGGCTGAAGCATCATAAATTCCAAGAGATGCATTATTTTGTGTCAGTTTTGCTGCTTCCAGGAAAACTTCACTCATGCTCAAGCAGGTAGATGATAGAAATGATCATTTCTAATCTAACAGCACACCCAAAACTACAAAATCTTAGGAAAACACAAGTGTAAATAAATCAAACCGTTATATGGGGAAAATATAATCATGACTCAGGCATAACAAGACTAGACTATAAATTGCTGGATCAACCAATTAAATAAACACCTATGGGATAATATTTTCCTCAAGGTTCAAAGAACATGTGAGCTTGATATGCGCACATTACAATAATGTGTAATCAAAAT
>JAEQBH010002433.1:0-161027 GCA_016808115.1 Tetrastigma voinierianum
GAAGCCAAAAAAGAATATGTGGAGCACAAAGAGGCTATCACCTTGATGAGTGGAAGGGAAAAGGAGCCTAAAAGAGTAAAGGTTAATGCCAATGAGTTAGAGCAACTAGATGCAAAAGAAAAGGAATCAACTGCTTCGTAACTAAATGCAATGAGTGAAGGAGCTATAGAGAATATTTGAAGATGACTGGGTAAGGTGAAAAGAAGTTAGAAAATGAGAAAATGACCTCTATGTCCGTGGGTGAGTACATTGTTCAGTTGAATATGAATTGAAGATAACATTGTGGAGAAAAATATGAAAAAAAAAAAAATTTTTAAAAATGATTTAGACTATATGCTCAAGTCGCTACTGAAAGCACAACTACTGTGTTCTTAGGAACTGACAGAGGGAACCATCATTATTTCTATAGTTCAATGAGTCAAGTTGACTCTAGAAAACTAAGCAACTTCTTAGGAGGCAACCCAAGCTTAGTAATGTTTCCTTCTCCCTTTACTAGTTTTTTTTTTTTTAGCTTTAAGTTTGTTTTTGAATAAATTTTCGTACTTGATCTTGTTTTGTTTTGTTTTATTTGTGATTTCTAGGTTTTTGGAAGTTCTAAAGTTGGTTCTAAGGCAAGGGAAATTGATGATCTTACTTGATCATCCAGGGGAGTCCTCTCTTTCCCGCCTTGTTTTTCAGCTCTATTTCATTGAGGGACATGTTTTGTTCAAGTTTAGGGGGACAAATTGTGGTAGAATCAACTTTGGATTTCCTTACTGTCTTGTGTTATACATGTTTGTGTTTGTGTTTAGTTTAGTTTGGTTAGTCAATTAGTTTGTTGAACCTGTCTTTACATGTGGTTTTTCTTTCTTTATTTTGGTTGTTTTGTGTCTCATATGAGTTGGTTTGGTGCTTAATAACTGTTTAGAGAATGTTTTGACATTGTGCTTCAAAAGTTTGTTTTATTTGGAAAAAACTTAGGATACCATCACATTTATGTGATCTAAGATTGAGTGTATCTAGTAGTTGTAGGAGGCTTGGTTGTAGATCATGTTTTTCAAGGAACCATCGGAACTCGTGCACACACACACTAGATCTCATTTGTAATACCTAGGTTTCCTGGACTCCTTCTTCTCTCAAACTAAACTTACTGAGAGGTTTTAACTTCCATGTTGTTGGGACATAATAAAGAGACCAATGAGCCCCCACAATTTCGAAACAAAAGAAAAAGAGAAAGAAAGAAAGAAAAAGAAGTAGAAAAAGGAAAATGTGGAAAAAGAAAGCAAAAAGATAAATAAGTGAGTTGTTCCAATCGAAACTCGCACTAGCCGAGGATTTTCAGCCTAATTCACTAAGCCAACTAGCTGGGAGTCATTGACTTCACTATCCGTTATATGGGACAGAGGATGACTCAATTTCATAATAGGTGCTTGGGTTTTCTAGTTGAATGTTCGGGGTGAAGTTTGAGGGGAACTCAATACCCATTTTCCTTAACCAACTAGTGGGGAGTCACCAATGGATCACCGCTACATGGACACTTTTCTGTGGTTTTGTACAGATCTATTTTTTAGTTTTATATTGAATTAAAGGTGCTTTCTCAGCCTATTTTTTGTTAATCTCTTTCAAATGAGTGAGTAGAGATTGGTCAAAAAGTGTCTTGGAACCTCTGTCTACATTTGAGATTTAGCATACCATTTTCACTGAGTTTCTTTAAGAAGGATTCATTGAGAAATTAAGGACAAAGCTCGCCTTGATCACCATACCCATACGACTTCATCTTTAAAGATTTTAAATGTCTTGGGATTTCATGTAGGCTATATTGTTTCCATAGAACTTTATTAAGTAGTATTCTTAATCTTATTGCTAACAATCACTTATTCATATCTATTTTAGTGTTTTCTATATATGTGTGTTTTTCCTTTTCTTAAGGATAAACAAAGATTTAAGTTTGGGGGTGTGATGATTATCTTAAATACTCATTTTATCCCCATGTTTTGCTTAGGTTTTAGTAGTTTTATGATATAAATAAGTGTCTTAATGCTCTATTTTCACAATTTTGTGATTAGGCCAACAATTGAGTAGAAATGAACGAAGTTGAAGAAAAATCGACAAAGTCATCATGAAATCCATAACAACATGTGACCTTTCATCTACGTGATGTCCTTCCATGTGACTCCTCATTGATAGTGGCACATTCTATACCCGAGGGATTTTCGTAGACACCAAGATTAGGCGTGTAAAACCCGAAAAAAAAAATTGAAAATTTCTGAAAAAAAAGGTAAAACAGTGATTTATCGATATGTACATGTTGAAAACCTAGAAGTTTTCTAGATCTCGGATGACAAAACGGACCTTGCCATTGGGTTTCTCTCATGAAATTTAGTTGCCTAGGTGAATTTCGTTGAATTCCAAGATAGTTGGAATTTCACATTTTTCAAGGCATCGGGTGTCGGGTGACACATGGGAAGCTGATTCGTGTGTGCTTATGTGTAGCTAGTAAGGTATTCTAAATCAACAATATTTATAACCTAACACCTCATACTGGTATAGCATAGCTACTATAGTACAATGGTTCTAGGATCATCCACAGGGATGGGTTTTCTTCAGGAATGGCTAATGTCAAGTTACACCGTGATAATAATTTTGATATTGGGATTAGATAAAAGAGTGATTTTGGTGGTTGAAATCAGAACCAAAGTGAAGTAAAAAGATAGAAAGAATTTCCTTGAAGTATTAGGTCACCTGGGACTTGGGTCTCAGGGCAAATGAGGGGCTCCCTAGATCTTTCCTCCCATTGGGGGATAGTAACGTATAGCTATTTCCCGAATCCGATTTAGGTTAGCTATAAAACTTAACCTCAATAACTATCCTTTTGAAAATGGCATCAATGCCCATTAATGTTCTCGTGAATTAACCCATTCTCGCTTGAGTCACTTCCCACGTCTATAAATGATAACTAATCAACGCCAACGCATCTAATAATAAGCATCCAATGAGCCGTAAAGCTACCATATACTAACCATTCAAGGTGACCGGAAGATCAAACCTAAAGCTGAAAGATATAACATCATGAACGAGAATAACTATAAAGGTTATTGAGAGACCCCGCTTACCATAGGTTCCATTGCCCCCTCTACTTCAAAGAATGAAGTTTGCCGCTCATCCTCCGTTGTCATCCTCGCAGGGTGCTTGGGCTAGTGAGAAAATGAGAGAAATGAGAGAAAACGAGAGCTTGTCTCGAAGTGGCTCCCTAAAACTATACTGAAAGATTTCCAAGATCCCATAAGTTGTTTTGGGGATTATATACCACCAAACCTTACAAATTACCAAAATAAACAAAGCAATAACCGTTACGTGGACAAAACAAAGAAAACAACAACCAAGAAACAAAAGTCAACAAGAATTGTTCTACGAAATTCGGGCAACCCTCGCAGTACTCATAGGGTTTGTTGCTTATTCTCCTCGCATGCTTCACTCCGCTTTCTACTCGCGTTCTCCGAATCCAATCGATTTCTTCATGCTCGAGCTGCATCCCTATCTTCAATATTTATAGCCTGTGAAAACTACAAAAACTGCTATAAAATTGGTCAGAAGCATTGCTAGGTCATCAACGAGCCAACTAGGTCAGTTTGGCTTATTACTACGTAGAAAGTGCTCAAAACTCACTTGGCAGTATGAAACAAGACTATTTGTAATAATCACTCCCCAACTGGTCACATTGCTAGTCCCTTATCAATGAAGGAGAATAAAGCAAATAAAAAGCAAGGTGAGGGATAATGCTCAACTTTCAACAAAGAGTCACCAACATCTTACCTAAAGATATCTCAAGAAGAGTGGTTCTAAGATATTCGCGTCAAAGAGTGTCAACTCCTAGAGAAACAGCTTGAAACCTTCCACAAAAACCTAAGTGTTAACTTGATTAGATTTCAAACATAGGCTGCCAAACTGTACTCCCCCCAAACCTAGTTCCTTTCTATTCATAGCAAATTAACTAACCTCAATAGATGAGGCCCTTGGCTTTATTTCACAACTCTTTTTGTTCTGTAGGGGTGCAATGCTGATGGTCGAACTCAAAAAAGTCCATGTAACGAGGGTCCATCGATGACTCCCAACCAATTAAGGTTTGAGGCATCAAGTCATAAGGATCTCTCAACCACTAACTCCTCAGGTTTTACCCCAAACTTTTAATGAGCTCGAGACTCCAGCACCTACAATTTTCTAAACTCCACCTATCCACCCGTGTAACGAGCAACAAAGCTCTGACTTAAACTCGCTTAGTTTAGGGCACCGGGCTTTAAAGACTTTTTCCATATGCCCCTCAGACTATGCTCGGGTTTCCAGGCAAGTGTCATAATAACTTTTTTTTTCATTTTATTTTTGCTTTTTCTTTCTCCCTCTTTTTTTTTGAAAGACACATTGATCTTTATTCAAGGGTCGCCATTAAAGATGGTCAAAATTACTAGGCCATGCTTTTGTCAGTTTATGCAAGACGCTTTTTCACTATAAATGAAACTCAATGTGAATTGTGTGGTTAGTTCAAGCTGAAGAAATAAGGTCAAGACAAGAATATTTCAATAGTTCATCCACTAAATAAGCAAAACTCCATCCTAACATCAACAACATTAGGACAAGACTCCAATTTCTCATATAGAAGTTGAGCAGTACAAAAAAAAATTTCTAGAAGTGAGAAATGAAAAAAACAACACTAAAACATGTTTTAAAAACTGAAAACATATACTTGTATTGTAAAGAAAACAAAATACTAGCAAGCCATTCAACTAAAGCAAAAGGACTTTACTAAAATATAAATGGTACTTTTCATTAACTCTCCCCCAACCGACATGACATTATCCTCAATGGGTCCGAGTCAAACCGAATTAAGGAAGACACTCGGCGGTCGCGAGGTGAAGCCTCATCCTTCTTCGTGTCTCGAGTCGGCGGAAGGATGAGCAACCGGTGGAGCGCCGAAGCTGTAAGGAATTGGGATAATCAAGTGAGTTTCAGGTAATTTAACCACGATCCTATGGTCACGCTTGGAGTGAGAGGGATAGGTATGCTTCTAGGTGTTGTTGAACCCGAGCAAGTGACGGGCCATTCCAGCAGAGTCAGATTGAAAGCAAGGATAGCTTCGTGCTGGCATCCGCTCAGCTTATGCATGAATGATTGGGATGTAGCCACAAAATTGCGGACAATGGCCATAATGGCAAGAAAATCCTGAGCAGTGATGTGAATAGATGCCATAGGTGGTGAAGAGGAGTCAAATAACTGAGCCGAGGAGTGGGCCGCAGTACTAGTGGAGCGCATCGGGGTCGAGGCGAGGTGGTGACCGTGGGGGGTGTGGCTCCGAGCTGTGGCCGTTGGAGGCCGGTCTCAGGTGGATCTCTAAGGTTCTACCTCAGAGGGTCTTTCGAAGAGTGAGGCCCTGTGCACGTAACTACTACTTCTCAACAATAAATGTGGCCTCACAAACTCTACGGGTCTCTCGATGGGGCTCAGCTAGAAAGCCCAGGTGCTCCAATACCTGACAGAGCAACCACGGAAATAACTGTGGAATGGCCTCGACTCGGTTGAGGTGCTTCCGGTGTATCTTCTCTTCGAAATGGAAGAGAGATGTCATAATAAGCTCTAGGGGGCTAAACCAAAAACCCTCCAAAATTCGGTAAAGGGCCTCTAGAATTGCGCCCCACCTCTAAATAAGGTGTTGAATAGGAAATAGATTGAACTGGCAAAGATATATCCACTTAAAAGCATCCCCGGAGGAAGTCAAGCCTTTTGAACAAAACATGGTCGCTTAATGTATCTCGAGAGAGGATCCGGACCATGTCCCGAGGTTAAGGATGTGGGCCACTACCATAGTCTCTGCTGGTCAGATCACCCAGGTGAAAATGGCGCTATCACAATTCTAAGGATGCTTTTGATGGCCGCCAATGGTGGCGGATAGTGTGGATTGCGCCATCGCGAGACGCCATGGATCGGTAGAAATCAATCACTACCCCTCAAATAAAGAATCGCAAGGAGTCATAAATTGCTCCAAAGAGTAGCAACAAGTCATAGAGTCGTGGAGTTCCCATAGTCGGCAAAAAAAGCAGAATATCGTAAAATATTCATTATGGAAATCCCACCGGCACAAGAGCTTCTTCATTGGAGCATAAGGAAGAGTTGGCTCATCACAAAGAGATATACTGGAACCGAGTGGACATCGAGAGCCGGCCGAGATCCCAGGTAGAGCAGACCGTGGGGCCTTGGCCGGGACCGGGAAGACTCGGGGCCGCAGGTCCTGGCCCACTTAAGTGGAGGTGGCCTAAGCACAGTCGGTGAGGGGCAGCCAGGCACCTGGTCCGGGGCCGAGTCCTTACACCGCGCATCACGGGATAGGCAAAGGCAGCCTGGGGGAGGTGTCGGTGAGGATTCACCGAGTCAAGAGGCTTGGGAGATCAAGAGCGAAAGATCCGTAGGGGTAGCAGGGGACGACAGCATCGGCGGCAACCGTGGGCCCTGTCTAGAAGAGGAGGGCCGCACAAGGGTTCTGGACGAGGAGATGTGGCCTCCTGTGAGCCTGCCATTGGTGCAAATTTTTGGAAGGAGGAGGCTTCAGAGAGGGAGGTGTGGTAAAGGTTACAGGAGAAGGATTCACAAGGGTGAGATCCACAGGGAGGAGGAAAATAAGGAAATGATTTTCGCAAGGGGGTGGGGTGGTTGGCTATTTAAAGGAGTGGGTGATGCGAAGGGGTTGGGGAGCAATGAATGGGGGTAAAAACATGTGGATTTGGGAAATGTGTTTGGAATCGAGGAATGTGAGAAAACTTGGTGCCCGGATTCATAGGAGCGAGGAAGAAAGTGACACCAGGATCCCGCAAAATTTCTCAACCCTTGAGAAATTTCCGCGAATGCCTCGTTTGTTCCCGCTAAGGATTTTAGCACCGGTCCTACAAAATAACATAGGGAAAATCGACAAAGCAGTGAAAATGAATAAATAATAAATAAATTAATAATAAGATGAAGAAAATTTTTTAATAAAGCAAAAGAAAAAGGGAAAATAAATGAAAAATTAAACATAAAAAATAATAAATAAAATAGATGATTAAACAAAAATGAGTGGACTCTACAATCTCAGGGGGATTGGGTCCACCCAAACCAGCTTTTTAGGAATTTAGAGGCTCAAGGAGGGTGAGATCCTCCTTTTTTGCTATGAAGGGAACTGCATAAGGCTTCAAAGTGGCATTCACTGAAAGTTCGATCATGTCCTTCGAGCTCTTGATTTCCACTAGCCTCTATCGATAAACTTGATGAATTGTAAGGGTCACCAATTTACTTGCTTTCTAAATATGTGGAGCTTTGAATCATAGAGCAAAAAATTGATCTCCTTGATGGAAAATATTTGTGCTATCATTTGGTCATGCCATTTCTAGACTTTTTTCGCAATTCTTGAATCGAGGTAATCGCTCCTATAACCTACTGAGGTTGAGAAACCTTTTGAGGCCAGCTCTCCCTAAATCCAAGTTAAGCTTTTTAATTGCCCACCATGTCTTGTATTCAATTTCCACCGGGAGGTGGCATGCTTTGCTAAACACCAGACTATAGGGGGACATCCCAAGAATAGTCTTGAAACCTATTCTGTATGCCTGTAGTGAGTCCAAATGAATTGAGGACCAATATTTTCTATCGAATTAACCACTCACTAAGATAGTCTTGATCTCCCCTGCAAGCTCAACTTGCCCACCGTCCGAGATGGTAAGGGGTGAACACTCAGTTTTACACCACATTTAGCTAGAAGAGTTTCAGTGCTGCTCAAGGTAAAGTAAAATTCTCCATCACCGATTATGGCTTCGCACCCAAATCTAGAGAAGACATTCTCCTTATAAATTTAAGCGCCACCCCGTGATCATTGGTTTTGCAAGGGGCGCTCGACCATTTGGACACATAATCAACCCCCACTCAAGATGCCAAATGGCCCAAGACGCAGGGGCTGGTCCTGACAACCACGCCTCCCAAACATCGGTCAAATTCCACACTGGGTTTAAGGGCATCATATTGCGTGAGAAAGTTTCCAGTCTTTTTGGCATCGATCACAAAGTCGGCATATAGCATACGCATCTTTGAAAAGGGAATGCCAATAAAAACCGGATTGCACTTTCTCATAGCGCCATAAAGAAATGACCCCATAGCATTTTGCGGGTAGTGACCGAGAATCCTCAAGTTCCTCTTCAGCACACCTCCTAATGATTTGTCTCAAGACGTATTTGAAACGTAAATGGCTCCCAATAATAAGAATGAATTTTTGGCGAAGAAGTATTTTTTTGTCCTATTCTTTCCATTCACCTAGGATTTCCTACACAAATAACAGCGATATGTGCATACCTGTGTGAGCATTCTCTACAAACAAAGCAAAGACTCTTCGTGGAATTCCTCACACGGGAGGACTGTGGGGAGTCATGAGCTATGGTCAGCACTAGAGAGATGGTCCGCCACTACATTCTCTACCCCTTTCTTGTCTTTTGATCCGAGATTGGAATTTTGAGTAGAAGAACTCCAATTTATTTTGCCTTAGCATCTTTCTCTTGGTTAAAAGGTACTTTCAATCAGAACATATTAAATACTGACCCTACCACAAGTAAGCTCGAAGGCATAGACTATCGCATAGTTCTTTTTCATGGTTGTGTAATTCCTCCGGTTTCATTCAGAGTCTGCTTTCATAATAAATCACAGGCCGATCTTCCCTCTCGCTCTAAGAACCGCCCCGATAGAAATCTGCATCACACATTACGCCAAAGTGAGCCGCTACCGGGTGCTCTACCATCGGCTCAGTGGTCGTGTGTAATTTGAGTCCTTCGGTCACGCACCTATCATCCCAAACAAAATTGGAGTCCTTTTCCAAATGTACCATGCGTTTTTCAATGAGAAGTCCTGATTAAATTTCTTATAGAAGCCATAGCTGGCCAAGGAACTGCCTCATTACCTTGAAATTTTTGGGAGGTGGCAGCTTGGAAATAAGCTCAACTTTGGCCTTATTGAGCTCAATTCCTGTGCTAGAGATGACATGCCCAAGGACAGTTCCCTGATTCACCATAAAACTGCATTTTTCCCAATTAAGCATCAAGTTTTTTTCAATGCGCCTATGGAGAACAGTTTCAAGGTTGGCTAAGCACTCCTTGAATGTACCCCCATATATGGTAATATCATCCATATATACTTCCATAATGCGCTCCACCATATCATTGAAAATATTACATACATTCGTCAGAAAAACAGGACAAAGGCATCCTCATGATGTCCAAACGATGCATGTATTTTCCTGTCGCAACGCAATCTCACCTGAAATCCAAATACCATTCAAAAAAGAATAAAGACGCCAGAATTCTTCCTACAGTTGATCAAGAGCGCAAAGGGGCGATCCTTCCGCATTGAAGCTACCAGAATTTATGCACACCTCCCACTGCAAATGGGTAGGCATATTCTCCAATATTTTAACATAGTCACCCCGATTACCGGGGGTACCTAATTCTGAGAGAGGGCTCACTGTGTGGACTACCTAAAAATAATGCAACAATGTCGACTGCAGAGCAACTTCAAAGACAATATTCACCTCTTGCATATAGGTTCACCATGTCTCGTGGTTGAACTCTGACCGGTTTGGGTTTCACCTCCATGTAAATGTGATGAGTGCAAACCAAAGGGCTTATCCCTTAAATCGATATCATGCATCTAATGGCTCTATTTGTACTCCCGAAGTCTCAAGAAACTGCCTCCAGGAGGCATTCAGAGATGAGGAATGACAATAGGGGCATTGGCCACCTTCCTCTAAATATGCATATTTCGCTTCTTGGGAGAGCTTAAGATCGCTTTTTGGGATTCTTTATCTTCTTTCTTCCACTGTCTCCCCAACAACAAGTGGGAGAATTTCTTTCTCTCTTTACAAGAGTCATACAAAGAAATAATTCATGAGGTTTCATTTGATCTTCAAAAAATCCTACCAATTCTCCACCAAATCTTCCGTAGCTGTTGTTGCTGGGACTGCTCTTCCACAATGGTTTCACTAGACATACTTTTCCCGACCTCTCCTCTGTGCACATGCTTTTTGCCTAGGAAAGATATTGAGTTCCTAATATATTCCCAAATGTGTTTACTACTCCCACTGACAATTTATGACAGATTTGAGGTAGCCAAAAAATGGCCTACCATGTATAAGCACATAATTGGCTCCCACAACTACGGCTTGTTTATGACAAATCTAAGTCCACTTAGTAGTAGAATTTGTCTATCATGACCAAAACATCTTCGAACAAGGTTCAGAATTTGATCGACTCGTCTCTGCTAGAGATAATGATGGTAGGCTTCAATTCTCCCAATCCCAATCGGTTGTAAACGATAGGTACAGCCGACACTATTCCAAGTCTGGGGTAATGCCTTTCCACACAAATTCCTCCAATATCCACTAAAATAGTAGGACACCCTGGGTCTTTGTACTTCACCGGAGTTTTGCATAGATGATGGCACCCCATCCTGCTTCGTCAAGAAAGTTTTACCGAGATATTCAACCCTTTTTTCACCATGCACAAGTCTTTTAAAAACTCGGGAGTATGTCAGACTTACTTAACTGCTCCAAAAGAGAATATTGGGATTCTCACTTGCCTCAACACTTCAAGAATCTCAGTTGTGTTGCTCACCTTCTTTTTGCTTCTTAGTGCTTGAGGAAATGGATGAGGCATGCTCTTCTTCATCATCTTCTTAATCACAATTTTTCCTGCTCCTTCTTTATCTTTAGTCAGATCGTTTACCTTAGCACCAAGGATCAACCTTTACTACTAGCAAAGTGATAACTACTTTCACTTCATCATATTAGAGTGGTTCAATTGCAAAGGCTACTTCATTTAACTTCTAGGTTTACTGTTTGTGAAGGAAATTTTCCTTTCGCACTTGTTTTTGCTGGTTAATTCGAATTGAATACCGTAGGGTCGTCAAATTTTTGATACTAGTCCGAACGCATCTAATCTCTCTTGAGTTCAAGCAGTTTCAAAGTGTCAACCTCTATTTAACTACACATTCACTACTTCTTCGTCCTCTACAGTTTTCACTACCACCTGCTCAAATTTAGATGGCTTGTCTAACTAGAGAAGTACTGTGGTTAGATGGTCGTGAAGTTGAAGCATATTATGGAGAGCAGAGATGCCGTGATGGTTTCACATCCAAGAGAGGTTTCAAGATTTCTCCAACTAGGGTTGTGGTGCTGCATGGCGTATCGTTGGTGGTTTGAATTGACCAACAACATTAGTTTGCTCCACCAACATCTCCTATTAAGTTAGAATAGCAGACATTATTCTCCAAGATGCTCGTTGGATCGACAAAATGAAGTATGCCTTGTTTGGCATATAAATCTTAGTCATTGCTTTGCACCTGCGTGATTTCTCATTTCTAGTTATTCAACCTTCAGTTGTTGTGAAACTTGGCTTTATGTCCATACATCCTCCTAAGATAGACACAATTCCCTTATAATCGATTGAGGTCTCATTCTTCCATCTCCTGGTTAGCTCATCCCAACCTTAGCCTCGCCATAACTGTGAACTAAAGCTCTCTAGATTTTCAGACAAGAAATCCTCCACACATAGTCTCTAGCACCTGCTTCATGCTGTGAGAAATTCCATCATAAAAGAGTCTCACTGAAGAGTTATGTGTCAAACCCATGGCAAGGACAAGCATTTATGCTTCCATTACAATTCTCCTAACATGCATAGAATTTTTCATTCTCACAGTTGAGAAGGTGGAATCTCACTTCAAACTGCTTGTTCTATAAGGAGAAGAATTTCTTTCAAAATCACGCATCTCTCTATCCAAGCCAGATGTTCCTTTGGTTCAGGAGTTTAGCCAATCTTGCTTTATCCTTCAATGTGAATGAAAAATCTTTGAGCCTCATAAGATTCATCAGATACTCTCCTATATGTCAGCAGAATTTCAACCCTCATGTATGGTTCTCACTCCATGCCAGAAAGTGGGAAGAAGTGGCACAAAGCAAGGCCTCCAACAACCATTTTCACTAGCACAATGTGAGGTATCATCCGAGGAGGTATGTGGTCCCTCGTGGGTTTATAAGGTATCGGGGATCATTTTCACGTCGCTAACTTTGTTGTTCTATAGTGGAGGTTCCATTGTTCTTAAAATTTCATAGTCTAATTCAAAATATGATCTCAGAATCTTTATTTTTACTTTAATCTTACCTTTTGAATTCTTAAACTATTGGAACATAAAATCTCACATGAAAACACAGACAACACCAAAAGAAATCAAACAATTTCACCAAAAAGGGTCAGTTAGCTTAGGAAAATAAAAAGGTATAAAACAAGATAATGAAATTAAGTAACTTAGTAGTAAATCGCAGAAAGAATGAAACGAAAAGAAATTAATCGAACTTGTGATGTCGATGACAAGTGTTCAAAGACATTGTCATTTTCACTAAGGCACCATCTCAAATAAATCTAATTCATTTATCGTGTGCCGCAGGTGTAGCTTCAGATTCTGAATCAACAATATTTATAATCTAACACTAGACAGTGTAGCATACTACAGGTATAGTGGTTTCAGGATGGTCCAATGTGGATGGGTTTTCTTCGTGAAATGGCTAATGTCGGGTTATTAATCGGGTGATAATAATTTAGAAGACCCGAGAAATTCCCAATTTCGGAAAAAGGTAAATTGTAATTTCAAAGAACTAAAATTTATTCTAGAACTCCGATGATCAAACGGATTTCACTATCGAATCGCCTCAAATCTAGCTATAGTAACGTGAAATTCTTGTAGAATTCGAGATAGTAAGAGCTGACACGCCAAGGCACGCGCTTCTCGGTGCCGTAAAGACATGATGCGACGAAGTCACTTATAACATGTACACATGTTATACATATTGCATGAGTAGAGAAATGATGGAAATGGACGGCCGAGATAGTGCCAAATGTCAAAAATCCAAGCTTAGGGACATAATGGTCATTATTTAAATTCTTAAGTTAGAAAAAGACAAAATAAGGAATAGGATCATCTTCTTCAAAAAGGGGAAAAGAGGAAACGTTGAAAAGAAAATGAAATTGGACAAGAGTCAGATTTGTGTTTAAATAAGAGAGACTTCTTCAGATTTACGCGATTCAATCGCTTAATTTATCCGATTAAGAAGCAAGTCGTCGAGACGACTCACATAAGAACTTATTATGAGTCTTTGACAACCCATGAGGTAGGGTTTCATCCCATTTTAGTTTGACACTTACTGGTGCCAGATGCTTGAGCTGACAAACAGAGCACACTGATCATCCAAACTAACACGTCGGTATTGAGTCAATGCTGTGATCGCACGTCGTTCTGCTGACGATCTGCAACAACATTTATCAAATGATCAAACTAACAAAGCAATCAAGATTAGTGACTGTTCGTGATAAGAACTGAGGGTTTCAATCAGATAAATAGTGTTCACAAATATTTTAGAATAACAGGTTTGTATCGAGTAATTCAAATTGTTTGTGTTTGATCATTAGCCCACGTGAGCTAATTTTAAGTGTAATTGATGGTGAAATTACATGACATGTTTGTGTGATTTAAATTATGTGAATATATGTAAGGATTATATATTTGCATGTGTTATGTACTTATTGGGATTGACATCAAGGCATTCCATATGCACCGGGCAATTCTAGAATAATAGAGTGAGGCATGAGGTGATCTCCTTAGAGAATAGTTTCGAGGTTGACTAAGAATACCACTATCTGAAAGGTCCATTATAACATTCCTGAGGTAGTCCATATATAAAATATCATCTGTCGGAGTCGGCCCAATTGATATCTCGAGGTAGTCCAATTAAATATAACACTATTTCAGCCCACTACTTATATCGGAGGGTAGTCCACAAATAAAAACAAATATCTTTGTTGAAAATAATTATTCTCATACGTGGCTTAGGCAAGTGTGAGGGAGTCGGTGAGGACTCGAGGTATGAGTTGATCATGTAAACATTCAAGTAGGATCACGCATGTACTTGAATGTATGTTTTCATTGGAGCATTGCATATGCACTTAGGTGGAGAGTAACCCATTTAGGTGATCTCACTATCGAGATAGCTCAAATTGCCGAGGGATATTATTTTTCGTACAGCCGCGAGAGACGGCTCATCCTAGAGACGCTTTTAGAAGAAAGTTTGACAGGTTGTGTTATATTGTATACATGTATTAGAATTCTAGAATTTTAATATATGTTGTGTATAAGAGTAAATTATTAACTCTAGAAACCATGATATAGTATATTTGTTTGGATGTATTGTGATGAGTATTGATTTATGGGCCCAAGAGGTCGTTTTTACTCATGTGATTGATGTTGGGACAAGTTATAGACTCCGGTAGAGCCTTCTTCCCGCAGACAAAGGAGACTCATCTCGATTGGTGAGTGTGGTCTGGTTATCCGACATTCACGAGTATTCACTGTTGATGCAAAGTTGTCAACAGACCCTGAATGGGGCTGCCAAATTTGGATATTGGGACAGATAAAAGAGTAGATAGGTTATGTATTCCTGCAGAGCTCTCGCATTAAAGGAGACTCGCTTCGATTGTGAGTGTGGCTCAAGTTACCCGATATTCACTAGTATCTGGTTGGCGTGGTTGTCAATACCGAATGGCGCTACAAATTTGGATATTAGATTAGATAAAAGAGTGGATTTTTGCTGAAATCGCAAATCAAATGAAGTAAAAAGATAGAAAGAATTTTGAAGTATTAGGTCGACTTGGGTTCCTGTGTGGCAAATGTAGGTTCTCGGATCTTTCATCGGGGGATAGTAACATATAGTTACCTCGAATCGGATTTAGGTTTAGCTATAAAACTCTAACCTCACAACTATCTCTTGAAATGGCATTCAATGCCCATTAATGTTCTCGCGACTAAAAACCTATCTCCTTGAGTTACCAACAGGCTCATAATGATAACTAACTAACATCAATGATCTAACAATAAGCATCCAACAGTCGTAGCCACTTACATACTAAACATTCAAGGTGAATCGAAGGACTAAACCTAAAGTTTGAAAGAGAGAACATCAATGAACGAGAATAACTTATGCGTTGAAAACATGAGAGACCTCGTTTTTACCATAGGTTCCATCGCTCTGCCCTCTACTAAAGAATGAGGGAGTTTATTTTCACTCATCCCTCTGGAGTTGTCATCCTCAGAGGGTGTTTGTCTATTGAGAAAATGTGAGAAAATGAGAGCAAAACGGGAGCTTGTTCGACAAGCTTCCTAAAAACTATACCGAAGATTTCCAAGATCTCATACGTGTTACTTTGGGGGATTATATACCACAAAAACTCCTACAAATTACCAAATAAACAAAGCAATAAACGTTATTGTGGACAAACAGAAGAAAACAACCAAGGAACAAATAACAAGAATTCTCCTGTAGGTCATAAATTCCTCGTAGGGGCTACGAAATCTCATGCTGTGGGCTCACAGCTTTTCTCCGCATGCTTTCACTCTACCTTCGCTCTCACGCCTCCGAAGTTCCACCGATTTCTTCATGCTCGACAAGATCCTCATCTTTCAATATTTATAGCTTGTGAAAACTACAAAAACTGCTATGAAATTGATGAGAAGCATTGCTAGGTCATCAACATGCCAACTAGGTCAATTTGGATTATTACTACACAAAAAGTGCTCAAAACCTAGACTTTTAAGGGTATGAAATAGTACTATTTGGGTAGTAATCACAAGCCATGTGTCAAAATGCATGCCTTTACAAGACACATGGAAAGCCATGTGTGTGACACATGGAAAACCATGTGTCACCTGCGATGAATGTGCAATTCAAGAGGTCAGAGGAAATCGGCCAAGTAACAAAACAAAGAAAAGAAAGAGTAAAAAGAAAGAGAAAAGGAAAGGTGGAAATGAAAGAAAGAGAAAAAAGAAAGAGAGGGAATGAGAAGAATGGGAAAGAGAAAGAGGAGAAAAGGAAGTCGTTGTTCGACCGTCGAACTCAGGACCAAGGAGTAAAGTCCTGGAGATTCGACTAGGGCTACGCTCAAGAGGTAGGATTCTTCCCACTTACTATTTCAGCCTTTATAAGCAATTATTTTGACCATTTGAACTGGTTGTGCCTGTTAATGGCATGGATGGATTTGTAGCTCGTTAAAAGGTTACCTGCAGCGAATTTAGTTGAAAAGTACATTTTAGTGAGTTTCCAAATGCCCTACAACCCTCGGGCGCATTGCGTGGGATTACGCAATAGTGTGGCTCTTGTATTCCAACCGACAACCATATCTTCTCGCCCAAATCATTCAAGCATTCTTAGACTCTATGAAAATCTATTTGAGTCTCTAATCTGCATATTAGCGCCGTTGATCGCATTCGGGTGCTCACATCATTGGCAATTTTGATCATAACACTAAGTGTACTAATTGCATGGCATGACATGCTTGTTTGATGAAATGTTGATATGCGTATTAATATATTGACATGTGATGAATTGTATGTGTAGATATGGCCATTACATGGCATGTTGTAGGCTATTTTGTGGGCATGTTATATCATAATTTAGCCTAGAGGATAAAGTGCTTCATTACTTGATTAAGTAATGATCTGTATGTGATGTTGATATGTGCTTGTGTGATACATTGACATGAATGAGGTAATGTAGGGAAATTATATGCATGTGTGATATAATTGCCCAGGATGCATTAGTGATGTGCATGTTTGATAAAAGTGTCCATATAGCATTCATCATATATGTGACATGGTACAAATAGGCAATGGCGCATACATTGCATATGCACGGGGACATCGCATTGAATGAGTGTGAGTGCGTAGTGTCATCACACACCATCCTTGGTGGTTGATGAGTGGGCTTGATACGTTGAACGAAGTTCAGCGGAGTTCCACTTTTCGCAGAATATGAAATAGTGCCATCACACACCATCCTTAGTGGTTGATGAATGTAGTCAGGTACCGTTGGAACAAAGTTCGGAGTTCACTGTCATAGAGCATGAAAACTTGTGCTCGTAGCAGTAAAGTGGACACATACCCCTCGGGTGAAAGACAATGATTTTTGGTTATATATATGTGTCCAATGGTGAAAGCCCGTGAAAGTGTAGGAAGTTATGGTTTGGAGTTGACAATCAAAAATTCGCCTACCCACAAAAGACTCATGTTTGGTTAATAAAAGATCATTGGAGGTACATTCAATGGGCTTTGGTTTATAAAAAAAAAAGAATTTTGTTTGGTAAAATGATCATCGATAAGAACATCAATGATGGTTTACCATCGTCTGCTTGTGTGGAGGAGCTCTGGGAAACTCGAGACATGGTAATATGATTAAAGTCACATCTCATTTCATGGCATGGTGATTCCATAGAAGAAATTATGCTTTCCATGGAATGATTTTGTGAGCTGTGTGACCATTAAGATAACTTGGGTGGGGAGTAGCTCATGTGAGTTATTCCTATCATGTGGCCTTCAGTTTTATGGGGAAATATTTCGTGAAGGATGCATATCGGTGGACATATGAGGATGTAATTGTGAAGAAGGTCGACATGTAGCCTGATATTCATTTTGTAAAACATAAGAACAAATAGTTTAATATATGATTTGCAGGAGTGTTGTAATAAACTCTATGACTATTGCACAGCCTTGGGTAATATTTTGAGTATGGTTGAAAAGGGCTCCAGAGGGCTACTTACTCGTAAATGAGTTCAGATCGAGACACAATAGTGTGCTATTGAGATATGCGATACCCATAGGTGTTCAACAGGTTTACGGTTAGTTAACAGGACCCCTGGGGTTTAGAGCGTCATAGCTTGGTATCATAGCTTAGGTGTACGATTACCTAGGAGTTGATGGGCATGGGTTTAGAAAATTGTATCCATTGTGCATTCATGTTTTGTGCTATGTGATTGTGTGTTACATATTGCGTGAATTATATACATGGTAGAATGTATATAGGGAAATATGAACACTGTGGTTAGAATATAACTGAATTGAAAATGAATGAACTAATAGTTTAGATTTGTACCTTTTAGTAGCTGGCCTAGGCATTGCTAGTTAGACAAGGAAACATGATCCATTATTTGATGTTATTTAAGACTCTATTGCTGGTAGAGGAAAAGGACACCGAGATGGTGGGTAGAGTGATAATCAACCACCACCTGCCTTTGACCAACAAGCTTTCATGGAAACTATTGGTGGCCTACAATTTTGCACAGTTATTGCAACCAGGTTTCAAGGAGGGCCAAGGAACCTCCAGAGGTTCAAGGTACACCATCCTCCAACCTAGAGGAGGGAACCTTATGGTAGTTGATCATTATTCCCACCAAGCCTAAAAATTAGTGAGGTTGATGAGGCCACCCATGCCACCCGAAAAGACTAACGACATTCCAACCAAAGAGGGTGAGTCCCAAGATGGTGGGATTGGTCGAGCCTGAGGGACTAGAGTACGACATGGGAAGAGTTCGGCCTTCATGGAAAAGTATTTTCGCATTCATCAACATGCAAAGGAACAAGAATTCCAGAGTTGAGATGACTATTGACAACATCTGAGCACGTACAAGTTCACGTAGTTTGTACCGCTTTGCTCATGATTATATGGCCACAGATACTACATACGCAGAAAATTTGAGGATGGTTCAAATTGTCCCACCAGGTAAAATTATGGGACTTCTCCCAGAAGACTGGACTGGATGGTTAGGATCCGTTATGGGCCATTGAGAGGAGTGAGGATGCATGGAACATCTAAGATGCAAATGTTATTAAAGTTAAGATGAGGAGTCATCCTTCTTCTCTTAGTCGAAAAGCATGTAGGACTCTATTTCATACTGTGGACGTACATGGTCGTGGCCAAGGCTAGTCGTGGCTCCTAGTCAAACTGTGCTCGATGACATACTTTACCGCTCACAAGTCTAGACACATGAAATGGAATTGCCCTCAAAGGTTGGGATCCTAAAGTCATGGGACACCGTAGTCCTAGTCATCGATGGGACATGCACTGCATACTCCAAGTTGTTCCTCCCATCTAGGTATGGGCCATGGAACTCGATATCGGGCCTGGCAGCCTTCAGCACTCATTACGGCCACAAGCATGTAAGAGACAAATGGCCCAGGTCGAGGATTGGTGGCTCATAAGTCGAGACTTCAGTGGACCTAGGTGTCTATGCCATTACACCCTCAGATGAGCTCCGCATCGGTTATTCAGCAGATTTTTACTATCTCGCCCATAAGAAGAGTATTGTTTGATCGCACCAATATTTATCAGCAGACTGCGGTGAAGATTTAGGCTTGTAGGTGGAACGTTGGAAAGACATTGTATTGTGAGTTCTCCCCAAGAAACTGTGGTGAGAAGGATCCGATATTATGTCATGGTTGTGGAGTTAGAGATCTCAGCGACTCAAGTAACGATGGACCTTCTCGGTTATGGACATGTTGATTTGATGTCATCCTTGCTGATGGATCGCGATGGCCCATCATGTCATCGCCGACAGATCGTAAGAGAGTTACCACCACAATAACATGATAGTATTCCGTATAAGGTTTCAAGGATAAGCATGATGCTTTACCTCGCCGCACGACTCTAGGTGGCACCGGGCACTGATGGGTCGACGGTGTGCCTTACCTTAGAGGATGAGGTGAGACAGGATATGAGTCAACCTCGGGTGGTTTGTGAGCATGGAGGATGTTTTTTCAGATGAACTTTCGATTACCCGTATAAGGATGCACACTTACATTTGAGTTACACCTCTATGATGCTCATTTCATGACTTCGCATAGAATGGCGCCTACCGAGTTAAAGGAACTTACAACCACTACAAGACTTATCGGATGCAGGATTTATTGGGATCGATAATTCACTTAAGACTCTGTTGTTCAGAAGAAGAAACAAGATTCTTCAATATGCATAGATTATCGGCAATTGAAATGATGTTTATCAAGAATAGGTACCTCGTCGAGATTGACGATTTGTTTGATCAACCGAGAGGAAGCAGTGTATTCCAAGATAGATCTCCGCACCAAGCATTTCATCGCGTAAGGTTAGGAGATGATATCCCCAGACAACATTTCGACGGTATGGCATTTGAAGTTCATAGTGATGTCTTCGGATGGATGAGCGACATTCATGGATCGCATGCATAGAATTATTCGACCCTATCTAGATCAGTTTTTAGTAGTCTCTGTTGTGACATCTTGAGTACTGAAGTGCGAGGAGGAGCGTAGGGGATAATTTGTTAAAGGATTATTCTCCAGGCGTTGAGAAACCATCAGTTGTATGCCAAATTCAGAAAATGTGAATTTTGGCTTGTGAAGTGGGTGTGGGTAAGTGTGGTATCTACTTCGGGTGTCTCGATTACTTTGGAAGGTTGAGGCAATCATAAGTTGGGAGAGACCTTAGTCAGTCTTCGAGATATGCAGTTTCTTTGGATTGGTAGGGTATTATAGGAGGTTAATTGAGGACTTCTCCCAAGTAGTTGCGCCTATGACGAAATTGACCCAGAAGGAGGTTAAGTTTGAGTGAAATGACTCGTGTGAGAGGGCATTCCATGAATTGAAAAGGAGTCTTACTTCAACTCCTATTTTGATAGTCGGTGGGACGAGTGCACAGTGTGCAGTGATGCCTCGAGATGGGCGAGATGTGTTCTAATGCGGTCAGGAAGGGTGTGAAACATGGTTCTTAGGAGTTAAAGAACCACGAGTAGAGTTACCCTACGCAAGATATGGAGTTGGTGGCCATTGTCTTTGCCTTGAAGATATGACACCACTATGCATGCAGTGGCGAGTTAGTGTTTTCGGACCCGCTGTGAAAGTCGAAGTACATCTTTATCACATCGGGACCTCGGCTTATGGCCCAGCGGATGAATGGAGTACTTGGAGGATTATGATTTCACTTTTCACTACCACCTCGATAAGGTAAATGTGGTGGTTGGTGCGCTCAGCCAGAAGTCACGGGAAGTCTTGGTTAGTGCAGCTTCCCAAGAGTGGTAGATGATCGAGACTGTGGGATAGTTTGAACTGCGGTACCGTGATCAAGCTCAGGGGACTTTAGGGAGCTTGGTGGCCATGCCTTCCCTACTGAGTAGAGTGATTGAGGCCCAAGGGCAGGACATAGAGATAACGTCCATTATGGACCATATACAATCGGGTACAAGTGACGAAGGCTGGGCCATGCACATAGATGGTAGTCTTCGGTCTGAGGGCCAGTTATGGTTCCCAGATTGGCGGTTGAAGAGGGTCTCAGGGGAGTTCCATTTCTCGTTTTGCTATACACCTAGGTGGCATGAAGATGTAGCATGATCTCTGTTGCCAATATTACTGGAGTGGAATGAAACGAGCAAGTTGGGGACTTTGTTAAATTGGTGTCTCATGGCGTCGGTAGGTAAAGAAATTTGAACAGGCGGCGGGGCTACTCAGCGTAGTTAAGTAGCGAAGTGGAAGTGGGAGCACATCCTGTTCGTTTTGTGACTTCAGCACCCACGGACATCCTAAAGGGCATGGCGAGTGTGGGTGATCGTGGACCCGGCTCACTGACTAGGCACACTAGTTTATGGGGATGACCTTGCTCTGAGGCATTACAATTATATATATGAGAGATTGTCAGGTTATGGGTACGGTCTGCATCATGTCGGTAGGGATCCCGGGTTTCTTTGCTCCATTTTTAGGAGACTTTCCAGCAAGCCATAGGGACACAATTGGTGATGAGCATTGGCTTTCATCCCCAGATGGACGGTCAATCAGAGAGGACCATCCAAACATTAGAGGACATGATATGCGCATGCGTCTTAGATGTTAAGGGTATTTAGGGAAGGCATTTACCCTTAGTGGAGTTACTTTCTGACAATAGTTACCGAGCAGTATATGGATGGCACCCTATGAGGCATTATATGGGAGGCCCATGTCGATCTTCGGTGTACTGGACGGCGGTGGGAAAGAAATTCTCTACAGGTCCGAATTTGGTGAGGAACACCTATAAGAAGGTGGACTTGATATGGAAGCGTATTCTCATGACTCAGAGCCAACAGATGACGACGACCTCTAGGGTTTGAGGCGGGAGATCACATCTTCTTAAAGGTGATGCCTAAGAAAGGAGTTGTCAGATTTGGAAAGTGGGGAAAGCAGTCGACAAGGTATATTGGGCCCTTCGAGGTACTCGAGAGGGTAGATCTGGTCGTGTACCCGATTGGCATAAGCTAAGCAGAGCTTAGTCCAGTGTTCATACAATTATTCCATATCTACATGCTCAGAAAGTACGCTCGGATCTAGCTCGTAGCAGTGGATTGGGGCGAGCTTGTTATTGATGCGGATGGAACCTTTGAGGAGGGACAGTTCGTATCATGGATAGTCGGGATAAGGTTTTGCGACGTAAGATGGTGAAATTTAGTGAAGGTGTTGTGAAATGACAGGTGGAATGGAGGGCTGACGTGGATGCAGGACACGATCGTGCAAGGTATCCTTTCTTATTCGAGGATGAAGGTACGTTGTTTAGTCATTCGATAATGAAAATGACTGTTGCATATAGATGTACTAGTATGTATATGTGTGTGTGAATTTCAGGATGAATTCTTTTAAGGGGGGAAGAATGTAAAACCTGGGAAAAAATTGAAAATTTCTGAAAAAGAAAGGCAAAACATTGATTTTTCAATACGTATAGGTTGAAAACCTGGAAGTTTTCTAGATCTCTGATGGTGAAACGGACCTTGCCATTGGGTTCGTCTCGCGAAATTTAGTTTCCCAGTCGAATTTCGTTGAATTCTGAGATAGTCGGAATTTCATATTTTTCGAGGCATCGGGTGTCAGGCGACACATGGCAAGCCATGTGAGTGGAACATGGCAGGCCATGGGTGTGACACATGGAAAGCCATGTGTCAAAATGCATTCCATGTGTCACCTTGCATGGAATGTGCAATTCGACTGCTAAATAGGAATGAGTTCGAGTGAAGGGCGGCCCGAAAAAAGAAAGGAAAGAAAGAGAAAAAGAAGGGAGAGAAAGGAAAGAAAGAGAAGAAAGAAAGAGGAAGGAAAGAAAGGGAGAGGAAAGAGAAAGAAAAGGAAATTCGAGTGTACCTACGGTCGAGCGGTAGGACAGGTAAAGTTCGAAGATTTGATGAGGGGCTACCCTTCAAGAGGTAGGGATTATTCATACTTTGGTTTATTTTTAGGCTTTAGGCTATTGTTTGGGCTGATTTTGGAACCGTATTGTGCCATGTTAATGGCATGGGATATATTTGTAGCCAAGTTAAAGGCTGCTTTCGGAGCGAATTTGGGTTGAAAAAGTGCATTTGCGAGGGTTGCGAAATGCTCCTACCAACCTGAACCTGTGTGGTGGATTAAGCGCAATAGGCCAAATGTGGTAATACTCAACTTGAGCGATCATATCTTTCTCGTTCGAACTCCGATTCACGCGTTTTTAGACTCTATGAAAGCTATTTGAGTCTCAAATCTAGACATATGCTAGTGATTGAACATTTTGATGCTCACATCATTGCAAATTTTGATCATAAAACCGAGTGTACTAATTGCATGGCATGACATGCTTGTTTGATGAAATGTTGATATGTGTATTAATATATTGACATGTGATGAATTGTATGTGTAGATATGGCCATTACATGGCATGTTGTAGGTTATTTTGTGGGCATGTTATGTCATAGTTTAGCCTAGAGGATAAAGTGCTTCATTACTTGATTAAGTAATGATTTGTATGTGATGTTGATATGTGCTTGTGTGATACATTGATATGAATGAGGTAATGTAGGGAAATTATCTGCATGTCTGATATAATTGCCCAGGATACATTGGTGATGTGCATGTTTGATAAAAGTATCCATGGCATTCATCATATATGTGACATGGTACAAATGACAATGCTTTTATACATTTGCATATGCTGCGGGGACATCGCATTGAATGGGTGTGAGTGTGTAGTGCCATCACACACCATCCTTGGTGGTTGATCAATGGACGTCACGTTGAACAAAGTTCAGCGGGTTTCGATTGTTCGCGGGAATGGCAGGAAGTAGTGCCATCCATGGCGCGTCAGCAGTGGTTGATGAGTGGGGTATGTCGCGCTTTGTTGAGCGAGTTCAGTGGAGTTCCACTATTCGCAGAGCATGAAAACTTGTGTCAGGTAGTAGCAAGCAAGGATACATACCCCCTCGGGTGAAAGACCCAGTATTTTTGGTTATATATATGTGTCCAACGGTGAAAGCCCGTGAAAGTGTAGGAAGGCTTGTGAAGCTCTTGTTGAGACACCAAAATTCGCACCCACAAGACACATGTTTAGTTAATAAAGGTTCATTGGGTACAATATCAATAGGTTTTGGTTTATAAAAAAAAAAAAAGAATTTCGTTTTGGAAAATGATCATTGGATAAGAACATCAGTGATGGTTTACCACACATTGGCCTGTGCATTGTGTGGATGGAGTCGGTGAGGACTCGGGGCATGGTACATGATTGAGTCACATCTCATTTCATGGCATGTGGGATTCCATGGTAGAAATTACATTTTACATGGAATGATTGTGGTGAGTGTGCGACCATTACATGTGCACTTAGGTGGGAGTAGCCTGCGTAGGAGTTATCTCTGCGGGCTTGGCTCGCCTTTATGGGAAAACATTTCGGGTGCAGACCAGGACAACTTTGGTGGACGAGGCGCTCATCTAGGCCGTAATTGTGAAGAAGGCCGACATGTGGCCTTGATATTCATTTTGTAAAATATATTAGAACAAAATAGTTTTAATATATGATTTTGTATAAGAGTGTTGTAATAAACTCTTAAGGACTATTGTGACATAGTCTTAGGTAATATTTTGAGTATGGTTGAAAGGGCCAGGTGGGGCTACTTTTACTCATAAATGAGTCTCAATGAATGAGACACGATAGTATGATATCGAGATATCACGATAACCATAAGTATTAGGTTGGCCCAGAGAGGAGTTTGAAATTGGCCCAGGACCCGGGAGTTTGGGGCATCAAAGCGCGATTCAGAGTTTGGATGAGTAAGATAGGACATCAAAAAGTGAAGGAACGAATTTTTGACTTAAGCGTGAGTCCACTCATGCTATAGCGTGATTATGCTTGGCTCATTCTAGTAGCTCCTATTTTTTTGCCACGATGTAACGTCAAATCCACCACGCTATAGCTTGGATGTCAGGGCCCAAAAAGTTGATAAAGCCCATTTGTTCTGCTCTCTTGGTTTTAGCTTTAAAAGAATGAATTTAGGGCATTTAAGAGGGGGTTTCTCAGTGGAGGCAAATAGGGAGGTTCCCTTGGGTGGAAACACCTTAAGGAAAATGCTCTTTTGAGGAAGAAGATCTTGAAGAAGAATGAGGAAGATTGGAAGAAAATAAGGGCTTCAATTCCCATCTAGTTTATTTATTCTCTTCTTTTCCTACTTTTCTTTATCTCATTGGTTGTATTTCCCCCTCCATGAGCTATTCTCTTTTTCTAGGGTTTTGATGTAGTATGACAATGAACTATGGTATTGCGCTTTAATTTGTAAATCTTTGAACCTTTAATCTCATTATATTAAATATTACATTCTAGTCTTCATGCTTGATGATCGATCTCCATTAACAAGATTTGTGACCTAATTTGAGACTAATAAGTGATAATTAGGTTAGACCATGAATAAAATGTCATGTTTCACTATAGAATAAAGATATTTGTGGGTTACATGTGGCTTTATGGATTCTAATGCTTAATGCATCCTTGGTTATGATTGTTTGAGGTAGTGATACAGTATAACAATTTCCATGGATAGATTGTTATTGCTTGAGAAAGAATAGCATGTGCTTAGGTGAAATCCGTCATTAATATATAATTTAGGCATCATTGGGACCATTTTGAATCTCACCATGGAAATTTGTTTGATAAAATCAAAACTCTAAATTTTCTTGTAATTACATTTTCTCTTTACATGTTAGAGATTTTAGTTTAGGATTTCTTTAGTTTAGCTTGTTTTCATATACTCTTTATCTTTGTGTTAATCCGAATAAAGTTAGGATTATTCTAATTTCAGTAATTAGTAACCTAAGCCTCGTGAAACGATACTCTTACTTTTACACTTTATTACTTGAGGCAACGCATGCATTTGTGCACATAGGCGTATACATTTTACATAACACACATCGAGCCTATCAACAGTATGATTTCATTATTTGTAATGTCTTAGTTTATAAGTTATGTTTCATGATTTAAATCAAGTCTAGACTTATCATCAAATCAATATAAGCAAACATGGTATAAGTATGTGAGTAATTTCAATTTAGACATTTTTACCAAAATTTGTACCAACCTTTGTATTTTAATTCTTTTTAACTTGTATTTATCAACTTCATCCCAGCTTCTTCATTTTTTTTTCCAAAATTTCCCGTGAATGTGTGACTCAAACTATGGGTCAAGTTAATTCAATTTAAAAAATATATTTTTAATAAATAAAGAATATTAGGAAGGCTCACAGCAATATATATATATATATATATATATATATATATATATATATATATATATATATATATATATATATATATATATATATATATATATATATATACTTGATTCAACAATACAAATACCAATAGTTGAGCTTCAATAAAGGTAAACGTAGATGTGCTATATAATTTAACAAGTACATTCAAGTTGCATATTTCAACTTTACAAACACTTTTTGAAGAAAAACAACAATAGGAAAATGCATACATATGATTTCCACTCAAACAAATACATAGGCTTACACAAACAATTAAATAGATAATCGTGTTTATTAAGTACTTCCTTATTTGTGTAGCAAATTACTTGAAGATCTCCTGCCATATCCATAACTATCATTGTTTTGCTATAGCCACCAACATGATCATTAGAAAAACGGTGGCCTCCCAAAAAATGGTGGTGGTGGCGGCGGCCGTCCCCCAAAAAATGGTGGTGGTGGTGGTCTTCCGAAAAATGGTGGTGGTGGCGGAGGCCCCCCGAAAAATGTTGGCGATTGCCCACCAAAAAATGGTGGTGGTGGCATTGGTTGTGGTTGTGGCCTATTTGAATCGCATCATGATCATATCCCCTCTGCGCCACCACCACCTCCTTCACACCGCAATCACAAATATGCAGGCGACGATAACAACGCGCGATCTCGAACTATTCGCGGGCCGTGGTGGATAAAGCCCAAGGTAAAAACACAATTTACCATACCAAATTCCCCCAACGCCCACCCCCTTATTATTTTGTTTTCCCTCCTTTTCCCTTTCCCCTTTCCTATTCTCATGATTTCTTATTCTGTGATAAAATTTTCCCTTAGCCCTAACAATCTCATTCCATCCTCTTAATTTCCGTGATCTTATCAGAACCCTAATTCACGCCTCTTTTTTTGTTCTCTACTCTGATCGTTGTCTACATTCAAATCCAGAGTTTTGGGGTAAATTCCCTTCCCTTGGTTGCTTTGGCTTTTCTGCCATCATTGTTTGAATATCGAGAAAATCGGGAATTGAAAATGAATTTTCGTTTTCTCATTTTCCAAACAAAGACAAGCTTAGCGTCTAATTTTTTTTACTTGTTTTCCTTCCTTATTAAGTATTTCCTGTGATATCTTCATTCTGATTTTATTTTTGTTTTATATCTATCGTTTAGGCTTTCCTCAAGATTTTAGGTCTTTGGCTTTTAATAGATAATTATAATTATATCTTTATGGCTTATTCTTATGCTGCATTCACGTGCTGTGTCGCTCTCCCCATACCCTACGTTTTGTGGTTGCTGAAGGAAAATAAAAGAAAATCAGTTTTTCCAAATCGGGAAACCTATTTGATAAATTGTTGAAAGAAAACAATTTTTTTTTTTGAGAATTTGTTCCAAAAACATATTATTTATTAATCTAGATTTGAGATGTTTTTGGGTTGTACCAAGCATAACCATTGACAACATGAGAAAGTACTTTTGAAAACTTTTGCATCCTACATTGGTGTGCAGGATCTTCATGGAGAACAAGCTTAACAATTGTTTTTCATATTCAAGTTCCTAAACTTTTTTTTTTTTTTTCAAAAACGATAGAGGACTGTTTTTTTTTTTTTTTTTTTTTTTTTTTAAATGATCCCAAACAAGATCTAACACCTCACGTAATCATAGGTTTCTTCTCTCTGAGTATCCATCTATTCGCATTGTTTTCTGTGGTTTTCGCTTCTATATCAAAATGTGTTTCGTGTTTATCATCACCTATTCACCGTTACTTTCTAAGATGATTAGGGCTTGGTCGATTGCTTCTCGCTCATTTTTTTTCTCTTGCCTCTTTTCATTTATTTTCTATTTTGATTCCTGTGAAAACTAATTTTGAATAAGTAATGAGAATTGCATTCTTGTTTATCTCGCTTAAAGATTCGAGAAAGTGAAATATTGAAGTAATACGTGCATTAGAAGTATTTGTGTCTTTTAAGTAAATTATAGAATTTCTCATTTCATGTGGAATTAATTTTCTTGTTTTTTTTTTAAAATCGCTTGTTCATTCAGAAACTCCGAGATGAAGAACATAGAAGAAGAGCTTAACATAGAAGAATTTCCGTATATTTCATACTTGCCTAACAAGACAAAAACCCTTACATAAATATCCTCCCTTTTGGGACTCACCCCAAAAGCACCTAACCTAAATTGGTTATAACCAAAACAACGAAAATTGAAAAGAGAAAAAGAAATATTCTCTACGCCCTCTGCCAAGTGAGATGCTTGTTTATTAACCCAAAAACCCTTACATTTTTTTCCCTTTTTCTTCATGCAACTTATTCTAATTGTGTACATTGTATTATAAATTTCCTAGTCATCTAAGGATCTTTTACAAATTGTGAAGTAGTGCAACAATAATTGTAACTATGGAGATGATGTTTACGTTATTTCATTTTGTAGTTTATTTGCAATACCTAATATATTTATTAGGTAAGGGATATGTCCTCGTTTAATTAGAAGCCGCCAATTATATTTATACCCAAACCCTATCTCTAGTTTGATAAATGTGCAATTTGGGTATGATATGTTCCTATGTGATATTTGTTTCTCTAGTTTGTTTCTCTAATTTTCAACCCTATCTCTACTTTATTAGGATGGAAGATCAAGAACAAAAAAGAGCAAAAACAATTTTTTCGTTCTTCAAAAAGAAAAGTGGAGAAGAAACATCAAATCTCCTAGTCTTAAACCTTGAGTTTAGTGGTAGAAACATCAACAAGTGTTTACTATTCCTATGATCTCCCGTGGGTTGTTGAGCCTCAAAGTCCTCAACCTCAAACAAAAGTTTCAAGAATGAACTTGATCGAGATCCCGCATTGCGTATTCCGATATGGAAACATCCTGATTATAATCAAGATGAAGTTAGACGTGCTTATATAAAGTGGGGACCAAATCAACCTATCTTGGCTGAGTATCCGAGGACTAAAACTGGAGTTCAAAATTGAAGATTTCAAGAAAGTTGGTACAAAAAATTTCCATGACTAGAGTATTCTATTTCAAAAGATGAGGCATTTTGCTTTCCGTGCTTTGTTTTTCAAGGTCATGAACCTCTACATCCTGCATTTACCGTTGATGGTTTTAGTAGTTGGAAGAGAGTGAATAATGGGGTCAAATGTGTTTTCTTGTCACATATGGGAGGTCCTGTTTCCACACACAATAATGCTGTGAGAAATGCCGGTATGCCAAGAATATATCATGCACATTGATAAAGTTAAGGAATGTTCGTGCTCGAAGAAATAAAAAGAGCAAATCGTATCATGTTTTAAGGCTACCATTGATAAGGTTCAATGGCTTACTTTACTGTGGGCGTGCCTGAGAGGTCGTGGATGAATCTATAATGTCAAAGAATCGTGGGTAATCTAATCAGATGATTAATGATGGCAAAGTCGAATGTCGAGAGAAAATGATATTTGCCTACGTAAAAGCCTGGAAATGCAAAGTATACGCCCTCCTATGATCCAAAAAGATATTTTCAGATATTCTAGCTACTTCAAAGTAAGAGAAAAAATATGTGAAGAAGCTGGAATGCCAAAGTTTTGTATTTTCGTTGATGAAGAAAGGATGCATCAACTAAAGAACGTATGGCAATTGTTCTAAGATTTGCTGGATGTTCGTGGTTTTTTTGCAGAGAGATTTTCGAGATTGTGCATGTTAAAGATACCACTTCTTAACTCTTAATAGGCACATCAAAGTTCTAACCTCGACACAATTTGCACATTCGAGATTTAATGGTGTCGTGGATATGATGGTGATAAAGAACATGCGTGGTGCATTTAATGGATCGCAGCTTTGTTCCTCGCAATGAATGTGAGTATGCATACTATGTTCATCGCTTTACTTCATCGCTATAACTTGCATTAGTTGCAACTGCTGAAGATGAGATTTCAATATGGCAATTCTTTTCCAAATCGACATGCATTGTCAATCTTATTAGTGCTTCTCCTAAGCGTCATACAGAGTTGCGATCTGCCCAAGCTATTGAGATTGAAAGGGAGATAACTAGCCAGAACGAGACTGTAAAGGCTAATCGATGGGTACTTTGCATCGAGCCGGTACTACTGGGCTGGAGCTCACATTTTGAATCCATTCAAGGGTCCGTTAGATATGTATGGTGCTATCATTAGTGTGTTTGAATGTATGGTTAATGAAGGATCTTCAAATACAATTCATGGGAAGTCAGGTTCTTTTTAATGGCAATGAAGTCCTTCGATTTCATATTCATATTGCTTATGCACAAGATTATGGGGATTACAGATATGCTTTGTCTGCATTGCAAAGATAAATCATTAGATATTTCCTTAATGCACGAATTTAGTCTCATCTTTAATAAAATCATTGCTTCAAACTCATGGTAGTAGAAGGTTTTCGATTATCTCCGACCATGTGAAATCGCTTGGTATGAAATTTGATGTTGATATACCCGATATGAGCACTCGGGGAAGATAAAGGGGCAAGACGTTCATGTCAATAGAATGATAACATTACAATTGATCATCACTATCACATGGACATATTTAATGCTACGATTGATCATCAGTTAGAAGAGTTACATAGTAGATTCAATGAAGAGACAATTGAATGCTTATGCCTCGCCTCTCGCTTAGATCCCTGACAACTTTAAATCTTTCAACTCGATCGTATTTTTTTTACTTGCTGAGAAGTTTTATGCAGCTGATTTTGATAGACAAGACATGCATTATTTGAAATGTCAACTAGATCATTATCAATTTGATGTGGTTCTCCATGAGAGGTTTCAAAGTATGTCTATAATTTCATAATTATGTCGTGGTTTAGTAGAAACAAATAAGACAGAGTCCTACAATTTGATCGATAGTCGATTGCCTTATTTTAACTCTTCCCTGCTTCTTACTAAGAATCCCTCGTAAAGAGCATTTTCTCAACCATGAAACATGTCAAAAGTACTCTTCGTGAACAAAATGGAAGATGAGTATTCGACCGATTCATTATTGTTCACATCAAAGAGAAATAACTAAGCAATCGATACTGCATTCAATATAGATGCCTGCTCTAGGAACGACCGAAGAGTCCAATTTCATTAGTAAGTGTTTATGAGTTTAAATTTCATATTATTAAATATATGTTTATGAGTTTACATTTGTATTTTGTTAGTCATATGAATGCTTGTATTATTAAATATAGCTTAGCCCCGATAAATAAAAATCTGCTTCGCTCCTCGTAACAATCCTGGCCACATCTTCCATCATTCACACGCGCCACCACCTTCACCAGCCATTGACGTAGTAGTTACTCATTTTCCTACAATGTTATACCTCTATAAGATTAGAAGGTATTTATATATCATTAATACAATATTTTATAGAAAACATATCAATTAAGTTTTCTAAATTTCAATCAACATTATTGTATTGAATAGTTTTCACTTTATGAAAATAACGACAATGAAATATTAATGTATATTGAAGTTTTCAGTCATATTATAATATCACGCTCACACATTTAACAACATCTTTCAAGTTTTTCCGATAACAATATAAGCAATAATCGCTTTATTTAGTGAATTCATTTTTAGTTAAAAACTTGTTTAATATATATCCAACTAAGGTAAGGTATATCTAAAAAATTTAATTAAGATATACTCATAACCACGGTATGATTAGGTAAACCAACTATAGGCATAAAGAAGTTTGGAAAGGTCAATCTATTGAAATCAAGAACCCAATATGTATTTAGTGTGTTTAAAAAGCAATGAGAGAAGAACACTCCTACAAGACAACCTTGAGAAATATATCTTTTTTTTATATATATAATTAACGAAAATGACTTCTATGAGTTATATATTTATTGGTTTTCTTTATGATCCACAAATGCCCTTAGTAAGTTTAGTTATTACATTCTAAATGGACAATAATGACAATAAAATTGTTACAATGTATTATCTTTAAGTTACTTGTAAGATGAATTTTTTAACACTATATTTAAGCTATGTTTCTTTCCCAAGAAAATTTAAAGAAAATGGCATTAGAAAGAAAATAGAGGGAAAAAGTAGAATAAAAGAAAAAAATGAAGAAAAAAATATAGTTGAAAAATTGTTATGAATTTTATTGAATTACGTAAATAAATGTTATAAATTTACACATTGACATGTTGATTTGTAAAAATTGTGAATATATGATCCTAATGGTTTTTAAAATTATTATTATAATAAAGATTTATTGAGGAAGCTACGTAGAAAATGAGTTTTAACCTTATAAAATAGTTGTTTATTTGACCAATCCTAACATCTACTTATTAACTGAGTATGACCTGATTCTAATTCGACTTTAGGACATAAGTTTAAATCCAATATATCCATGTAAATTGGAATATAAATGAGCTCTAAGCTAGGCATAAACTATGAGTAGATGTTTGTACAACATTAATGTATTATATTTTTTTCTATCTAAATTTTTGTAAGGTAAATTTAATTTGATAAATAGATGAAAATACACTTAAAAATAGAAAATTTTGTAGAGTGAAGGCCAAATAGTTTTATACATGTTCTATTTGTATCCACAGAATAATGAGAGGAAGAAGAAAACCTATTTTACGTTACCTTACCAATACAAAGCCAGTAGATAGACATTCTTTTATGACGTAAACAAACACACATTGAGGTCAATGATTGACTTTGTTACTATTCATAATGTAAAGTCAGTAAAATATGTTTGCATACTCAGAAGAATTCATTATATATTTTGTTTTGTGAATGTTTTGGCCTTATCTTATGTAAGATAGATCAATTACTAATCTGTTATTATTAATTCTGGAAAGCTAATTAAAAATAATGATTATTTCCATTATTATTTTATTTTTGTCTGAGGTAACATCTATTAGTCAATATTTCTTATAATTTATATTTTATATATATTATTTAAAATAAATTGTGTTTTTAATCAACGCCCTCGCGAATAATAAATTATTACTATTTTTTAATATTTTATTTCAATTGGAATTTGATTATTGAACACATGATATGAGATGGGATGCTTACCAAGCATTCACACTATAATTTTAACTGTTGGTCTTCTTTCTTCTTATCACCGCAAGCAAACATCTTCTGTCTTAATTTATTTATTAATTGATTATAACTATAGAAAATTGGACATGTTTTTATATTAATTTTCTTACTTGGTGGACTTTATTTTGTCAACCATCGTAGGTTTGTATTTTAATGCACGTTGTTTACACGTACAGAAGACTTTTAATGCTCTCGATTAATTTTTTTTTTTTTATTATCCCAATGCTCTAACCATAAAACAAATATACTGAAGGCTTTTTCCTTTAAATATATGTAACTTGAATATTTATTACACTCTACAGCTTAAATTAATTTTCGAAATTAAATAATCTTAAATGATATTACCAAAGATTGGTAACTGTTAATCAGGTACAAATATTTTAAATGATAGTGCAAAGGATAAGGATAATATAATTTTAAAGTAAATTTGACTTGAACACATTAAAGTCAAGGTAAAATTGATTTGTATAATAAAATATTCTCTTCAAGCATAAGAAGCTTCTAAGAAAATAATTTGTACTAAAATATACATAGGATGACAAAGTATGCATGTGAATGATATTTGCATGCAATAATCTATATTTATTAAACTGGGAACAAATAAAATAAAGTAGATTTAGTATTCTGTTAAGATGTCAATACATTCCAAGAAAAGACATCTCAAACCTGCCTTGTGAAAATTAAAGATAAGTAGATAACAATAGCCGATATATCCTATTTAAATGGTAAAACTTTATCTAGCCAGAATATGATCTATTTAATTATTATACAAGAATAATTTGATACAAAGATGACCCCTTTATTGGGAAATTACATATCTTTATGAGAATATTATAGTATAATTACATTGCCCACATGTAATGCAAATAATAATAATCATCTAGGTCTACGTCAAGGATATTAGATTATATAATACATATCAATTTATCCCAAAGGTTGATATATCAAATTATATAATCTAACATGTTAATATAGTTAAGATACATGCCTTCTATTTTATTTGTTGCTTATAGTTATAGAAAATTACACGTTTATATGTGGTAGACTTTGTCATGTTGGTAGGTTTTGTATTTTAATTCTTTTTTTTCTTTTTATTTGAAGTTTCAGTTTGATAAGCGCAAGCACAAACGCTCTCACTTTTTCTTGTAGATGTCCGACTTTACTGTACATTTTTTTTCAATCCCAAGATACTCGATGTTTACTTTGTTGGGATTGCGAGTGACTTATGGAATATTATAAGAAGTAATATTTGGATGGCTTTGCCAATCCAATGTAATAGTTAGCAACAAATGGATGGCAATGCCAATCCTCAAAATTATAATAAGTTAGGTAGCTGTGCTAATCCACAAAAATGTAAATAAGCAATTTGGGAGGCTGGACCAATCCACATAATAAAAACAGAAAATTGGTGGCTATGCCTACCTTCAAGAAATGAAAGTGTAGATGAATGACTAAGCCAATCTCCAAAGCACAAGATTGTAGCAAATTAACGACACCCGATATAACGCCAGAAACCCCTCAATTGCGAACCTCCACAAGGAAAATCCAAGAAAATAATCCACTATGAGATAAAACTGGCATAGAATGTCACACACCCAGGATATGCTCACAATCCTCTCAGTTTTTCCTCTCGCACTCTCTCTACTGAGCACTCATGCCATGACACCCTAAAACCCAGGAATCCGTTGACCAACCGTCAACCCGTGGAAATAGCTATGGATATCGTATTTCTCAAGATCCACGCCGGCTTCAATCCCACACCGGGATGCATTCATCTCCAGTCCTAAGTAATTACATACCCAAGCCCGACACCAAACTGCAGTGCCGAGGTCAAAATTTCCTGTAAATGTCATGTGTCTCAATACCACACCATCCAATCTCATTTACAAGGATCCGTTTAGCCACATTCAATAAAAATTTTATGTTATTTTCAAAACATATTACTATGAGTTTAATTACAAACTCTATTACATACACACGCATATGCCAAAACTAGCTCTTTCCAAAGTTTTACAAAAGAACTACACCCAACACAAGCTCGCTTTCTTCAACCTCTCTACCCCAAACGAAATGTCCACCAAACAGATACCTACACTGAATGCTTTTCCCATAAAGCATGAGCCACTCCAAGAGAGAGACTCCCAGAGTCTATTACTCCCCTAAATGCACATGAAATGTTCACTTGTGACATTCATATATATATATATATATATATATATATATATATATCAACATTCCAATAATTGACGAATTTTAATGGAATACTACATGCATGCCATGAAATGAGATGAGACTCACTCAATGCATGAAAAATCCGAGTCATCACATACTCCCATTACACAATGCGTAGCCAATGTGTGATAATATCCATCGTCGATGAATTTCATCCAATGATCACTTTGAAACAAAATCAAATTTTTAGAAATCAAAACTTATTAGATGTTTCACTTCCAAGGATCATTTTGTTAACAAAACACAAAGGCCTTTTCGTGCAGGCCGACCTTCGTGGTCCTCACCGTGAGGCCAGACACCTTCCTACACTTTCATGGGCTTTCACCGTTGGAATTATGTATAACCAATATACCGGGTCTTTCACCCGAGAGGGTATCTATCCCTATTTGCTACTACCCGACACAAGCTTTCATGCTCTACGTACTGAACTCAATAACTTTTGCTCAACGATACCACCCACTTATCAACCACTAAGTTTGATTTTCTTTGGCAATTCACGACTTCACAGACCCATGAACGCGACAAGTTCAAATACAGATGCAGAATGATTACGCCACTACATATCAATTCCATGTCTCATATGTAATGAATGTCATATGGACAATAAATCATATATTATGGACACTTATATCAAAAACATATAATTTCCAACATTTCATCTCAATGTCGATATATTAGAATTCATATATCAACATTCAATCAATAACCATCACCAAGTAAGTCAATCAAAAGCAAGCAAAGACAACTTGGTTCTCAAGACTAATTGGGGCATAAGAGTTGCCCACAAAGTAGTCCACACATATAGTCATCATAGGCCACACAAACATGCCACAACCCGGGAATAGAACAGTCCTAGATCCAGCCCCAAGACTGTCCAAATCCAGGCCACAAACATGCCATACTCAAGCCACACTTCTAGCCCCACAAGGCTATGGGATAGTCCTGAACCTCAGTCTAGAATTTTAGTCCCAATTTAAGGTTCAAATAGCCTACAAGACTATCATAACAAGCTATGAAATCAGCCACAAAGTAGTCCCCAACCTAGCCTTAAACAACCCCAAATTAAATCCATACACTCCACTGCCAACACCCGCCAACCAAACCTCAATCGCCTTAGATTTCACCAGATAACACCGAAATTGATACTAAATAGTCCCAAAAACAAGTATTAAAATTAGCACCAAATAAATCCCAAAATCGACATAACAACAAACAACCTAAGTTGTGTCCGTCTAGGAAATGGAACATAACTCAGGTCGAGGCCCACTCCGGTGATTCAAAAGCCTAACATCAAGTTCACAAATGCAAGGTTAACTTCTAAGTGAAGGACCCGAAATTCAAATTCTCTCTGCTTTCCCAACCGAAAGTTTGGCGGCACCGCGCCATGCAAGATCAAACAGGCAAAGATTCCAGATTTTAAAACAACCCCTTAGTGGTGAAAATAAATAAAACCAAAGTAGGAAAAATCCCTACCTCTGTAGCATAGCCCTATCAGATATAGATGACTTTTACTTCTTAGTCCCGACAAGTTCCATCGTTTAATGCCTGAGAACTCAAGCAGATTCTTTCTCTCCTTCTCGTTTCTCTCTTTCTTTCTCCCTTTCCTTTCTCTTTCTTTTTCTCTTTCTTTTCTTTTCTCTTGGTCGATTTCTTCCTCGGGGTGTCGATTTCCTCCCCCACTCTCCCATCTCTTACTTTGTGATACACTCTCGACACATGGCTTGCCACGTGTCACCCACGGTCACATGTGTCCTACATGTCACCTCACACGAGTCCTTACGTCACAGGTCACCTAACACCCGTCTCAAAAACGCGAAATTCCAACTACTCAATTCAACGGCCCTCCGGTAACTAGAATTCACGAGACGAACCCAATATAGTCTCGTTGTCATCCTGCATCTAAAATCTCCAAGTTTACAATGTTTTTCGTAAAGTTCAATTTTTCTAGTTTTACAATGCTCTCACATTCCCTGTGATAACCCTAATTATTTCACATCTATCATTTCAACTCTTTAGTGATTGAAAGAATGATCTCTCGAAATTCTTTCTTCTCTCACTGGAATTCCTCAAGCCTATTTATAGGTAAGTGATTTGATCCCTGATGGATTCCATCGGGTTGAATGGAAACCAATTTCACCAATAAACAGCGCCAATTTCTCATCCATATATGAATTAATTCCTATGGATGTGGTGGCAAAGTGGGGAGAAATTTTTCCTCATGAGTGCTTGGTGGAAATGAGCTTTAACACCCAAGTATCAGACAGTGCATCTCCCATTCTGAACCCAGTCCTGGTAAGGATAGCAGCTTTAACACTGTCACTAACCCCAGCCAAAAACACCGCACTCTTTAGTTTGTTCACTTGTATTCCCGAGAATGTCTCAAACTTCACCAGCTCATCCATAATCACTTCTACACTGGGTTCATTTCATTAAAATAAAGATATCATCAAAGAAAGCAAATATGAGAAAGATCGATCCGTTTTACATTTCGTGAAATCAAACCTTCATTGAGAGTCGCCTGAAAAGGATCTCGAAAAGGCTTCCATAGCAATAAGAAAAAGAAAGGGGGATAAAGGGTCCCCTTGCCGCAATCCCCTCTGACTTGCAAAAAACCCCGTAAGCTCCCCATTGACACATATAGAAAACTTGGGAGTAGTAATACAAGCCATAATGCACCTCAACATATTAGTAGGAGTGCCCATAGCTGTAAGAATGTCTAGAATGCAGCCCCATCTTATAGAGTCATATGCCTTCTTAAGATCAATCTTGAGAGCACATCTACTGCACCAACATCATAGTGGTAGTTTTTCATCACCTCCCGAGTGAGAAGGATGTCAGGGTTCGTAATGCTACGCCCTCGAACAAAGGCCGCTTAAGCTCCGGTAAATTATATCGAATGCATCTTTCATTCTAAATCGCAATAATCTTCGACGACTAGAACAAGATACAAACAAGCCAATGTGCCCATAACGTGCATCGAACTGTGGTTAGGATCTTGTGACTAAGGCACACTGCACAGCTTAATCTCACGGAGTATACATCCATTAGTGAAGAAATCTACCACCGCATCACACACCTCATTCCCAACAATGCTCCAAGCCCTTTTGAAGAAAAGAGAGGAGAACCCATCGGGACCAGGGGCCTTAGAGTCGTCAATAGAGAAAAGGGCATTCTTGATCTCCTCATGAGTAATCCTTCGCTTATCGGTATCATCCAAATGATTAGAGGTATCAAACCAAACCGGCCCATTTGGTACTTCACCGATCATCCCGTAAATTACCACCCATAACTCGATTGAAATGGTCGAGTAACCTCCCGTTTGATAGTATCCGGTCCTCACCTCGTCACCGCCCAACGTAATGGAAGTGATCAGGTTCACGAAGCTCTCGGGCTTTCGACCGACGGTAAGAAACTGCATTCGATCCCCGCCTGTTTCATCGATCCTAGGATTTTTGTTCTAAACCTCCTCCGCCATCGCTTAAGTCATGAAAGTTCTTCTCAAACACACCTTCAATCCCAACCAAATCGTAATCATTCGGGTTAACTAACAAATCGCCAGCGACCGAAGCCGGGCCTCTGGCCTTCAACAACCCTCTCTCGAATATTAGCAAATCCCCATGAAAGTTGGAAAGCTTAGACGAGCCACACATTTAAGCTCTTAGTCGCCCCATACATTAGTTCCATAAACTTCCCGGGGCCTCCAAGCATCCTCTACTGTGTCAAGGAAAGCCGGATGGTCAACCCGTGGTTAAAAATTTAAAGGGAAAAAAGCTTCTTCCTGACAAGACCGCAAGGTATCACTGAATGATAATCAATCCGTACTGGTCGACAATCCCTGATTCATAAACTCCGCCACGCATTCTAGTAGCATCCAAGGAGAACTCGTTCGAAGGGAGCTGCCTACCTTCCTAGCTACAATCGATCCCCCGCCCGACCTGGCTATCCATGTGAATCAGAGTCTACCTGAACGCACATACGACTATCTCCTTGAAAAGGCATTCACTTAAACTCTTCCATACAAAGGCTGGAAGTTCACGTTACCCCCATTCTTTCGCTTGCAACTTGGCTATATTGAATTCCCATCAAAACTGCATAGCACTCACCCTCGAAGAACAATAACCGCAGACGACTCCACAAGACTCTCCTTTCAACCCGATTATTCGAGCAAGATAAATAATGAGCGTAAGAATAGCTATTATCCCGAGACGCTTATGTAACACAAAATACTGATCAAGACACAAATATCAACCATGTTAACAACCCTGGTTCCAAAGACACCCAAATCCTACCAGCCACAGACGCTCATAGTTATGATGCATCTCCCATCCTGGAAGGATTGAATTGAAAATTCTAACCCTATTATGGATCCTTACCCGAGTCTCCAAAATGCAAACAACGCTAAGGGAATGGGCCCTAACCAACGTGCTCAATTCCTTTTGTTTGAGGGAATCATTCATCCCTCTAATATTCCAAAGAAATTAACTTAATCACGAATCCTTGATACTCACGCCACCCCCAACTGAGGAACACTACTCGCTTTTAATCTCGAGTTTGCTCGAAAGAGGAAGAGGTCAGGAAAGTAAAGTCCGCCTCATCACCCTCTCGACTCGTTTAAAGAATCGCAAATAGGTGACAAGCTCTAATACTTCCCGCATGTGTCGCGAAAGACCCAGACTGTGACGCCACGTCACTACTTCATCCATAGGCAACCCAGGGCATCACGATGTAACTCCAACTAGAGTCTGCACTTGAGCCTCACTCACGCAAATTCGACCAACCCGAATTAAACTGACCGGTCTCTATTTTGCTTCCACCGAAAAACCGGCTGCTCACCCTACCGATTGACCACGCCTAATAAAATTGACCAGTTAACTGTTTTTTTGCTGGGTTCTGCTTTTTAATAAATTAAATAAAAACAAATTTTTTACTATACTATCTGCATCACGATTCACGAGTCTTGTGATTAACATTTATGCCTCTTTGCACCATTTTATAATACTCTGCCTGTCTGCCATCATTACTGAGTGAACAAAAACATTAATATTGGATGAAATAAAAAAAGAAAAGAAAAAGGGGTTGGTGGCTGGGGGGCCCACATGTGATAATTGAATATGAAAAAAGATTAAGAACCCAAAAAAAAAAAAGGGGCGTGGGTATGAAGGGTACATGGAAGTAGTGAAGAGTGTAGGATATAAAACATTTGTTCTTATTACTGTGTGAATCGTGAATTCGTGATGAAGGAGAACCCATTTTGTCTCCACCACCAATTCTCCCACCCCTTTATTCCCATAATCAATTAATCATCCACTCATGCTCTCTCTCTCTCCCACATCACCATTCACGAATCACGACGGCCACCTCACCGAATTCTCTTCTTCTCCGAAACCAGATCAATTGAAGATATTGATTCAGCCTTCAAGCAAATCCAGGGTGAAGTATATTCTGAGAAACCGATCATTTCCGTTCCAGTTCACGAGAAACTCGTCGTTGAATCCAAATATCCATGGGGAGAATCGAACTCAAACCTGGAAATGGTCGAAGCAAGATCACTGGAAGATATCGATACGGCTTTTAAACAAGCTACAGAAGATAACAAGGAAAACGATTCCAGAACCGACGAATCTGGATTTCAGAGCAGCTCAAACACTAGACCATGAAATTGAAATTTGAGGATTCATTACTTGACAAGAAAATGGTGATTGGATTTTGATTTTCTTCTAGGTTTTTTTTCTGTACGTGATTACCTCTTTTTTCTGGGTTTTGATTTGCCTGCATTTTTTTAGGGTTTTGGTTGATTGGTGACTTCAAGAATGAGTTTTTGGTTTGATTTCTTGAAGTATTTTCTAAAAAAGTTTGTAGTTTGAGTTTGCAGATTGTAAAAATTTTACATTTTGTGAATGAAGGCTCTGTTGGATATCCCGGCGGAGTACGCCGTTCTGTTCTTGCAAGGCGGCGCCAAAATTCATCCGCTATGTTTTGTATTCTGAATCCAGTGATATTAGATTTTCAATAATCCATATAGACTTACAGTTGAGTGAGCAATATTTTCTTGCTTTCACAATTCCCATTTTTCTGTTTTACTGGGGTGGTTTACCTGCTTACCGCACTGATATAAGCCGACTTCTGCCGAAATACAGCCTCGGTTTAAATCAGCTGCCCTGGCCCGTCTGATTATTCCTTTACCGATGTGGGCCTGGGCCCATTCTCGATCCGCCCGCCCGACTTGCCAGCTCTAACTCCAACCACTTCAACTGTTAGGTCTTCACTAATGTCTAGACATTCAAATATGTTGGCATGTCTCGCTGGAGAGGTAGTAGCCTCATGACTTGTATCCCCAATATTATCCTGGATGACAGTTCTCTGACGAGCTCCAATACTATCCACCACACTATCAACACCATCCCTCAACTCCTCGCCCAGGGTGGCTGCAATAGGTATTTCAGAGCTAGATTTAGCATTAACCTTTTCCCCGTTTCCATGACCACCTATTTTGGAAGCCGACGGCATGCCACACTCTAGGACCGATGGTGTCTTAGAGAGAGGGCATTTTGAGACCTTGTGACCAAATACCTGACAGTGGGAACAATTATGAGGGACCCAAAGATATTCAATTCTGATCGTAGTACACTTACCGTTCCCCAAGTTGAGGCGGGCAGCCTTGGGGAATTTACTACTCAGGTCTACCTCAATGCATATTCTAACAAAAGATAGTCTGGTCCTGTTTTCAGTGAGAGAGTCCATATGGAGAGGTTTCCCAACGGCACTTGCTAAATGACACCCTCCAGCAGCTTCCTTGTTGCTATCGCCGTTCGAACACCCACTCGGTCCCCCACGGCTTCTTTACCCATATCCAGTTCTGTAAAGTCCTCCCCTCGGTTCCTCTTGACTATTTCCCCCATACCCAATACTGGATTTGTGCCATACATTACCGTACCGCTCCTGAGCATTCCAGAAATTTCAGTTGCATTGGACTCTGTACCCATAGTGGAACCCAATTTCCGAAAACCATTGTTTCCCACGTCTTCCCCATCCAACATATCGGTAGGCTCCACACTCGCGAAACCGGATGGGCCAGATCTGGTATTGATGGACACCAAACTCCGCCCACCGCTTTCCCCGTCGACTCCCCCAACCAACATACCGCCTGAACTACCCCTCGTGAAACCAGAAGGGCCAGATCTGGGAACTAACAGAATCTTGTATACCTGTCGGAGAAGAAACCCGTACCTTAGGATTTTGACGATTCTACCCGATCATCCCTTGCTTCCTATCATCCTCAGTTAGATCTGCCGCCGGCAGCTTGTCATTGACCCTTGCGTCAGCTACTACCACAGCAGGACACAATCCTGTATATCTGCCGGATGAGACCCTACCTTTCGGAACTGAGTTCAAAGCATTTCCGCCGGATATGACTTCGATCTAGGCTCCATCAGTTCCGGGACTTCCCCACTCCTTATTATCTTGGTTTGAACGGACGGGGGCAGCTTCACCATGGACCTCTGCTTGTCCCCGGGGAAAACCACATTTCGATCCATCCCTAGATCCACCCATAGAGGTGGAAAATCAGACGGATCCACCATACGGACCTCCTTAGCGTGACCAGATCGCCCATTCTTCCGACTCTCCCCCGTCGTTTTAGGCTCAGTAAGACTTCTACTTCCACCGGCCGGTTTTTTTGCTTTCATTGTACCCACAAATGTTCAGCACTCACCTTTGTCTTGTTGTCGCCACACCAGTCGCCACACCCGTCGCCAGAGAGCTCATCTCTTCAGTGGTATACCGAAAATTTAACTAACACAAGCTTGTGTCACAGATTCAATATTTTCATTGATATTATTGATTTTTTCTCCATTTTTTGATCAACCGATTATCGATGATTAATATCATTTTGAACCTTACAGATATCCGATATATCGCTTTTAACCCAATATTTCAAACTAATAACCATCTGTAAAAGCACTATCTGCCATTTCAATGAATTTTGAGGTACCTTGTCTTGATGCTAGCAGTGGGTTGCATCATTTCTTGCTTTACAGCTACATAAGCTCCACACCCTTCAGTGACTTTGTTCAGATAAACCAGAGGAGTCTTCCCAATAAGCTGAACCATGAAAACAAAAATGAATTCCAACACCCGAGAACAAAGTTCTTGAATGAATTAATCTGCTCACTTCACAAAAATCCCAAATCCCACTCCCAGAAAAAATCAATACATGAGCACCCCAAACCGAGAAATCTGATTTCCTCTCTAAGGATCATTGAAAACCAAAACCGTTTTCACTGTTGCTGAAATTTAATTTTCCTTCATCTCTCTTGACTCAATGACAGTGCTCAGATGGAAAGAGGGAGGGAGAAAAATAAGCACCTGAGAAACTTCTTTTTTGATGTTGTTCCCCGGAAGATCCTTCGGCAGATCTCTGATTCTCTGGGAAAAGACGGAGCATCGACATTGGGTTGAGTGGAAAACCATCTGGGTATGGCGACGCTGGTAAAGGGTATGGAAGATTTTCTCCTGAAGAAACTCGAGAGAACCGCCATTGATGGAGAGCTTAGCTTCTTCACTGTAACTCAGCTCTATCTTAACTTCTGCTTCTTTCGAGACAACGAATGACAGGCGTCAGTACGGTTATAATAAATAAGGAAAGTAGCCATCGCTTGGAAAATAATTGGATTATGCCTTATTATCGTAATTAACGAATGTATTATGATCATTAAGGCTACTCCGGGCAAAAATAATTAGGATTATATCCATGTAATATCGTAGTGATGAATATCCAAATTTTTTGAAATAAAGAGCCTAATACATATTTTTTCTTAATAAATAAATAAGCGATTTCATTAAAATACCCTTATTGTTTTTAAATTTGACCCTCGTATGATTTTGAAAAATATTTTATTATTTTCTTTGTAAAATAATTATTTTTAAAAATATAATATAAATACATAAAATAGAATAATGATATTTTGTCCAAAAAGTTATTTTCAGAAGATATGTTAGATTCATAAATATTGTATTATTTGGATGTCTTTAAAAGACTTTGGAAACCCAATTTCAAAGGTTTGATTGATTATTAATCTTTGGTATGATTTTAACACAAATATCGTTTTTGTTTTCTTGTATAGGTAAATGTAATTTTAAAACATAAGGTAATTACTTGAAAATAAAAGAGATATTTTTGTCCAAAAAAAAAAAAGAGGTTTGTTAGATTCATAAATCATGTATTATTTTACATGTCTTTAAAAGACTTTGAAACCTGAAATTTGACTTAGTTATTAATTTTTCAAATGATTGATAAAATACTCTTCGTTTTCTATAAACATCATTTTTTTAAACAAAATGTATTTACATGAAATAAATAAACATTTTTATCCAAAAAAAAGACTTAAGAAAAAAACATGGGATATGATAGAATCCCAAATCTTATATTATTTGATTTTTTATCCAAATATTTCTAAATAAATTTGGAGAAGAAGATGTGGAGAGTATTCAAATCGGATTTTCCACCTATTAAAATATTAAATAATTATGAATATTCCCTCTCACTTTTTAGCAACAGCTTGCCTTTTCAATTTTGTTTGCCATTTGCCATGGTGGAGCATTGAATGTGACATTCTTTTGAGGAAGGCTTTGGTCAAGCCGTCTATGTTACATGAATGGTGGATGGAAAATGACCTCAAGTTTGGCAAGAAAATTCCTCTTTGCTAAGAAAATTCTTGTGATTAGATTTTAGTCCCATAATTTAGAAAAAAAAAACATCAGTTTAGTGGGGGTTCCAAAAAAATGTTTGAAAAGGTTGGTCCTCGTTAAAACCGGTTATTACAATTTTAAATTTTTTAAAGTTAAAATCATAATTGATGACTCTTAAAATTAAAACTTTGAGCAATATTTCAAACTTCAGATTGCTGACTTTAAAATGATCAGGGACAAGCCGGTATAAAATCATCCTGAGTAAAAGTAAATTCACAACCTTCTAAAATCAAAGTTTAGTCCCAAAATAGTACCTTTAAAATAATAAAAAAAATACTAAAAAGAGTTAAAATAAAGCATGAAAATTGTATATTTAAAAATGTATGAAAGTTAAAAATTATGAAGAAAATAAAAAATAAGGCTTTAAACTTTTAATAAATTAATTTTATACGTTTGCTCAAACTCATTTATTTATTTATTTCTATCAATGTTAACTAAGAAATTTAAAATACTTAAAATTTTGAGAATTTTTCTATTACCTTCACAATCGAAACCAATCATTAAAAATCATTTTCCTAAAGATTTTCTTCCTACTACAAGACTTTCCAAGTGCCCGTAGTTCTAAGTAGTAGAGTTTTCGCAGAAAAATCAATAATCGTTTTAATCCAATGACTTAGTAGTTTATATTTAGCGGGGCATGGTGTAGGACTTGGTTTGGATTCTAATAGAATAAGTACTAAAAAATTTCATAGGGGCTATTTGCGTCCCCTTATCTCTCCTAACATCTCTGAAGACATACCTTCTGACGTGGTAAAAAAACTGTTATAATTTTTATATAGTTTAGTAACTATTTTTCATACCAGACATGTAAGAGTGCATGTTTTAAGTTGGATAGACATCAATTTTGGGGCGTATTGATATAAATATGGTTGGATTTGAAAGTATAAATCAACCCAAAATATTTTGGTAATTACTAATTGGATTTTAAGGATAAGTAACATGATTTTGAAGTTTTATTCAGTTTTCCTGTAATTGGTACTTATGATTTTATTTTATTTTTAAATTTTTTCAAATTGTAATTCGTACATAACTTTTAGAATATGTATTTAATTAAAATCTTATAATATTATTATTATTAGTAACTTTTAGAATATATATTTAATTAAAATCTTATAATATTATTATTACCAGTAACTAATTTTGTTTTCAAATACAAAAATATTATACTTAACTAAAATTTTATAATAATATTATTATCTTTTAAATATTTAATTAAAATCTTATATATAATAATCTTATTATTAGTAACTTTTGTTTCCAGATACAAAATATTATATTTAATTAAAATTATAATATTATTATTATCTTTTAAATTTTATGGTTTTCACTTCCACATTTGGAGCCAATCTAAATGATAAAGTTTTTTGAAACGTAAATCATAAAAGTTAAAAGAAAAAAAAAATCACTAAAAATTATGTGAAAAACAAATTATCCGTATTTATCCTAAGAATGCTTAAAAAGAAATATTTTATTTTATTAAATTAAATTTAAATATACATATTCCTAATAATGAAGACCCTAGTCAGGATTATCTCCAAATTAAATATTTAAATTATCGTCAAAAAAAGTAAATTATCTTTAATAATTATTAATATTATTATCATTAAAAGAAATATGTTATATTTCACAAGCCCTAGTTTCTTTTTCAATGCCTTCTCCAAAATACGTGATAAACGAGTATCAGGTTTCGTCTTTACAAACCAGATGTCAAGTCTCTCACAAATGCTTTTAGGTTAGTTTTATTAAATTTTTTTGTTTCGCTTTTAAAAGTCGATTATTATTTCGCAGCAAGCTTTGATTTGAAGACATTATCTTTTTTTTTTGCTCATTCCGCTCCACTTTCATAAAAAACATTGTTTCATAAAGACATGATGATACTTTATTAATTACCATTATTTACATGATTTGAAGTTTTTATTCACTTTTCCTAAAATTCAATACATGACTTGATTTTTTATATGACAATGACAAGGAGGCATTGTAATTGGTCCTTATGATTTTATTTTATATTTGAATTTTTTCAAATTGTAATTAGTACGTAACTTTCAGAATATATATTTAATTAAAATCTTATAATATTATTATTATCAGTAACTTTTAGAATATATATTTAATTAAAATCTTATAATATTATTATTACCAAGAATCACTTGTTTTCAAATATATAAATATTATACTTAATTAAAATTTTATAATAATATATTATCTTTAAATATTTAATTAAAATCTTATAATAATCTTACATAGGTAACTTTTGTTTTCAAATACAAAATATTATATTTAATTAAAATTATAATATTATTATTATCTTTAAATTTTATGGTTTTCTTACTCCATTTAAGTTTCACCCAAATCATAAAAGTTTTTTGGAACTTAAATCATAAAAGCAAAAGCAAAGAAAAAAATTCAATAAAAATTACGTGAAAACAAATAACCTTATTTATCCTAAGAATGCTTAAAAATTAAAATTTTTTTATTAAATTAAATTTAAATATACATATTCGTAATAATGAAGGCCCTAGTTTAGATTATCTCTAAATTAAAGATTTAAATTATCACTCTTCTTCAAAGAAACTAAATTATCTTTAATAATTTATTAATATTATTATCATTAAAGAAATATAAATATATTAATAAGCCCTAGTTTCCTTTTCAATGCCTCTCCTCCAAAATACGTACAAACTAGTATTGTATGTTTGGTCTTCTTTGAGAAACTAGAAAATAGTTTAAGTCTCACAGTTGTTTTTAGGTTAGTTTTATTTACTTGTCATTTTTAGAAGTGATTATTATTTCTGCAAAGAAGTTTTGATTTAAAAGAAATTTTTGTTTTATGAAAGAGCATGATTAACATGAAACAAGCCAGAAAGACCGTCGAATTCCTCAGACAAGATACACTATAATATCTTTTTTTTATTCATTCTGTTGCACTTTCATAAAACATTGTTTCATAAAGACATGCGAGGATACTTATTAAATTATCACTATTTAATATATTTATCTTACGTTTTTGTGATGAACACTATTGGTTTATCGCTTCCTCGTCAAACTTTCTTCGATCCGTATTCCAAAAACTTTATATACTAATAAATAATTTCGATTACTGAATGCTATCATTATGGGTTATTGGAGGGTGGTCATTGTCCTTCTTGGGAAAAGATTAGTTCCTTGTTGATTGTTATATGTTTTTAACCAATAGCCACAATGGACATGCAAAAATAATGATAAACATTATGTAAAGTTGACTTCCTAGCAAACATTATATATTCCAAAGAAGCACACTTGTTGGTAAAGAAATTACCTTTTAAACCAACATGCATCTTTAGATGTTATTACTCAATACATATAGGATTCAAGGCGACCTAGAATTGGGTTTTGAATTTTTTAATATATTAACTTAATTTTCCTAAAATTCTCGGATATTTTAACTAATTTTAATGGATCATTGATATTCTTTGATCTATAAAGAGTATTCAAAAAGTGCAAGTTGTGCTAATGTTTTTCCAATTCCAAATCATTATAAGTAGTGAAATAAATTTTGTTTTCTATTCTTATCATCTTACTTAATTTTTTTCTTCCTCCAATATAATACTCAACCTCAATAATTTTGATCTCCATTGAAGCATTTATTTGGTGGTGAATATGATTAATTGTCATTTTTATCTTTTGAGTGTTAGAAAATATTTGCCTCTTTATACTAGTAAAGATGTTCTTATAGATTTGAACATGGGACAAATTATCTTGCAATTTTTCTCAAGAATTTTGTAGCAATGAGTTGTAAACTCCAAATGCATCATTCTAAATGTATTATAAAAACTTAAATGTTTTTTTTTGTTTCCTTTTATTTAGGTTGTCTTTTAAATTAAATTAATTTTTTCCCACTACTTCAATATTATTTGAGTTATATAATAATATTATGTCCATGACTTATTCACCATTTGAAAGAAATCATATGGATTATCTCAAATCTATAATCTCAACTAGTTGTCATATTATTGTATCATATTATATTGTAAAGCGAAATTACATGGCTCCTAAGCAGATCAATCTATCACCCGATGCGTAAACGAGGTGTATAAAATATACGCCTATATAGCAAGTGCACGCTGCCGCCCCAAGTAGTATGTACGCGTGGTACGTATATTTCCATCCACAAGGACAGTGTGTATCGACTACAAATGCTTCCGCTTTTGTATTAATATCTCAAAGATGACCTTTAGAGGGAATTCAAATATGTAAAGATTACCTAAACTATCGGGACCAATTAAAGTATTTGGTTTTTGAAGCCTGTGTTATATCTCCCCTGGCCATTTTTAATGGATTATTTCTTAAAAATATTATTATTCAATGTATTTACAATTTGTCAATGGCGAGGTGATCTTACTTACGAGATATCCTCTCTCGAGGTATATCCGCCTATCTCGTGAATAGATTTGAGTATATCTCTATCTCAATTCAGTATTCCGAGATGCTTAAACGTTCTAACCCCAAGTGCCACCTTCGGGATCTATCTCTATTTACCGATTCAACTCGGGCTGGTCGTGCTCTACCCGCATCCCTGAAACCTCATCTCGAATCTCTGATTCTAGTGTGATTATAAAGCACGTCGCGACATTATCATATACTCTCAACTACGTAAAATGTAGAGCGTGATGTAACAAATCGATAAACAACCGAATAATATAAAAGATCAAACTTTTAATCCATCAACATACAGACAGGTTCAATATAAACCCTAAATAAATCTAGAACATAACGAGTGAAAAGATCAAATGTTCAAGAGTTAAAAACATAATTCTAATATCCGTAATAAGAAATGCACAAATCCTCTCGCACTTCCTCGAAGTCTGTCACTTTGCTCGAATTCGCGGTCTTTGTTCGCAGCCCCGATCTCCCTCGATTTCCTCGAGCCCCATTTTCGCTTTTAATGGCGAGGGCAGATCTCGCGTCGACGTCGCTGACGCCGCAACGTCAGCGGGTTGAGACGTCGCGATCGCTGAGATCGTCACGACGCTGAGACGTCGCGACGCTTCCACTAGTTGACTTTGCATTGTCGACCACGCCGTGACATCACGTCAGCGGCGGACGTCGCGACGCTGGAACGCCGCGACAAGTGACCCACTTTCTACTAGTCCCCATTGCTCCAAAAATGCTTCCAAGAGCTGCTCTTTTCGCTCCAATGTACCTGCACCCAAACCAGACACCAAATCAGGAATCTAGCTACAAAAACTATAAAATTACTATAAAATAAACGTGAAAATGAAAGACCGACGCGAGTATAATATGAGTGTTTTAGGCACTCATCACACCCCCAAACTGCTTTCATTGTCCTCAAGCAAGAATCGACTCTAAATGTGACACACACACGACATACCCAAGACTAACACTAGCGCAAATACAGACACGCCGAAAAATAGGATCAATTTCGACTCGACCACACCGCCGCTATGTTGCTCGGGTTCACAAATGCATACGTATATTCGATCAAAATTCTATTGAAATAGAAGTGACTAGTGCATCAAATCCCATGATATTCAATAGCCTTTCCCAAAGCCCCTATGTGCTTATAATGAATGACCTCCAGTATATGTCTAGGTTCCGACACCCCCAAACTTGAGCTCAACTCACCTATTTGGAAGAAGCTAACTAGAAAAGGATAGGAACGCACCCATTTTATTCGTGACCAAATACCTAGAAATTTCCTATGTACCTAAAATAAATGGAAGAAAACCTAGTGCCAAGAAGTTTTAGCCGAGCTGCTCCATAATGGGATCCATCTATGACTCCCCACCAAATGGGTTAAGGCACCGTGCATTAAATTCCCCTTCAACTTCACACCCGAACACTCAACCAAAACTCGAGGGCCCCAGTCAAGGTGGAATGATCCACTCATTCCATGTAGCGGGGCATGAAGTCAATGACTCCGACCATTGCTCGTGGCATTAGGCTTTGACAGCCCTTCGTGATCGTGGCCCTGGATTCCGATCGACGATCTCGCTTATTCTTGGCGCAGATACCTATTTTTGCCATTTGTCTTTTCTTTTTCACTTTTTCTATCAAGCTAGATTTTCTCTTTGTTCGGGGCCTGACATGGCAATCCTCTTTTAATATCGGGTGTCCCATCACTTAAATGGTTCGAGTCTCCTGCTGTTACCGAACTACGCTGGTCGGTCTGCGCCTATGCATGCTCAAGGTCACAAGGTGTGAGTGTGATAAATTTTCGAGAACTGGTGTTCGACTACTCGTGATCGTTCACTAACCCTTTCCATCTATTCAACCTACTACGAGCATCAAAATTAGTTTGTATGCATTTGAACATTCATAGCACCGTGGAATTCACCAAAAGTGATCCTCAATTTTTAACATGGCACACAAACACGCAATTATTACATATAAGGTCAGACCTAACACAAATGCAAACGAACCACAATACGACTCGGGATAAGTCGGACTAAACATGAACTAAATAGAAACACAACTATGCCGAACAAAATAAAAGCACTATAAAAACAAAAGCAATTATAAAACACTAAAAACAAAACATAATTCAAGAAATAAAATAAAACACGATCACCACACCCTCCCCCAAATAAAAATACCAAAGGTCCCACCCCGGCAAGGAAATAAATAAGTAGAGCGGCGGGACTCCTCAGATCACCGCGGGCGGGTGGGCGGGAGGCCGATGAAAGGCAAGGAGCCGGGCGACCCTGGGCCCGCAAGGACCGCTCGCCGGCCGCAAAATGGTGGCCTGGCTCGGGGCCGCACCGCACGCATATCCGCAGACCGGGAGGGGCCCCATGTCCCGTGTGACGAGGGACGCTGCTCCCGGCCGTCTCATCCTGCACGCGCCAAAGCGCCGCGGAGAGCACCGGTCCTCAAGGTCCGGGAAGTGACCGGAGGAGCCGCCGCCGTGGCCGCCAGCGGAGGTGGAGGCGGCCGACGTGATCGCCAATGTCTCCCCTGATCGCCCATGATCCAAAACGAGCCCGATAAAGCTCGTCCCGTCCGAGGGCTCATGACCCGAATCGTAGCTCCCCAGCCGCGGACACTGTGTGCGTCTCCGCTGATAGATATGGCTTCTTTGATTGCGGGAAGGCATCGTTGTCAGTCTGGCACCTCTCATTTGCTCGCATGCCAAAGATCGTAGCGGTGTCCCAGTTCATTCGCATCCCTGCTATGGAGGATGGCATCCTCGATAACCCCGCCCAACATCGAAGGGTATACCCCGTGAAGATGGCATATTGAGCACCGCCGTTGCGCCATTTCACACACGTTCGCCGTCTAACGAGACGACGTGATGGAAGCGCTGGTGCTAGACTCGGGAATGAAGGCCAAATGCTCGGGCCTTGAAATCGACCGCATGACCCGCACTATTGATTTTCCACTCACCCCTAATTCATCGGGTCAATACGCGTATAATCTCGTGGTAGTCGTAGTCTCGCGAGCCGATCGAATCCGCTCCGAAGGGACATGCTCTAGACTCAGACAACTATTGATCGACCGCACCGAAGTCGACCATCACGCCCGCGACCTCGACTTCTTCAAGACACGGGATGCGAGATTGGCGTAGAACTCGCCAGCGCACCACACTCATCGCCGGGCCGATGAGGTGGTCGCACGGCACGCCTATCCCTTGTACAAGAATTGTCTCGCTTAAGAAGTCATCTGGGTGGTGAAACCCTTCTCCTCACGGTAAGGATCTGCTTGCAACGATTTCGCCAAACCGATAAGCCAAGACTCGACCACAAATCGCGTGACATCGTAGCGTAGTGGGAGCTCGTCCGGCCGACTCGCCAGTGTGCACGCTCTCGCGTACATTACCGCAGGGTTCAGACGTAAGTGGTGATAGTACCACTGACCTAGACAAAAACACAAACACCTAGTGGTCAATACAAGAAATCGAAACTAACTAATTTCCTAACGGCTCAAACACCTTAATAAACCTTAGTGAACCGAAATGGGCACCTACCAAACCTCTGTAATTCACAAAAAAACAAAGGAACCATGTGACTCACTGCACTCCAAGCTGTGAGTCGAGTACCACGCGGGTGGAAATGCCACCATGACCCAAAACCTACCAAGAGGGGTGACCAAAGAGGTACACTAGTGGTCTGGGTGAGTTGTTTATATTCCTAATTGTAGGAAAGGGAGCTCCGATATGTACGGTGCACGACGGTGCGCGTAGGTGCTAGTGGTTTCAAAAGTGGAGAGGTGTGCAGAAGGGCCAAAATGAACAATTTTTCGCCTTAAACTGTGGCGACGTCACATCGCTGGTCACTCGCGACGCGATAGAGCTCACTAGCGACGCCGACGCTGGAGGCAACGTCGCTGTACGACGCAGTGGATTTTAAACCATGCCGCGACGGTTGAACTTCACCGCCGCGACGCGACAAAGACATGTAAACGACGCCGCGACGCGGAATCCCACGCCGCGACCCTGACAGAGAGCACGTAAAATGACGCCGCTGGACAGAAATCCCATCGCCGCGACGTGACAGAGACATGAAAATGACGTCGCGACGTGAGAAACCCACGCCGCGACGCGACGTGTAGGATCTATGAATCGCTGATAACAGCACATTGATGATCTCTTGATCAGAAAACCCTCTCCACTAGTACTTCGTGGACTTTATGGCCTCAGAATGCACCTCTGAACTAATCTTCCCACTAGCGCATTCGCGCTCAAAATTGAACAAACAAGTAGAAACACGACACGAGAAAGCTAGAACCCTATATCGCTGAAAATAAACAATAGAAATTTGAATCCAAGAAAAGGAAAAGTTTACAAACACTTGTTGCTCTCCCAAGAAGCAAAGGATATAAATGAATGTCAGTACTGACGACTCGAATCTCAACGTGATATGCTTAGGAAGAACCTGGGAATGCTTTATGCATCTCCCTATAATGCTCGCACCCTAATGCTCAAGGTGGGTAATATTCTGATCATGCCCTCGCCCCTTCCTTGTCTTTCTTCTATGCAACAAAGCATTATCCCCCGGGCTTTTCAGATCCTCTCGCAACATCTCCGTGTACCGAGGTTCCGAGATATCTTCATTTGGTCATTACCTGATGCTCCATAGTCGAATACATGGAAAGTGATCTCGTTCTCAGACTCTCACTCAGTTCACCTTCTTGCACATTGATTCGAGCTTTCCCGATCAGAAGGGTCTACCCAAGATGATGGAACGAGTCGCCTTCCTCCATGTCCAAAATGACGAAGTCTGCTGGAAGGACAAATTTACCAACTTTGACTAGGACATTTTCGACATACTCGAGGATTGCATTACTCCGCCCGTAAGTCATAGTCGATCAGAGTTGATTTTGGTTCCCCAACTTTAATTTTTAAACATCGAAGTGGCATCAAGCTGAGGTTTGTCTTGTCACACGTATTTTTCCGTGATACCCGATTCCCTATGGAAAACTGCATAGAAAAGCTACCCTGATCTGCCTTGGGAAGCTTTTCACAGGATGGCACCAGCCTCGCTTAAGGCGATGGTCCCATACTCTTCCACTTTCTTCTTACTCAAGCAAGATCTTTTCATGAATTTCACATAACTCGGGCATATTCTAATGCTTCCAAAAAGGGTATGTTAATATGTAGTTTCTCAAGATATCAAGAAACTTTACGAACCGCTTCTCTAACTTACCTTTCTTCAATCTGGGATACACGGAATATGTTCGGGCAGTTCATCCATTTTTAACTGTTGTCTCATCCCCCAACTCATTGTCTCGACCGTCAGATTCTCTTTCGCTTGTATCCGGTCTCGAAATGACCGACCATGCCCCTTATTTTCTACCAGATTAACGTCATGCCCCAAGTTTTCCAATTTCTCTTCCACTCCTGGGGAGGATGGCCTCGCGAATACTCTTTTCCTTCGCCTGGGAGCATCAATTACTGCAATGATTCCACGTTTCTCTCGCTACCAGATTGCCATTGGGCCCCATTTCAACCTCCAAATTTCTCAATCGTGCCATTGACACTAACTGGTTGCTCGGCTGGCCGCATATTCGCCTTGGTCTCATTCATGAAGGCAGTGGGAGGTCGCAAAGATTGCGCAAGGGCTGTTTCTAAGTCCATCTTTTCTCGAGGTGGCTCACTATCTCTGCTTCGACTACAAGATATTGCTCCCCGACTATTCCTCCATCCATACCCTCGACTGGGTTCGACCGTTTCGATTATTATTACGCCACCTCGCCTTGATTTTGATTCTCGGGAGCAATTGCTTCCATACTGCCCCGCTGGCTGTGTTGATTGATCAACTCTGACACGTATCAGCTCTGCTTTCATCGTTAGTTCCCCGACCACACTCGCGGCCGTCAGGTCGCCTACCACGTAATTCACATAACTCCCATGGCTCACCTGATCGCGTCATGGCTCGCCGCCTATTCAATCGCTTAGTCACCACACATGATTCGTACCGCATTGTTGAGGACCTCATTATCTGTGCCACCCACCGCGTTCACTGGTGTAGCCTTCTCTCTAGGCCACTGATTAGTGTTAGTCGCAGCATCTTCTAAGATTTCATAGGCTTGGTCTGTGGTTTTCTTCATCAGTGCTCCTCCAACTGAGGCATCAATAATCGTTTGGGGCTTGCATTTCTGCATCATTATGTATGTGACTTTACATCCATCTCGTCACGGCGGGCGTAGCACTTCCGCAATACCCGTGAAATCGTCCCATGCTTCTCGCTGTAGTTCTCCCCAATTATCCAAACGCCGATCTCGCACGTCGGCAATTTTCAAAGCGCGGAAGAACTTGGTCGAATTTTCGTGACTAAGTCATTCCACGAGGTAAATGGAACTGGGTGGTTTCACCGGGGTTAGCCAATGTTCGCTCTATCCCCGAGTGAAAGTGGGAACAACCAACCCAGAGCTTCTTCAAGAACCCTCATTGTATTTCTGATAGTATCGCAAACTTCGAGGAAGTTAGTCAAATGCATATTCGGGTTCTCATGGGGTAGTCCATGGAATAAGATATTTTGAAGCATCTCAGATCGCGGATCGACTTCAATTCAAATTGTTCGTTTGAATGTGGTCGCCCGATAAATTGTCAACAGCTGCGGTAATACGAACTCTCATCTAATAGCATGAAAGCGATCACTGGGTCAGATAAATGGTCCTGGTGCTTCGATTCTTCCGTGATTCCCAATTCGGCCTCTCTGTGTCTCGGCCCGTTTCCAATGCCAAGATTTTGTTCTTCGTTTTCCATGACTACTGGATTTCTTAACTGCTATGTTCTCTCGGTTTCCTACGCACCGCGTAAGTCTTTCTCTGTCTCTGGATCAAACAGTGTCAAGTTATTTTGATCTCGATGTCGCATGTACTTACCGAACCTATACCGCAATAACACACGAGCCAACAAAACCAAATTACTAAAGACTTGTAAAATAAACAAAAGTAAAGAAAATTTCAGAGTAATATCTATTCACTAATTTCTATCAATCTAAACTCCTGTCACTCCTAAGAATCCGCGCTCTTTAAAAAACTTCACAGCTGAAAACGCTTGTATAAAATATACGCCTATATGCGCAGCGCACGCGTCGCCCTGGGCAAGATAGTACGATGCATGCATATCGATCCACTCACAATGGCGAGGTGATCTTACTTACGAGATATCCTCTCGAGGTATATCCGCCTCATTCGTGAATGATTTGAGTATATCTCTATCTCAATTCAAGATTCGAGATGCTTAAACGCTCCAACCCTGCGCCACCTTCGTGGATCTTAATATCTCTATTTACCGATTCAATTGAAGGTCGCTTCTACCCAGATCCCTCGAAAACTCCATCTCTCGAATCTCTGATTCTAGTGATTATGCTAAGGTCGCCGACATTATCATATATCAACTACGTAAATAGGAAAGGTATGTAACAAATCGATAAACAACTCGAATAATATAAAAGATCAAACTTTAATCCATCAACATATGACGTGGTTCAATATAACCTCTTAAATAAATCTCAGAACATACCGGCGAAAAGATCAAAATGTTCAGTGTTAAAAACATAATTCTAATATCCGAAAATAAGAAACAGTACAAATCCCGGGCACTTCCTCGGTTCGTGGTTACCCCGCTCTGGAATTCTCGCGGCTTCACCGTACGCCCCGATCTCCCTTTGATTTCTCGGCAGCCCTATTTCGCTTTTAATGATGAGGGCGATCTGCGGCCGACGCGCCGCGACGCCGCAAACGCCGCTGACGCCAGACGCCGCACGCCAGACGCCGACGCCGAGACGCCGCGCACGCCCCAGCCGACCGCATTGCCGGACCCACCATCGGCGCCGCGACGTGTGACGCCGCGAGCCGCTGAACGCCACGACGCCGAACGCCGCGACGCGACGCCCACTTTCTCGCTCGTCCCTATCATTGCCTCCAAAAACGCTTTCCCAAGAGTCGCTTCTTTCGTCCAATGTACCCGCACCCAAACCAGACACCAAATCAGGAATCTAGCTACAAAAACTATAAAATTACTATAAAATAAATGTGAAAATGAAAGACCGACGCGAGTATAATATGAGTGTTTTAGGCACTCATCAATCACTAACATTGTTCCTCCATCATCCAACATGATTACACAAGGTATTATTTTTTTAAAACTATCAAAGGTAATTGTTATGATAGCTCGTTCAATCAATATATAATCCTCTGTCGTTGTCACATAGAGGTTCATCAACAAGAAAGAGTGTGGCCCATCTCGAGGAAAAGGGATTAGATGTACTATTAGAGAATGAATTCTTATATCATTTACGTAATAGTTATGGAGACCTCTTATGTGCTTATGCTTGCAAATTTGCTAGTGAGATTGGTGTCAAGTAGCGAGATTATTCGCTTCCAATACAATTTGAGAGTCAGTGCAATTCGATGATGTTAACCTCAGGTTTCAACCCATTGGCCGGTAAATAAGCTGATTATCATAAAGTGAAAGTTTAGAGAAATGTCATTGTATTTATTCTTTTCAAATTTTGTTTAATGATTTTTTATATGCTTTTAAAATTTATATTTTTGCTTATTTTTCAGGGAAAATTTGACTTGACATTGCCCCAATGACATGTTCAAATATGTGAATACGCAATGGTCGATAGGATATTCAAATAATAGATATTATCATCATCAATATTTCAAAAAGTTTGCAACAATAATCGAGGCTCGCCGACATCCATATAGAAAAAATATGCCGTAGAAGATCGAATGGTTATGCGTACTCACTCTGAGAGTCAAACTTCAAAGGTATTTTTTCTATATTATTTTATTATTCAGGTAGTAATATTTTTTATTATTTTATGATTTTGAAGAAAATATTTTTTCATGAAGGAAAAGCAATTAAAAAAATTGTGCTAATCGAAAAAAAAACTCAAGTACAATCATCGAGGAGGTTCGTTATCTTTTCTTGGTCATCGTGAAAAAAAAGTAAGTTAAAATGTACATTTACCCTATAGTTTAAATGTTTTATCATTTATATCGTACATTGTCCACATTTATAATTTAGATTACCATATTAAATAATAGAGTTTATCATTTTTTTTTATTCTTATTTTGATTGATGCTTAACTAGAGGAGAGCCACTGAAGAGCAACCAAATGAGATTGAGCTCTTTTATATCACATATTATAACGTAAAAATGGGTGGAGTAGTGACATGCTCAAGCTATCTATGTTGTAGGCTACTCTGCTTTTAATTAATATATGATTAGTGATGACATCATTTTGATATTTTTAATTTCATGTGTATTGTGCAAAAAATTTCAGAAACTTACTGGCTATATGTTTATTTTATTTTCTATTACTATTTGTTCTTAAATTTATTATATACGTAAAAGATGAAAGAAATGGAACAAGAAAAATATCCTCATGCATACACCCTGTCGCCTAGAGAAATTGTAAAATTAATGTTGGCAATAACTTCGTAGGTTTTCGGTTGTTTGGGACTCACACAACCTTCTCCTTCAACAACATCTAAAGAATCTCTTGTAGAAACTGAACTACGTGGGATAGTTGATATTCAAATGAAAGAGTTAGAGAGTACACGCAAAGAATTAGACAGTACTCGTGCTGAATTGAGTAACACATGTGATGAGTTGAAAAAGTGTCAAACTGAACTGAATGACACACGCTCAGAACTTGGGAAACAGCAAGAGCATATGAAAAGTGAGAAGGAGCGGTTGGATCGTATTGAGAAATATTTGTTCCCTATTAATGTTAGTCGTTTAGCTACCTAAATTATTTTTTATATTTTATTTTCTTCTATTAATAACTTTGATTTTATTAATTTTGTATTTAATTTTTTATTACTTCAATTATGTAATGATGACTTCTTTATTAGAATTAGTTTATGCAGTATATTTAAATTTATTAATCTTGTACATTTCATTTGGTGAATCTTTAAATTAAACCAAAAAATAATAATATTTTAAGACCACTACCGGCCGCCTATACATTTAATCCTCAGGACTAGCTAGTTGCTTTACTAGCAATACGAATATACGTGATGACTTACGTATTCCTCATTAAAGAAAAAAATAAAACTTGTGGACCTTATAACTTTTCGCGTCGAAACTTGTAAATAGCGATCACTTGGTTTTCTTCACATAAACATTTAAACTTGTGACCAAAATCTTTTCTTCATTAAAACGCGAAATGCAACTACTAATTTGTTATCATGAAAATAATTAATTTTAGACCATTTATTTCTTGCTATGCAGCAATGACCAATCGTGACCATTTACTTCATCCCTAGAAATATTTAAACTATGTCTAATTTTTTCATCATGAAAATTATAAACCATGACCACTTGTTCTTCATCGTGCAAACGTGAAATTGCAACCACGTACATTCATCATAGAAGCACAAAATTGTGACCACATAAATTCATTGTAGAAACATGAAATTGCGATCACGTTAATTCATCATAAAAACACAAAATTGCAACCATGTAAATTCATCAGAAACCACTAAATTGCGACTACAGCTGTAAATTCATCATAGAAACATAAAATCGTGACTATGTAAATTCATTAGAAACACAAAATTGCTAATTTTCATGTAAATTGGCCATGTAAAAACACACAAATTTCATAATTATGTAAATTCATCATATAAACAAACAATTGAGACCATGTAAATTCATTGTAGAAAAACGAAATTGCAACCATGTAAATTCATCATAGAAACACCAATTTATGACCATATTAATTCATCGTAGAAACACGAAATCGAGACCATTTAAATTCATCGTAGAAACATTTCAAATGCGATCAAATGTTTCATTGCAAAAAAATAAAATTTACTGACCACCATCATCTGGTAGAAAGTAAAATCAGCCACCAAGATGTCGGGACATAAAAATTTATAATTAATGACCAATATCATCCATCGCACAAACAAATTATGTGCGACAAAGGTAAGGAATAGTCGCATAAAACAATCCCTGACGGACATATGACGACAGGGCGACCAACATTTTCGGGCTGCGACATTATTCACTCCACCGTAAATTTTGTTTCTTGGGATGAATAATGTGTCGTGTATCATCAAATTTCTGCATGTCACGAAACTCGTTATCGCTGCAAACATCATTTGCGTAGGGACTTCACAAATCTCCTAGACTTCCATGCAACAACAAGGTGGAGTCTTTCGACCCTGCAGAGCCGCCCGTGCGGTTCTTGATACACCATCCTAGTTTTTCTTTTGTAATGACCTTCATCATCATATCAGCAGTATTCTCGTCAATGTGGATCTTTCTTATTTGGGAATGCTTGTTATCTCAATACTCTTTCCGATCCAATGATATCTCACATCTACGTGTTTTCATCCTTGCATGATACATAGTGTTCTCGCTAAGTCTATTGCACTTTGACTATCGCAATGTATTATGTACTTTGTTTTAAATCCAGTTCTTGAAGAAACCGCTTCATCCATATCATCTCTTTTCCAGCTTCAGTAGCTGTAATATACTCTGCTTCTATAGTAGATAGTGAAACACACTTTTAACTACCATGATATAGCCCCTCTTGCAAATATAAATAAGTACCCAGAAGTAGATTTTCTACAATCTAAGTCTCCAGCCTTATCAGAATATGTATAACCTTCAAGAGATGGTTCTGATCCCCCAAAGCTTAAACATACCTTTGAGGTACCTCTGAGATATCTGAATATCCATTTCACTGCCTCCCAATGTGCTTTACCATGATTTGCTAGGAATTTGCTTAATCTCTAACTACATAAGATATATCTGGACATGTACACACCATAGCATACATCAGACTTCCAACTACATATGAGTATGGAATGATTGACATTTCGCCTTTTTCTTTCTCCATAGATGGACAAAGTCTCTTACTCACTCGAAATACAAGGTGTAAATCGGGTTAATCTTTTCATATCAACATTTCTAAAGATCCGTTCAATATATCTTTCCTGTGACAACCACAATTTGCTTGCCTTCCTATCTCGTAGAATCTCCATTCCCAAGATACGCTTTGCACTACCCAAATCCTTCATGTCAAACATCTTTGAAAATTCCCTTTTTAGCTTCTGGATCATATCGGCATCCTAACCCACAATCAACATATCATCAACATATAACAAGACAATGATGAATGTATCATCTAGGAATCTTCGAACATAAACACAAGGATCTGCAAATGTCCTTTTGCACTCCTGACTCATCATGAAAGAGTCAAATTTCTTATACCATTGTCGTGGCGCCTGTTTAAGCCCATATAGATTTTTCTTTAAATTGCAAACCATGTTCTCCTTCCTTTTCACTTTGAAGCCTTCTGGTTGCTCCATAAAGATCTCTTCATCAAGATCACCATGTAGAAATGCACTCTTAACGTCAAGTTGCTCAAATTCGAGATTCATAGTAGCTGCCAATCCTAGTTTAACTCAAATCGAACACGTTTTTACAACAAGTGAAAAGATTTCATCAAAGTCAATACCTTGATTTTGACCAAAACTTTTCACCACTAGATGATCCTTGTACTTCAACAACTTCTCATCATCATTCTTTAGCTTAGACACCCATTTATTCTTGAGTTGCATGGCTTTATCCAGCAACCTTTATCTTTGTGAGACTGTACTTCTTAGAAGCTTTCAGGCTCCCCCTCATCAGTAATTAGAATATAATTTGAACTTGGATACCTTGTAGATGGTTAACGTTCTCTAGATGTCCGTCTGAACTGAGATCCTTCTTCTAATTGAGGGATTTTCTCCCCTTGATCAACACCTCCCGTATCACTATTATCACCACCATTTTCGTCCTCCACGATGACTAGTTCTTCGAGTTTCATCCCTGGTTCTGATTCATACATCTCTGCTTCATTAGTGGAACTTTTTGATGAAGTTTGTTCAGGTGTCAGACCTGCAATGCTTTCATATGTGGGTTTTGCACCACTCACATTTTTCTCTATATCTTCAATGGTTTCATGTTCATGAAACACAATGTCTCTACTTCTGACTATCTTTCGCTTCTTTGAATCTCATAGCCTATAGTCAAACTCCTCATCTCCATAACCGATGAAGATGCATGGGGTTGCTTTATCATCAAGCTTCGATCTTTGCTCCTTTGGTACATGCATGAATGTTTTGGATCCAAACACCTTCAAGTGAGAGTATGGAACATCTTTTCATGTCTAAACTCTTAGAGGAATATCAAATTCCAAAGGAACTGATGGTGATCTATTGATTAGGTAGACTGCAGTGTTAACAGCTTCACCCCAAAATGACTTAGGAAGTTTATCCAATTTTAACATGCATTGGACCTTTTCCACAATGGTCTGATTCATCCTCTTTGCAACACTGTTGTGCTGTGCTACACTAGGAATCGTCTTCTCGTGCCTGATTCCATGCTTGGAGCAATATTCTTTGAACTCCTTAGAGATGTATTCTCCATCATTATTGGTTCAAAGTCACCTTAGAGGATTTCCCATCTCTTTCTCCACCATGGCATGAAATTTCTGAAAATATTCGAATACTTAACTTTTTGTATGCAACAGGTATATACCCATGTCTTTCGTGAAGCATTTTCAATGAAAGTAACAAAGTATTTGTTACCACCGAGGGAATCTTACCTCCATGGGTCCACAAACATCATAATATACTAATTCCAATTTCTCCAATTTTCGAGTGGAGTTCTTTTGGAATGATTTCTGTGTTGTTTCCAAATAAGCAATAGTTACAAGGGTTTGATGATTTATCTTTGGCCATAGGAATGAGGGACTGTTTAGCTAAAAGTTGTTACCCCTTCTCGCTCATATGTGCTAGCCGCTTGTGCAACAAATCTAAAGAGATTAACTGCATTTTGTTGTCCTCTACACACCTTCACTTATGTCTTGTACAACGAATAACATAATCTGCGTCATGCCACCACCAATGATCCCTTAGTGAGCTTCCAATTGCCACTATTGATAAAGTGGTTGTATCCATTCTTGTCTAGCATATCCACAGAAATCAGGTTTAGACGCAAGTCTAGAATGTGTCACACATCTTTCAACATTAATGTGCACCCCATACTTGTTTGTATGCAGATGTCACCAATCCCCATGATCTGGGAAACACTTTTGTTTCCTATCTTCACTATGCCAAAGTCTTCTGCTTTGTATGTTGAGAAATATTCCCTTTTAGGGACGCAATGGTATGATGCTTCCGAGTCCACTACCCACTCGACATCTTGTTCTACTACATGACAACAATCTAAAGTAAGGTCACCTCATTGTCACTGGTACAGGTTGTAGCGGCAGTATTTTTGTCGTCTTCCTGTTTCTAGCTCCTGTCTACTCCTTGCTTTAGAATCTTGCAATTCCTTTTCATGTGGCCAATTTTTCCATAATGATAACACTTTATTTTTCCTCTAGACTTGGATCTACCTCTTGACTTGCTATGCCTAGATGGTCCTCTACTTTTACTTCTACCCCTGTTCTCTGCGACAAGGGCATGTGTGTCATCGCCCACAAAGTTCTTCCTTTGAATTTCTTTATTTAATAGGCTATTTCTAACCATAGAAAACATGCCTTTTCCTTTTAGGGCTAAATTTTCTAGAGAAACCACCAAAGTGTTCCAACTGTCTGGTAATGAGTTGAGTAGTAAGCATGCTCAGGTCTCATCATCAAGAAAGAGGCCTGCAACTAATAATTGCACGATTATTCCTCCGAAATCATTCAAATGCTCAGCAATTAATTGACCTTCCTTGAGCTTCAAATTCATTAGCTTCCGCATTAAGAAAATCTTTGCTTTTGCATTCTTTGTCTCATACATGTTTTCCAATTTCTTCCAAAGAGTGTGGGGATCTGTCTCTTTAGCAACATGATTGTAGAGACTGATGTCCACCCATTGGCATTGGATACCCAATGTTTTCTTTTTCAACTTCTTCTCAGACAACATCTGACATGTCACTTGATTCTGGTATTATCTCCCATCAATAGGATCATATAAATCCTTTATAATTGAGGAGATCCTCCATCATGCATTTCCATAATGAATAATTTTTGTTCATATCAATTTCTTAATCATGTGACTCGAATAAATTTCAGCCATGATTCCACCCAAACTCAAACCATTAATTTACCACAAGTTGTCGTGGATTATGAAATGACTGTGACATAACAAGTAATAATTTGGTGGCTTTGCCAATCCACTCTAATTGTTAGCAACATTTGGGTGGCAATGCCAATCCACAGGAAATCAAATCACCACTAGGATGGCAATGCCAATCCTCAAAATTATAATCAATGGGGTGGTTGTGCCAATTCACATAAATGTATATAAGCAATTTGGGAAGCTGAACCAATCCACATGATAAAAGCAGCAAATGGGTAGCTATGCCAACGTTTGGGAAATGAAAGTGTAGATGGATGGCTAAGTCAATCTGTAGAGAATAAGATGGTAAGAAAATAATGACACCCGATATAACATGGTAAAACCCTCTAAATGAGGGAAACATCCACGGGGAAAATCTGAGAAAATAATCAACTATGAGATAAAATTGGCACAAAATGTCACACACATTGGATATGCTCACAATCCTCTCAATTTTTCCTCTTAGTACTCTCTCTATGGAGTACTATGTTTCTTGCCACTCTCCCCGGTGTGATAACCCTGACTGTTTCACACCTATCCTTTCAACTCTCTATGATTGAAAGAATGATCTCTAGAACTCGTTCTTCTTAGCTGGAATTCCTCCAAGCCTATTTATAGGCAAAGGTTTGATCCTTGGATGGTTTTCATTAGTTGAAATGGAAACTAATTTCATTGGCTGAAACAAAGGCCAATTCTCATCCATATATGAAGTAATTTGGTGACATGGTGGCAAGGTGGAGAAATTTTTCTTCTCATGAAATTGCTACTGTTGCAGCAGCATTTATGGGGCTGGACCCCACATACTTCAATAGCTCAGTCATGCTCCTACCATTAATTAATTTCACAAATGAATAAACATGCGTTTAACGCCGCTAACATGAGATGACATGTATGATAAGTAGTTCACATGTAGAAGCAACATTTGTGTATTCCCTTTTTGGGAGGGAAATTTTCCCTAATTTTACCCTAACTTGAGATCAAATTTTCCCCAAAATTTACTCTTATCTGAGATCGAAAATAAGGAGATGAAACCTTAACTGGGAGGCACCAAATAAAACCTTGAATCTTAATTTGTCATTTCTAATCACCCCAACACAACAATCTCGAAATGTTATCTTATCTTACCCCTTTTGTTTTCAGCCCTTTCAATCCAAGCATCTTTTGTATAATCTATTTTATTCTCCTCTATTAGGCAATTCGAAGAACAAATTGAGCAAAAAAAAGAAAAAAGAGAATATTTTCATTTATTGAAGGGGTAAAATAGAAGAAAATAAATACAAATATGGAAGAAAAAATGTACAAACTATCCATTAATTCCCCGTTGCAAGATCATCTAGCGTTAGACAAAAAGATGAATCAATAGTGTTGTGGGAAGCAGTGTTTGATTTGAATCATTTCTTTTGCTATTACTATCAAAGGAAAAGCTCACTCAAATCTCCCTCTCAACCCTTCTCCTACCTCTCCCTTCTTCATTACCGACACTCCCATTTCTCTTCTTCCCCAAATCCTCATCATCAAGTTAGGGTTTTTCCCCCTTAATTTCCATATCAGGTACTTAGGGTAAAATTGGGGAAATTTCCCTCCCAAAATGGATATACACGTATTGCTACTACACGCCACCTACTTATAATAATGTACATCCATGCTGATCCATTAAATGCACACTTGTCCATATAAAAGTACTAATTACTTAGCGACAAGCGGATGAATTTACTTAAATAAACGCTGTGATACCTTAGGACAAAAAATCGCTCGTGTGCAAATCGACATAGACCAAAAGTCAAGCAAGATTCAGGTGCCTTATCCCAAGTTTCTAATAACGTTCTTCTATAGTTTTTTTTTTAATTTATAAATTTATTTTTAATTTTCTCCTACAAACAAGAATCTCATTCAATTTATTAAAGGTATTTATCCCTTCTAGATTAAAATAAAAGGGGTTGGTCCGTATATTTTCAATAGTTTACTTCATTGGGAAAAAATAAAACAAATAAATTAAAAAAAAATCCATATACACATATATTAACTTGAAAAAAATTTCACTTTAATCCATAACAAAAATTATTTTTTAAAATTAAAATATTTTAATATAATATTACTAAAGGTAAGAAATTATTGACTAGGTACAAATATTGTAAAATAGATATTGCTTGAAAATATTGGAGGTAAATTTGATTTAGTGCATGTTTGGTTCACATGATAACTAGTAGCTGATAGTTGGTAGCTAATTATAAATTACTGTTTGCAAAGCTAGCTGGATTTCAGGAAGACATTGAATGTTAATTTTATCTATATAAACATCATATAGATATAAAAAATGAACATATATAGAAGATAAAAGCAATCTAGAGATTTTTAAGAAGAGCTTGATCATAACAAGTTACTTATTTGTAGTTTTTTCCTAGTGTTATGTTATTCCTTCACCCACATTAATAGCTTACTTAGGAGTTCCTCCAGAAAAGCTGGTTAGGGCTTAACTGTTTCAGTCAACCAACCAATTCTCACAGAGTACTTAATATTGCACTAAAACAAGAGAAGATTCAAAGAAAAAACAAGTTCGTATTAAAGTATAAACAATGACAAAGCTTCTACGGGGAATGAGATGTGTAGTTACTGATTAATATTTCTTAAGGTGGGTAATATTCTTTTCAAATATCAATATATTATAAGAAAAACACATCAAATTTGTCATTTTATTGTCAATAAAGGAAAAATCATCTCCTTTTTTGTCAATAAGGAAAATTAGGGGTGATAATAGAAAATTTGTTATGTGATGTCATCTTAAGATAATAAATAATAAAAATTGAAGTAACTGAAAGATATGAACTATTTTAATAATTTTTTTTTGAATAATTTGTATGACGGTGGACTTGCATTATATTGACTACAATAAAATCAGCACTCCTTTATTATTATTATTTTTTTAAATCTAAGGGCAAAGATGGGGATTACCAAGGAGGGGTAGAACAGGCTTTCTAGTTGACATCCTTGAGAAAATAAATTTTAATCTTTATTTGGGTAATTTTAAGGGATTTTTTTATATACATATAATAAAGTGAAATCAAAAGACTATGAGATGCTAGCAATTTGTAACGACCGGACTCAACCATGTAGATATTATCCGCTTTGGGCCCAAAGGGCCTTCACGGCTTTCAAACGTGTCTACTAGGTTGAGAGAAGTCCAAACTTATATAATGCCAAAATGTTTCTCCCTTATCCGATGTGGGATGTGACAAATGTGGGGTCCAGCCCCATAAATGTTGCTGTAGTTGCAGCAGCTGGATGAGGAGAAGAATTCTCCACCTCAACGCTACATCGACTAACTCATGTTTTGTGGATGAGAATTGGTCGTTGTTTCGACCAATTAAATTGCTTTCCATTTTGACTAATGAAATCCATCCGAGATAAAACCTGCCTATAAAGGTGCTTCGAGGAACATAATCAAATAGAATTTATCGCAGATTAGAAAGAGTTCCGTAGATCACTCTTTCAATCACAGAGAAAGAAATTATAGGTGCGAAACAAGCCATGTTATCACACCCATGAGAGCAATAAACATGCGACTACGTAGAGAGGACTGAGAGATAAAACTGAGAGGATTGTGAGCATATCCTATGTGTGTGACATCTTGTATCAGTTTCATCTCATAGTGGATTATTTTCTCTGATTTGCCTCATGGTGGTTTCCCTCATTCTAAGGTTTTACCACGTTATATCGGGTGTCATTATTATCTTCCCCTCTTATTCTATGAAGATTGGCTTAGCCATCCATCTACACTTTCATTTCCCGAACGTTGGCATAGCCACCAATCTGTTTCTTTTATTATGTGGATTAACTCAGCCTCCCAAACTACTTATTTACATTTCCGTGGAGTGGCACAGCCACCCACCTGTTGTTTAATTTCTTGAAGGTTTGGCATTGCCACCCAAATATTACTTGTTGTAATATTCCATAGATCACTCACAATCCCAACAACCGATATCAGAGTGTGGTTCACGTTTTGGTGGAATCATGGCCGAAAGTTATTCAGGTCCCATGATTAAATTGACAACAACAAATTATTCATTATGGCAATCCATCAAGGATCTCCTGAATTGTAAGGATTTATATGATCCTATTAAGGAAGATAATATCAAGTCAAATGCTGATTGGAAGAAGTTGAAGAAGAAAACATTAGGCGCCATTCGCCAGTGGGTGGACATCAGTCTCTACAACCATGTTTCCAAAGAGACAAATCCATGCACTCTTTGGAAGAACTTGGAAAACATCTATGAGATAAAGAACGCACAAAGCAGTAAACATTGGCGCGAAGCCGCTGAATTTTGCTTAAGGAAAGCCAATCAATCACACCATCCGAATGATTTCAAAGGAATGATTGCATAATTGTTAGCTGCGTGTCTTCTCACTCGATGATGAGACCTCGCATGCTTGCTACTCTACTGCTACCGTGATAGTTAAACGATTTTTGGTGGTGTCTGGGAAATTCAGCCCCATAAGAAAAAGTCACGTTAGCTATGGTCAGAAATATCCTATTCAATGAAGAAATTGCTGAAGGACTTTAAGTAATGATACATACGCCTCGCCATGGAGAATAGGGGTAGAAACAAAATCAGAGGACCATTTGGGCATAACAAGTCAAAAGGCAAATCAAAGTCTAGAGGGAAAATAAAGTGTTATCATTGTGGCAAAATAGGCCACATGAAAAGGAACTGCAAGATCCTAAATCAAGGAGGAGACAAGAGCTAGAAGTAGGAAGAAGATAAAAATACTGCCGCTACAACCTGTACTAGTGACAATGAGGTGACCTTACTTTACAATCAAGAAGATTATTTGGCTTATGTAAGAGAACAAGATGTCGAGGTAGGACTCATGAAGATCATACCATTGCATTCCTAAAAGGGAATATTTCTCAACATACAAAGCAGGAGACTTTTGCATGATGAAGATGGGAAACAAAAGTATTTCCTAGATTGCGGGGATTGGCGACATCTGCATACAAACAAGTATAGGGTACACATTAACATTGAAAGATGTGCGACACATTCTAGACTTGCGTCTAAACCTGATTTCTATGCATATGCTGGACAAGGATGGATACAATCACTTTATCAATAGTGGCAATTGGAAGCTCACCAAGGGATCATTGGTGGTGACACAAGGAAAATTATGTTATTCATTGTACAAGACACATGCAAAGGTGTGCGGAGGACAACTAAATGTAGTCGATGATGATACTTCCGCATTTCAGGCATGCTTCGCCAGCCCATATGAGCGAGAAGGGGTTACAACTTTTGGCTAAACAGTCCCTCATTCTTATGGCCAAAGACAAATCATCAAACCCTTGTGACTATTGCATTTTTGGAAAGCAACATAGAGTATCATTCCAAAAGAACTCCATTCAAAAATTAGAGAAATTGGAATTAGTGTATTCTAATGTTTGCGAACCCATGGAGGAAGATTCGCTGGGTAGTAACAAATACTTTGGTACTTTCATTGACGATGCTTCACAAAAGACATGGGTATACCTGTTGCATACAAAAAGTTAGGTATTCCAGTATTTTCAAAATTTTCATGCCATGGTGGAGAGAGAGACGGGAAATCCTCTAAAGCGACTTCGAACCGATAATGGTGGAGAATACATCTCTAGGGAGTTCAAAGAATATTGCTCCAAACATGGAATCATGCACGAGAAGACGGTTCCTAGTACACCACAGCACAAGGGTGTTATAGAGAGGATGAATCGGACCATTGTGGAAAAAGTTTGGTGCATGTTAAAATTGGCTAAACTTCCTAAGTCATTTTTAGGTGAAGCTGTTAACACTGCAGTCTACCTAATCAACAGATCACCATCAGTTCCTTTGGACTTTGATATTCCTCAAAGAATTTGGATAAGAAAATATGTTTCATACTCACTTGAAGGTGTTTGGATGCAAAGCATTCATGCATGTACCAGGAGCAAAGATCGAAGCTTGATGATAAAGTAACCCCGTGCTTATTCACTGGATATGGAGACGAGGAGTTCGACTATTGGCTATGGGATTCAGAGAAGCAAAAGATAGTCAGAAGCAGAGACGTCGTGTTTCACGAACACAAAACCATTGAAGATATGGAGAAAAATGTGAGGGGTGCAAAACTCACATATGAATGCGTTGCATATCTAACATCGGAACAAACTTCATAAGAAAGTGCCACTAATGAAGCAAAGATGTCTAAATCATAATCATGACTCGAACTCAAGAACCAAACATCGATATAAGAAAGTGGTGATGATAGCGATACCTACAGTGTGCTGATTAGGGGAGCAAATCTCTCCACTAGAAGAAGGACCTCGGTTGAGACGTACAACCAGATAACGTCAACCATCTATAAGGTATCTAAGTTCAGAGTATATTCTAATTGCTGATGAGGGGGAGCCTGAAAGCTTCTAATAAATACACTCTCACAAAGACAAAGACTATTGGAAAAAAGCCATGTGAGAAGAGATGAATTCCTTATGGAAAAATGATACCTACAAGTTGACAGAACTGACAAAAGGGAGAAAAACACTCAAGAATAAATGGGTGTTTAAGCTAAAGAATAACAACGAGAAGCTGTAGAAGTACAAGGCTCGTCTAGTGGTGAAAGGTTTCAGTCAAAAGCAAGGTGTTGACTTTGATGAAATCTTTTCACCGGACAGAAATGTGTGTTTAATTCGAAGTATACTTGATTATACTTAGTATGAATCTCGAATTGGAGCAAATCAATGTTAAGACTGATTAAGATGGTGATCTTGATGAAGAGATCTTAATGAAGCAACTAGAAGACTTCAAAGTGAAAGGGAAGGAGAACATAGTCTGCAAGTTAAAGAAAAGTCTATATGGACTTAAACAAGCGCCACGACAATGGTATAAGAAATTTGACTCTTTCATGATGAGTCAAGAGTACAAAAGGACATTGGCAAATCCTTGTGTTTATGTTCGGAGATTCCATGATGATAAATTCATCATAATCTTGTTATATGTTGATGATATGCTGATTGTGGGTCAGGATGCCGATATGATCCGGAAGCTAAAAATGGAATTGTCAAAGACGTTTGACATGAAGGATTTGGGCAGTGCAAAGCTTATCTTAGGAAGGAAATTCTACAAGATAGGAAGATAGGCAAATGGTGGTTGTCACAAGAAAGATATATTGAACGAATGCTAGAAAGGTTCAATATAAAAAATTGAAAGCCAGTTTCTACACCACTTGCTAGCCATTTCAAGCTATAAGACTCCCATTCATCTACCGAACAAAGAAAAAGCGAAATTTTAGTCATTCCATACTCATCCGCAGTTGGAAGTCTGATGTATGCTATGGTGTGTACACGTCTAGATATATCTCATGCAATTGGGAGTTATAAGCAAATTCCCAGTGCAACTCGGGTAAAGCACATCGAGGCAATGAAATGGATCTTTAGATATCTTAGAGGTACCTCAAAGGTACGCTTAAGCTTTGTGGAATCAGAAACATCTCTTGAAGGTTATACAGATTCTGATATGGTTGGAGACATAGATTGTAGAAAATCTACTTCTAGGTACTTATTTACATTTACAAGGAGAGCTATATCATGGCAGTCAAAGCTACAAAGGTGTGTTTCACTATCTACTATAGAAGCAGAGTATATAGCAGCTACTGAAGCTAGAAAAGATATGCTATGGATGAAGCGGTTTCTTCAAGAACTGGATTTAAGACAGAGAGACTACATAGTACATTGCGATAGTCAAAGTGTGATAAACTTAAGCAAAAACACTATGTATCATGCAAGGACAAAGCACATAGATGTGAGATATCATTGGATCAAGAAGGCCATTGAAGAACAACTATTCCAAATAAGAAAGATCCACATTGATGAGTATACTGCTAATATGATGACGAAGGTCATTACAAAAAAAAAATTAGCCTAATGTATCAAGAACACGGGCATGAGCTCCTACTAAGGAGTCAAGAAGACTCCCACCTCCATTTGTTTGTTGCATGGGTTTGGAGGGGGAGATTTGTGGGGTCTAACCCCATAAATGCTGCTGTAGTTGCAACAATTGGATGAGGAGAAGAATTCTCCACCTCAATGCTACGTTGACTAACTCATGTTTTGTGGATGAGAATTAGTCGTTGTTTCAGCCAATTAAATTGGTTTCCATTTCAACCAATGAAATCCATCCGAGGATCAAACCTTTGCCTATAAATAGTCTTCGAGGAACATAATCAAACGGGAATTCCAGGAGATTAGAAAGAGTTCTAGAGATCATTCTTTCAATCACAGAGAGTTGAAAGGATAGGTGTGAAACAGTCGGGGATATCACGCCGGAGAGAGTGGCAATAAACATAGTACTTCAAGAGAGAGTACTAAGAGATAAAACTGAGAGGATTGTGAGCATATCCTAGGTGTGTGACATCTTGCATCAGTTTCATCTCATAGTGGATTATTTTCTTGGATTTTCCCTGTGGTAGTTTCCCTCATTCTGAGGGTTTTACCACATTTTATCGAGTGTCATTATTATCTTCTTCTCTTATTCTCTAAAGATTGGCTCAGCCATCCATCTACACTTTCATTTATAAAAGTTGGCATAGCCACCCATCTGTTGCTTTTATTATGTGGATTGGCTCAGCCTTCCAAACTGCTTATTTAAATTTTAGTGGATTAGCACAGCCACCCAACTGTTGTTTAATTTCTTGAAGGTTTGGCATTGCCACCCAATTGCTGTTTTATCCTGTGGATTGGCCTTGCCTCCCATTTGCTAACATTAACAGTGGATTGGCAAAGCCACCCAAATATTTCTTATAATATTCTACAAGTCACTCATAATCCGAGTAATAAACCCCCCACCGCCCCATACAGACACCATGTCCTCGTTGTGTCCCATGGGATTGCGGGGCTAAACAAATAAACACCCCTTATGGGGCAACAAGGAACAAACCCCACATCGAGGTCGAGAATCTATTCGATACTATTTATAACCCACTGCCCAACCATATAGATATTGTCCGCTTTGGGCCCAAGGGGTCCTTATAGCTTTAAAACGCGTCTACTAGATTGAGAAGAGCTCATATCATGGGTTTGCGTGCTAAACGAACAAACACCCCTTACGGGGCCAAATGAAAGAGACCCCCACATCGGGGTTAGGGATCGGCTTTGATGCCATTTGTAACAACCCAGCCCAACCATGTAAATATTGTCCGCTTTGGGCCTAAGGGGCCCTCACTGCTTTAAAACGCGTATACTAAGTTAAGAGGAGCCCATACTTATAGTGTCAGAAAGTTTCTCCCCTATCTGATGTGGAATGTAACACAATTCGAGTCCTTATTTTCTTTTAAAAAGGGGAAATGAACTATATGCTATATTAGGTTTGTCTTTTAGTGAAATTTTGACATGATTACATATGGTTACTTAAATGACTAATTTACAATTTTTAACAGCTAAACACTTTAGTTATAATGTAGTAAAATGTCTCAATTAGGATTTGAACTTGAAACCCCTCCTTTCCCTATGCCTACCTTTTTTACATGTAGAGTGCTTTACCACATGAGCTAGGCATGATGGACAACTATTAGACAACTTTCATCCAAGTAAAATTGTTCAATAAATGACTCTTTCCAAGACTTATGAGTGTAACATTAGACTCTAAGGGTATGTTTGGTTCCTATTTTTGAAAACACAAAGAACACCATTATGATGTTCTTTAAAAATTGTTCTTGTTATCTCAATTTAGTATTTTCTGTGTTCTTTGTGTTTGCCAAAACAAAACAAAAACTGAGAACCAAATGTGTTCGATCTCCTTATTTTCCTTCCTTGTTTTTTATAATAGAAAACAGTTTTCAAAAATAGGACTCAAACATGACCTAAATTTTTTATTTGAGTTAATCATATTTTCACTTTTTAGAATATAAATATTTTTCATTATTTTTTATAAATGTTAATAATGGTCCGATGTTCTTTCATTTTATACCTCATTTTATGAGTATTTCATTGACATAAAGGTGATTGTGAGAAAAATATAAAAATTAAGGAAGAAAACTCCTTTCTCCTAGTGATAATGCATTTGAAAAAATTATATGGGCTTTTAATTATCTTCTTCCTTTATGTATTATACACATGAATGCATTTCTTCAACAATGACCCAAGAAGTAATTGAATATATTTATAGTATTGAATTATTGCAGCAACTTAAAAAATTTAGATGTTTTAATTAGTGGTTCATCCGGCCTTCTACGAAGGAAATTTTAAAACAACTTCCACAATTTGTAGTTCAATTTATTTTTTTAAATGGCTTTTTTTCTTTACAACTTTGGCTCATAAACTCTTCTATTTCTAATACAAAGTAATAATAAAGATGACCAAGTCAACTCTAATTTTCATATTTATTGTAATGCAAAATCCAAAAGTTTCTTCATCAAAAGTCAAACAATGACAAAGTTGTTCCGATCTTGAACTTTTTCCCAGTCTTAAGAACGTTTACATCTATTGCTCAACCATGTCCTCTCCTTAGAAAGCGCCATAGATGAACAAATGTATGTTAAAACGTCATTAAACACCCTACACATTTCAGACTTTCTGGCCTGATTATCATTTTTTTTTTTTAATGAGATGAATATGGGTGATTATAGAAGTAAAGCGTCAGGGTTATTTAGGAATCGAAAAAAGTTTAAGGACAAAGTGAAATATATGCACAAAACTCAAGGTCATTTATTCGTAACATCTTGATCTTTAACCATATTCGCTTAACAACATTAAATCAAAAAATTAAAAATCGAATTAGCCATTTAGTGTTATTTCCACATTAAAATTAAGTGGGTGGCCCACTAACCTAGTATTTAGCCAATTAAAAGAATACCCAATATCTTTAAACTGTTATAAAGATATTTACCCTTGATGGAGTTGGTAAATTATAATAAATAGAATTTATTATAAGAACGTGTTATTTATAATAAATATAATTTATTATAAGAACGGTTATTTATAATAAATATAATTTAGTTATATGAACAAATATTCACTACACGCTTATAATCTGCTTTGAACGGTATTCTCGCCCTCTTTCTCCTATCAATAAGTTATATATAGAAACCCCCTTCATATGTTAGAGCATTCTTCATCAATTACGTAAAACAATTTCAGATATCAAAGTTTGATAAGGAGAAGAAGAGATCAAGGATTTAAGATCTATAAACCGAAGGAAAGAGATCAAGGATTTAAGATCTATAAACCGAAGGAAATTCCTCATGGCCGCGTGTTCTTCAACCAGATGCAATCTATATGTTTATTTTTTTTTTTTTATTTATTTATTATTATTATCGGGAGATGAGTTTGAATTGGCGATTCGGAAATATTGTGTACACTGTGATAAGGTTTACATTTGCATCGAGCCAGATTGAATTTAAATATTCGGAATCATTGTTTTATAAAGATTCAAATTTTGAGATTTATCTACGATTGATTCGTCTCACTAAAATGAATAAAAATAAATAAATAATAAAAATAAATAAAGACCATCCTCAACGCGTAGAAGGAAGATTTTTTATTTTTCCTTGCAACGCTGGCTGGATCAATGACGGTGAGGCGCTGGTTTCATGTTATCCGCGGGCCGCCAGCGCCATTACCGGTCATCATTTCAAGCGCGCTCATACACTCAGATTGAAGCTTCACAAAGCAGAAATATAGAATCGCCAGCACTGGCTAGCCGATTGTCATTATCACATATTTGAATATGAAACTGAAATTCTCTTTAAGATGTCCATATATCCTATGATTTGAACCCCAGAAATTATTCAGATGAATGTCGATTTCTTTTCTTTTATTATGATTGATTATTGAATCGCATGATTATTAAAAGATACTATTTCCCTTTGATTTTTTTTTTTAACTCAAATAAAAGAATTAATTTCATCTTGTGAGATTTTATTCAAATGACAATTTATAATGTAAGGTTAACTAATTTAGATAGTCACAAAGTAACCTAAATTAGTGAGCCTTGTATTTATTGAATTGCATAAAAGGAATAAAGTGAGACTTATAAAATTCTTAATACTTTCTTTATACTCAGCGTAATGAGACTAACCCAAAGGAGAAATAATTTCTAATTATTAATTAATGGTTTTATTTTGTGTTGCTTAGAAAGGTAAAATGGATACCCAAAGGTAACATATAAATGACACAAAATAGTAAGGTGTTTTAAGCTCCCTTCAAGTGAACACTGGATATGTTAAAATTCACCCAAAGGAGAATCTTAATGATATCAATAGTTCATTGCTATTTGTTTTATACTTGAGGCCTTATTGTGAGCATTGTTCTTTTTTGTACAGTTCCCACTTCATTAATTTCTATCCGAATGACCGGTTATGGCCGAACTTTTCTCTGAATGGTATGAAAGGGTTCACCACCGGGCGCATGATCTGACCTCATCAATAACTGGATAAACCTCCGGCTACGGATGACAGATTCCTGAAAGTGGAACAATCAAAAAAAAAAAAAAAAGCCCGGGCAAGATCCAACATACTCAGTCTGATGTTTATGAGAATGACTATTGCCAATAATATCAAGGTTCCTCTCTCAAACCGAGTTTGCTCTCTCTCGAATTTCGAAACTGGTTGAGGAGCGCCCAAACGCTGCCGATAAGTCCCTTTGCACATTGATGTGGCTGAATTGACCACCAAGGAAATATGATATTCGTAAAGGTATTCAACAACACATTTTAAACATGACTGAAAAGGCTGCAAAGCTTAAGGCACTAGGCATGGGTATGATGAGTCCTTCTTGGTACGCGATCCTAACTCACTTCCATCACAGTTTGCTCCATTCAAAATCCACTATAATACTAACAGGGATCAGTGGAACTTGAATGAGCTCACCAGTAAAAGTATACAAGAGGAAGTGAGATTAAGACAAGAAGGACATAATCTTGCTCTTGCTGTAACTCATGGAGTCATGAAGAAGAAAGGGAAATTCAAAAAGGGAAAGAACTTTCCACCTAAGAAAAGTGGACCTGGGGAAGGTAGCCAGAGTCATGATGGAAAATTCACGGTAAGTTGCTACTTTTGTGGCAAGAAAGGGCATGTGAAGAAGGACTGTATCAAGCGCAAGGCTTGGTTCGAAAAGAGAGGTATAAATCTTTCTTTTGTATGTTATGAATCCAATCTTGCTGAAGTTCCTTCAAATACTTGGTGGATTGATTCTGGAGCCACAACTCATGTGACTAATTTAATGCAGATCTCTACAACCAGAAAACCAAAGGGAAAGTGAAAAGTTCCTATATAAAACCATGCCTCAAGGTCGGAGTGGTAGTCATGGTACCTATCGCTACTATTAGAGACTAGGTCATCGATGGATCTTTTAAACACTTTTTATGTACCCTTCTATTTCTAGGAATTTAGTTTCTTGTCCAATAGATGCTATCGATATTCTGTTTATTCAGCTTCGACAAATTTAAGTTTGATGTTAAATTCCTATTGTACTGGTTTGGTATTTTATGTGATGGCTTATATAAATTTCCTTGAATCATGAATTTGCACAAACTTTAATAACCCCGTGATTCAAATGTTGGTTCAAACGTGCTTCTACTCACGAAAATTCTTCAATCTTGTGGTACGAAGACTAGGGCACATCTCTAGGGAAAGAATAGAGGTTAGGGGCTTAAGGTTGAATTTACAAAATTGACGATCGATTTTCATGTGGCTTAATAGATTGCATAAAGGAAAGCAAACTAAACATACAAAGAAAGGTGCCACAAGAAGTAATGAGCTCCTTGGAGATAATTCATACAGATATTTGTATCCACCTCCTGCCCATGTTTCTGATGAGAGAAAGATTGACCACTTTATAGATGATCTATCTCGTTATGGTAATGTTTATCTAATGCATGAAAAGTCTCGTGCCATTGACATCTTGAGATGTTCATACCGAGGTCAGAGATCAATTAGATAAAAAAGATTAAAATTGTGAGATCGACGAAGCAGAATATTATGGCAGATATGATGAATCAAAGACAAACCCTGTCCTTTGCCAAATTCCTTGAAAAGCATGGCATTCTATGCTCAAGACACAATGCCCGGAACGCCACGGTAATGGTGCTAAGTGGAAAGGCGAACGTTAATACTAATGGGAGCCTGGTTAGGAGATGATGAGTTACTCTTCCGTACCTATTTTACGTGGGGCAGCTCCTTAAAAACCGCAATGTATATCTTGAACGTAGTTCAGTAAGGCGCCCAAAACTCCTTTCTCGAAGTTATGGACCGGTAGGAAAACTCCAGTTTGAGACATATACATATATGGGGTTGCGCAGCGAGGCAAGAATCTATAACTCCACATGAGAAAAGTTTGATTCAAGAACGATATCCGGATATTTACGGGCGCATCCCATAAATCAAAGGGCATAGATTTTATCAATCCAACCTCACAGTTGTGAGAATGGTTGAAACCGGCAATGCTTCGCATTCTAGAGAAATGGCGAAATTAGTGAGCGGATGAACCAAATAGTGTAGATGTGTTGAAGAAATAAAGAGTGATATCCCACCACTCTTTTTACCTCAAGAATTATTTGTCCTCAACCCGGTTTCAACAAGTTGAGGAGTAATGAGCAACATAATAGCCTGGGCTCATTACCACCCAAAATATTGCCATTGAAAATGTCAGAGCCACTTCATTAATCGACACTCGAGGAGACTCAAAGAGAAAGGATCTCGCCATGTATGAGAATGTTATTTCCACATTAAAAATTAAGTGGGTGGCCCACTAACCTAGTATTTAGCCAATAAAGAATACTCCAATATCTTTTTAAATCGTTATAAAGATATTTACCCTTTTGACGGAGGGTAAATTATAATAAATAGAATTTATTATAAGAACTAGTTATTTATAATAAATATAATTTATTATAAGAATGGTTATTTATAATAAATATAATTTATTATATGAATCATATTACATTAAATATAATTTATTATAAGAACGGTTATTTATAATAAATATAATTTATTATATGAATGCTTATTCTAATTACACGTTTATAACGGTTTCGAACGTGTATTCTTGGCCCTCTTTCTCCTATCAATAAGCTATATATAGAAACCCTTCATATGCGGTTAGAGCACTCTTCCATCACCATGTAGAAAACACTTCAGATATCAAGTTTGATGGTGGAGAAGAAGAGATCATGATTTAAGATCTATAAACTCGAAGGGAAAGAGATCAAGGATTTAAGATCTATAACCTAAGGGAAATTCTCATGCACGCGTGTTCTTCAAACGGTGCATGCACTATATGTTTATTTTTTATTTATTATTATTATCAGAGATGAGTTTGAATTCGATGATCTGAAATATTGTGTGTTAATTTCCGTATTAAGGTTTACATTTAGATCCCGAAAGAATTTAGAATAATTGATGCTATTTTGAGGTATTTGAAGGCCCAAGTTGTAAATATCTTATTAATATATAGAATAATAATATTTTATTAACTTTTTTCATAACAAAGTTTTTAATTTGTATCTCAAAAAACACAATTCTTCAGCACTTGAAATGAGAAAGAACTGGACATAAGTTGCGATCATATCCACCTGGTACAGAAAGGGAAAACCACAGCTTATAAAAAGACATTACAACCAATATGTTTTATTGCAACCAATGACCATCACTGATGTTCTGTTCCCATCATCAGTGGTGCAGTAGGTGCTGTAAGCAAGAGACAGGATATTTCTCATTCTTGAATTACCTGCAACCCCACGACCACCGCCGCCGCCTCCACCACCGCACCACCACCTCCACCCTCCACCACCACCACCTCCTCCTCCACCCCCTCCACCACCACCTCCACCTCCTCAGAAGCCACCGCCGCCACCACCGCCACCACCACCACCACCACGTAATAAAATGAAGTCTCTTGCCATTTTCTTTGGAATGTGTTTTCTTACGAATCTATAAGATTAGGACATATGTATAGCCATCCTATTGGTGGAACTTTGAATTTTCCCAGCTTATTATATGACATTTGAATACTATATATTCTATAGTCTAACAACCACTATTTTTACATATTTTGAAATTCTCAAATGAGATGTTCACACGTTTAACAATGATGTTGCATCTTTGTACTTGTTCAACATTTTTGTCTCTTTTAAGTTCCTTCATTGAAATCAATAAAAGCATACAATCTTGTTTACAGTGCTTATATTTTTTAAGTTATAATTTTTTATTATCATATAGTTAACTGTATCCAAGTAATTAACATTAGTTAATCCAACTAACAAAAAAAATATATGAAGGTTTATTCAGATATGATAAGTTCGTCAAAATACAATTAGGTAAACTGATTAAAAAAAGACTAGGAAATTTTTTTAATAAATCAAAACTAAAACCAACTCTTTTCTTTTGTATATGTACTTTGAGCAAATCTAAACTCATTTGAAGCTACTCTGAAAAACATCCCTTTTGTATCAAAAAATAAAACAAATCTTTCATGTAACTGTCGTGAAATTATTATAAAGTGCAAAGTTAAAGAGAAGTATATTATTCCATTTTTGTACACAAAAAGAAAAAGATAGGAAAAGAGAGAGAACTTAGAAATGAGCAAAAAAGAGAGATAAATGGAGGGAGAGAGCTTTCTTTCTTTCTTGAAAAGGGATGTCATTGTACAAAGCAGGAGAGCCTTTATATCTCTACCTAATCCCCTTATACATGAACCATATAAATGAGATTCATAAAAGGAATCTATGAAAGCCTTCATGAATTGGCTTTATTCATTTGGTCATCTTTATTCCTATTCACAGTTATTAGGTTCATGTATGTGGTCATTCACCACATGAATAAATCCTTTATTTACAACACTCCCTTGAATAACAATGACCACCACAAGAATATGCCTCATTAAAACTTGCTAGTAAAACCCAATGGGATAAAACCTAGCGAAGGAAAAATAGTACAATATTCATATGATGTTGTTGATTGCTCTTAGTCTGTTAGGATTGCCTCATTAAAAACCTTGCCAGTAAAACCCAATGGGATAAAACCTGGACAAAGGGAAAAGAGTACAGTACACTAACATCATGTCAAGTAAGCATACCCCCTGTCACGTCCTGAGTTACATTCCAATCTTGTATTAGCTTCTTGAATGTTGAAGTCGCACATCTTGTGAATAAGTCCGCTAGGGGATTATCACTTGAGCGTATTTGTTGAACATTAATCTCACTACTCTTCTGGAGTTCTTGTGTATAAAAGAAATTTGGAGAAATGTGTTTAATTCTATCTCCTTTGATATAACCCCATTTGATCTGTGCAATGCATTCAATGTTATCTTCAAATTATGTTGTCCGGTTGTCTTTAATAGAGGGGAGTCCGCATGATTCTTGGATATGTTGAATTATCGATCTTAGCCATATGCATTCACGACTTGCTTCATGAATTGCTATAATCTCTTAATGAATTGATGATGTGGCCACCATTGTTTACTTAAAGGATCTCCATGAAATAGCAGCTCAATTACAATTAAACACATACCTTGTTTATGATATGGCCTTATGTGGGTCTGAAAGGTATCCTGCATCAACATATCCAAACAATTGCTGCTTTGATTCCTTTGAGTAAAATATACCCACGGCCATTACTGAGGTAAAGAAAATATGTTTGACAACATTCAATGTCTGGGTTTTGAGCTAAACTGCACTTGCTAATAAATTGACGTAGTGCCAATATCTAGGTGAAAGTACGCTTAGCAAGATACATAAGTGCACCAACACTAAGATATGGTACTTCAGATCAGTAATACTTCACCCTTCCACAATGAATTTAAATGGCCTTTTCACATCAAGTGAACGGACAACCATCGCATACATATGGGTGTGTTTATCCATATAAAAACGTTTTAAGATTTTCTTAGTATATGTCGATTAGTAAACTAAAAATTCAATAGCGAAATGCTCGATCTATAGGCCGAGATAAAATTTTGTTTTCCCAAGATCTTTCACTTCAAATTCCTTTTTTAAATATTTTGTTGTTCTTGTGAGCTCTTCAGGAGTCCCAATAAGATTTAGATCATCAACATACACAACAATAATTGAAAATCCGGTTTCTGATTTCTTACAAAAAAATGCATAGGCATATAGGGTTGTTTACATACCCTTCTTCTTCTAATAAATACTGGCCGAGGCGATGAAAATACATGCGTCCTGGGATTGTTTAATCCATATAGAGATTGCTGTAATTTGATTGAAAGCACAAATTATGAGGCTTTGTATTATTTTGTCAAAGTAATTTAAATCCTTCAAGGATTTTCTGTATATATGTCATTATTTATGGATCCACATGATAAGTCAGAATACATCCGAGACTCATATCTAGCTTCGTGAGACGCCCAAGCTTATTAGAAAGGAAAGTAATCGAGTCCATGATAGAGAATATGTTTCTCGTAGTCAATACCGTGTCTCTACGAGAAACCCTTTATGCCACTAATTCCGCTTTATATATCTATAATCTCATTATTTTCATTATGCCGTACAAATACCCATTCAGACCTGTAAAGAAAAGGTTTTACACCTTAGTTCGACTACGTGGTCCAAAACGTCTTGTTTCATTAACAAGTTTAATTATGCCTGCATAACTTCTTTTCATTTTGGTCAATCATTTCTATTTCGACATTCTTCCACATTTTGTGGTTCGGGATTCTCATCATGTTTTATGATGTCTAAGGCCATTTGGAAAACAAAATATTATTGATAATTTCACTTCTTATTTCTATCTCATTTTTCTATTTGCGGCACATAATTTATTGAGATCTCATACTTTCGTGCACCCGAGCCTCTTCGTGGGCTATTTCTTTATTTCGAACCTCTTCAAGGGTCTTTGTCTCAATAAACTTTCTATGGGCGGGCCTCTTTATTACCATATACAACTTAGGGGCTTTCTGTTTATCATATGCCTTTATAGGGGCCTTTTTTTTTTTTATCATGTAATTTTCAAGGGTTTCACTCATTTGTCTTCTCCTATTCCGTGAGTTATATCTTTTTTAAGCCAATAGGCTCTATACTTCAAGTGTATTTTATACTATTTTCTAATTGTCTTCAAGGACATCAATCCGCATTTCGAGTATTCGTAGCCTGATATGTGACTATATTTTTTGTATCAATAAAAGCATCCGCTAATTGATTCATAGATTAAATGAATGATCCTTGAATTTCTAGTTCACATTGATTTGTATGAGGATCAAATGAGACATTATAGATGCATTCCAAGTACTGTTGTTCTTCCGAAATGACTTTTCTCCCAACGGAGGAAATACACTCCTAATAGAATGACAATTAAAGTGGGCTATAAAATATCTTCCGTTAAGGGTTCAAGATATCATATGATAGACGGAGAATCAAAACTCTACATAAATCGTCTTCGCTGGGGACCATTTTAGTGCAAGCAGTAGGTGCAATTGGTAGAGCAGACTGCATAACTAAAGATTCATAAGTGAGAAATATCGGTTGTTTACCCAATACAAGTTGTGAATGGGAGTACTATGGTAAGATGTTGGTCTTTTAATTTTATTAGACTACAAAGATGCATAATAGCATGTCCTGTGCAGATAAGTCGGTAATTTGGTCTTCATCAGCAGTGGTCTAGCTATTAATTGAAGACATTTGATCAAAGACTCTACTCAACCATTTTGGGTATAAACATGAGCAACAGGATGCTCAATATTTATCCTGATTGACATACAATAGTCATTTTTGTGAAGTGAATTCACCAGCATTATCAAGTCTTATTGTCTCGATTGGATAATCGAGAATTATGCTCTTAACTTGCTATTTGTGCCAGAGCCTAGCAAAGACAACATTTTCAGGAAAGAAGACATACATGCACCATTTAGCGGAGGCATCTATTGGGACCATAAAATAACGAAGGTCCAATGTGGTGGATGCCGAATCGGGTCCATATATGTCCATGTATTCTTTCTAAAAAACTCGTGATTCATAAGCATGATTTTATTAATGATGGTCCGACGATAACTTACCTTAGAACAAGGGTAAGTAACAAGAAAATTCATTGGGCAAAAGAATCTTCTGGTTCTTTAATGGATGCCCATGTGATTGTTCTATGATTTGCCGCATCATTGAAAATCCAGGGTGACCTAGCATGTTATGCCAAAGAGTAAAAATCTTTGGGTCATTGAACTTCTGGTTCACTATAACATATGACTCAATTGGCTTTATGGTCGTGATATAACCCAGAGGACAATGTCGGGAGCTTTTCAATAAACAACTTTTCCCCATAAATTATGAGGCATGCATAAAATTTCTTTATTACCTTCATTCATAGTTTCAATATGATATCCATTTTTGTAGATATCTTTAAAACTAAGCAAATTTATTATTGATTTGCTAGAATATAATGCATCATTAATATGGAATCTAGTTCCATTTGGTATCATTGTGCTTAGTAAAGGTTAGCCAAATATTTGGGCGTATGACAGGTACGCAACCAATGCCCTTTCATACCATATATATGGAAATTATTCTCATGGTTTTTGTAAGGATTATCCTTTATTTACTTCCCATTTTACCTCATTATTAATCCACTTATGGTGGTGAGATTTTTCCTTTTCCAAGGATTTGAGGGATCATCAATATGATATTTAGAATTTCTTCCATGATCAATCTTCATCCATGCCCGCTGAAGTTTGAGGGATGATATCGATTCACTTCAAGGAATCATTCAAACCCAATTGGACTAGATTGATTATTTCATCAAAAGTTTAATAGCTATTTAGCATCAAGCGATCTAAGATGGATAACTCTTTTTCAAATGCCAAAACATAAATCTGAATTTTATGAGATTTATATTGTGGACAAACTTTTGATATAAGAAAAAAATACTTAAAACTCAATCACAGTAAATGCTTTTCACTATAGATTTTTGACTCCTTACAAACAAAATCAAAATATATTGAACTTTAACAATATATAGTAAAAATCAATATTAATATACACAAAATAAATAATATTGGAGAATAATATAAATTATTAATTTTATTGTGATCTAGAAATGGTATATAATATACCAATGTGCGCATTAATCTTCATTAAAAAGGCTTTTAAACTACCACCATTAAGTGATAAAGTTGGTATGATATAATTCTATTAATTGATTATCATCCATTCAAGGGCCAAGGCTATGCTTATGACATATATTGTTTATAGGATAATCACATTTAAATGTTATGTGTACATACATATATCATACTATGCATGTAACATATAATATCATATGTATAATATGTCACATCTATTTGTAGATTACAAATAACACATAACTCAAGTTGTATGTGATAGTTGAATGTTTCACTATAGTATAAACATATGTGCAATTACACCACATAAGTTATAGTGAGATGGTATATAATATATCCATGACTTCTTCTCAATTTGTATAATTAGTATTCATAGTATCAACCATGACCTAATATAATTGTATATAAATTAAATAACTTCAAGTTAGGGTTACAGTTACCTTCGTAGCAAAGTCGTACCGATAAATATGTTGCGAAATTATAAAAAGTGCAAAGTTAAAGAGAAGTATATTATTCCCATTTTTTGTACACAAATGTGTTAAAAATACAGAGTTATGTGTAACTTAGAAACGGCAAAAGAGAGATAAATAGAGAGAGAGAGCTTTCTTTTTTTTCTTGAATAGGGATGCCATTGTATAGAGAGGAGAGAACCTTTTATAGACTTACCTAATCCCCAAATACATGAATTATATAAATGAGATTCATAAAGGGAATTACAAAGCTTCATGAATTGGCTTTATTCATTTGGTCATTCATTCCTATTCAATAGGTTATTAGGGTTCATGTATGTGGTCTACCACATGAACCTTTATTTACAAACCTGTAATAATATTAATAATTTGGTAAATTTTTACCAATTTGGTATTTTACCTTAATATTTATTAGTATCACATTTATTAATCAAGAATTGTCATAAGAAAATTTCCAAGAAAAGAAATATGGGTATAATAATACATAACGAACTATAGAGAAAAGTATTGTAAAGTTGACTTTACTGAGAATATTAAAACCATTAAGTAAATTAAATCTACCCTTTTGTATTGTTTAGTTATGAATTATCAATTAGTTAGTTACAAATAAAATATAAATATAGTAGACTCAGACTCGAGAAAGAGAAATAGAGAAACATTTGGCAACTCTTTATGTTTGGGATAAGTTACATAAATGTCTGTGATGTTTGATCATAGATACCCGTTTACCCATCTGTTTACTCGATTGACGGTATAGGTATATTTGAGCTACATAACAAACATTAGGGACAACATTTAACCTAAAAAAATTTTAAGGGTCAAATTAGACATATGATCAAACATCAAGGGCATTTGAGTACTTTATCCCAACCCTCTATGTCAATATTATAAGTTTTGCATAACTAATGAGGATATATTCATCAAGTTACGCACGAATATATTAAAATAAATTCAACTTGGAAATAAAAAATTAAATTAAACAAAAAATCTATAAAATTGATATTCCATAGAAATAATTTAAAAAGAAAGAAGAAATAAATTATTTTAAAATATCTTAGCAATGGCATAGAAATGATCATGATATATGAGAAATTTTTAATTAAGATTGGTGGGTACAAATATTTTAAAATTGTCATGACTTGAGAATATTAGAATTAATTAAGTAAAATTAAATATATTTATTACATCAATAATTTTAATTAATCAAGGTGGACCCTAATAAAGTAGATGTGAATAATTTATTGAAATACCAATCAAATTCTAAGAAAAGGACAATGTGATATTTTTCTTTTTTGTAAAGAAGGAAGTTCAATTATCTACATGATCATGATCAAGATCATCATATATATGATAGATTATTTGAATGATTTCTTTTCACATGTAATATTAGATAGTTTTAGTTAGTATTTTAAAAATTGGAGTTTGTCTCGAAAAAAATAAATTGGAGCTGTTGACCGACAACTTTTTCGGTCTTGCCTGACCTATAAACCAGATTTCTATTGAACTGCTCGTGAATCGATTAAACTGTCGATCGAACCACCGAGCTGAACGAACCAATAAATTTTTTTAGAACCGAACAGTTCAAAAGGCAAGCTGCCCATTTTGCTCATGATCCGACAGTTAGTTACATCCATAGTTAATCCATATATGACAGTTTGTTAGAATATGTCTGAAATTCCTATTTAGGATATGTTTAGTTCAATTGATACCTGGGCGCTAAGAATCCAGACAAAGTCGATGAAAATATATTACTTGATACAATATTGATACTAATAGCTAATTGAAGGTAAATTTACCTATATAGACACGATAGAGATATAAAATTAATGCACGTATATAACGTTGATAGCTCGTGCTAGTAGTTATTTATTGTTTTTGCAGTGACTTTGAGTGAGTGATAAAGATCGAGAATAAAATAAACTAAAAAACAGCCAAAATTCTACTCAAAACCATGCAAATACAGAAGCAAATACCTAAATGTGATTCTTGAATTTTGTTGGAGAAAAATAACATAAAATCACACCTATATATGTCAAAAGAAAAAAAAAATTCTTATCTATAATTCTAGACTTTCACCACCTTTGTTTTACTTCGCCTCTATATTTTATCAAACCAAAATATGAATAAAACTAAAGAACAAAAACTCAATCCCATCTCTAATAAATTGTTTTTTTAAATAATTAAAGATATATTATTATTATTATTGTTATTATTATTATGATGTCAAGATATGTCATTACACGATTTATTCAACATATAATGTATGATAAATAAAAATTAATTTATAATACTTAAGTGCTTATTAATTTATTTTTATTTCTATGTTAATATATTTATGTAAAGCAAAAAGCGCAAACTATGTCATAAAAATTCATTTGAAGTAGAATTTATTTTGAGTTATGATATTATCATATCGTAACTAAAAATAAAATTAAAAAATTAAAATCAAATTTAAAATAAATTTTGAATCCATATAAAAATCACAAATAAATTAAAACGAAATTTTATTTATATGTATATAAAATAATTAAGGATGAAATTTCACGAAAAGATAAAATTATTGAATAAAAGTATTATCTCAAAATTTTAAAATAATTAGGTAACATAAATAGTTTATAAAAATAAAAGTTTGTTTGAGAATTTAAAAAATTTTAAATATATTTATATATATTTCAAAAACATAATTTGTATGTCTATTGATTTAATTATTTTCTATGCTTAGATAATTGTTACTTTTGACATAAATAAAATAAAATAAAAATATATATAATCTTAAAACATCATATTTTTTATTAGTAAGAGTAGAAAATATAAAATAAATTTTCCCATTATCATATTTAAGTTTATCTTTCTTAGAAAGGAGAGAGTGGAAAAAGAAAGCCAAAACAATTGAATTGATTCTCTCCTAATTAACAACCAAAACTTCACCGATATTTTTTTTTTTCATAAATCTTTTTCCATATTACCAATTTCTTAAAAATTTTACTTAAATAATGAGATAATGATAAAAATGGAAATTTTAATATTTTTATAGGTTCGTTTAAAAAAAAACTACAATTTGTAGCTTTTTCCCATCAACTCCTGATTAGCCCTAATCAGATATCAGGATTTGATTTTGGGTCTTTACCAAACACCCTATAAGAGCTGATTGGGGGTGAATCAGCTATCAACTCCTAATTTCTCCTCCAATCAGTTCAACCATCTAAGGCCTTAGTATTAATTCATTTGTTAACGAATGTTTTATAGGATAATTATTATATTATCAGAATGCTAGCTTCTTATTGTAATACTTGAAAAGCTTTAGAATATCCCTATAAATATTATGGGTCACGAGGGGAAAAAGTTATGAGAGTGAAGAACTTATAAAGGCTAGGTCATCTCACATATGTTAGGTCCACCCCTTTTTGTGGGCTAGACCACTTTATGGGCTAAGCCCATATCTCTAAAAGCAAAACAAAAGGAAAAATCAAAAGTTTAAGGCAACGGTTTTTGAAAACAAGGGAGAAAATCGTATAAGGGCAAGAGAGAAAGAATTGGGGCAAGGGTTTTGAAACTCTTTTGCAAGAAGATGGAAGACTAAACCGTCTTCATTTTGGCTCAAATTTGGCGCGGTTTGGATCGTTGGTTAGCTCTCTCCACAATACCCATTTGGTCATTCCACCCTTTGGTGAGATCTTTCATTTTCTCTCTTGAGTTATCTATCCTGGGATGATATTTGTTGTTGATGTTCCAAGAATGATATTCTTGATGTATTGTTGCTGTGAGCCTCTAGTGCTTAAGTAGAGAAGAACTTGGTGTAACCCATTGTCATTGTTGAGTAGAAGTTTAAGTGGTCTACTAACCCGTGGTTTTTACCTCTTTCATTTGGGGTTTTCCATGTAAAAAAATTGCTTGTCTCATTGTGTGTTGATTTATTGTTGCTTGCTGGTTTTGTTGCAACTTATTTGTTTGTTGAACTTATTTTGGCACATAGAGAGGAAAAGGTGATTTTTAGATTCATTATATTTGGTAGTTTTTCCCAACAAAGTGGTATCAAAGCTTGCTTGATTAAAGTTTTTTTGTGTGTTAAAATGGATGATGACATGATAAAATTAAATTTGTTGAATTATTTCACTTGGAAGCGTATGATGGAAGATTTGCTCTATTGTAAACATTTAAAAAAGCCCATTCGATTGAAGAAAAACAATATGACATGCTTGATGATGATTGGGATGTGGAACATAGAAAAGCCATTGCTTATATGAGAAGGTGGTTGGATCGACTCTCATGAACCTGATGATTTGTCAAGCAACGAATGTTGTTTGTAAAAAGCTTGAAAGCCTTTTTGCCAGGAAAACATCAGGAAATAAAACTACTTTGATTAGAAGACTTGTCAATTTAAAGTACAAGGATGGGAACAACATGGTTGAGTTCTTTTTAGGGTATTATGAACAAGTTGGTTGCCATGAAAATGAACATTGATAATGAGATGCAAGCATCATTACTTCTTAGCTCCTTACTTGATAGTTGGGAGACATTAGTGGTAACAATTAGTAATTTCACTCCAAATGGGATTCTAACTATGGAGAGTGTTAAAAGACCAACGCTAAATGAAGGCTAGAAGAAAAGAAAAAGGTGAGACCTTCTTCACAGAGTACTTGTTAAGTGAGAAAAACAAGAAAGGCAAGAAAAACCATTTAAGTGTAGGAAGTCAAAGTGGAAATCCCACGTGGTTTTTAGAGGAAAGATCCGAATCCGAGAAGAAAATATATCAAATGTTATCCTTTGCAACAATATTTGGCCACATGATGAAAAAGAGTTTAGGATTTGGAAAAAGACATATAATGAAGTGAAGAAAGAAATTAAAAGAGACTAATACAATTGCTATTGAATGTGATATTATGATTGTGACTGATGATGGTTTTGTCAGTCTTACAACCCAAGATAGCAACTGGGTTATTGATTCTAGTGCTTCATTCCATGTTACTTCTCATAATGACTTTTTCCTTCCTACAGAACTAGTGATTTTGGTAATGTTAGAATGGGAAACAGTGGTGTATCCAAGATTGTGGGTATTGGAGATATTTGCTTAGAGACTAGTATTGGAAATCAATTGGTACTCAAGGATGTTAGACATGTTCAAATATTACGCTTTCGACTTGATATCCCGCAGCTTGAGACTTGATGATGAGGATTCATATGTCATGGAAGCTAAGCTACATAAAGGAGAGATCAATGCGGCTCAGTGATGAGTATCTTAAATACTCATTTTATCCTCATGTTTTGCTTAGGTTTTAGTAGTTTTATAAGATAAATAAGTGTCATAATGCTCTTTTTTCTCAATTTTGTGATTAGGCCAACCATTGAGCGGAAATGAGCGAAAAGAGGTCTAAAAATCAGTAAGTTCAACATTCAACAGCATATACTGTATTTTAATCTTTTCAGCTGCATGAAAGCCTCCCATGGCTCTAATATTTGTATGGATAGATAGTAGACTTCCCAATCTTTCCAAAGAGTCCTTATTCACTTAATTTGGACTTGATTACAGTCAAGTTATGACTTTTGGAAGTTGGAAGGAATGAGGAAGAGTGTAAAATCTGACAGTTGGCACACTTTGTGGATTAACTATTTATCATCAACTCTAAAGTGTTCTCTCTGGACATATCCATATTCTACACTCTCTAAGATTTCTGTAGACACCAAGATTTCTCAGTTTGGAGTTCAGACAAGATAGTTATGGCATCGGGCGAGAGGGAGGAAAAGCAGGCAAGCTAGTCTTTGTAGCTAGAGTTTTCACGCCAGCCAGCGTGATTTGACGCTATGGCGCAAACTCACCACGCTTTAGTGTGATATGGCTTGTGTTGTTCCAATAACTCCCATTTTTGGCACGTTGTAACGTCATATCCACCACGCTACAGCGTGGCTGTCAAGCCCAAATGTGAAGAAGCCCATCCACTGCTCTCTTGGGGGTTTGCCATTAAAAGATAAATTAGGGCATTTGAAGAGGAGTTCGGGAGGAGCTCTTGGAGGCAAGGAAGAAGACCCTTTGGGTGGAAACACCCAAAGGCAAATCTCTCTTGGAGTAAATTGATTTTGGCCTTGAATGAGAATAGAAGAAGGAGATTTTAAGAGAAGAAATGGGTTTCATCTACACTCTTCTCCTCTTTTCTTGCTTTTCTTCATTTTCTATGGTTGTATTTCTCCCCTCCATGAGCTAATCTCATTTTCTAGGGTTTGATGAAGTCTAAACAATGAACCATGGTTTTTGAAAAACTTGATTTGTAATCTTTGATGTTTGGATTTTAATATCTATTGAATCTATTCAATTTCTCATGCTTGTTAATGATTGATCACCATTAACATGATTTGTGACCTAATTTGAGGTTGAGAAACAATAATTACGTTAGGCCATGAATAGAATGTCATGTTTCACCATAGAATAGAGATATTTGTGGGTTACTTGTGGCTTATTGGGTTTCTAATGCTCAATGCATCCTTGGTTATGATGGTTTGAGGTAGATATACATTAGAACTTTTCCAAAGGTAGATTGTTATTACTTGAGAAATAATAACATGTGCTTAGGCGGGATGCCATTAATATATAATTTAGGCATCATTGGGAACAAGTAGAGCCTTGCCATAGGAATTTGTTAGATGAAATCAAAACCCTAGGCTTCTTTCTTGTAATTACATTTCCCTTTGCATGTTAGACATTTTAGTTTAGGATTTCTTTAGTTTAGTTTGTTTTCTATTTCAACTTTTCCCCTTTGTGTTAATTCAAATAAAGCTAGGACTATTCTAATTTCGGTAATTAGTAACCTAATCCTTGTGGGATAATACTCTTATTTATCACTTTATTACTTGAAGGCGTGTGCACTTGCACTGTAATTTTACATTTTATATATACATTTTGATCTATATCAGAGATGTAAGCATTGAACTTTTGCATAGGAGGCTTGGTCACATCAGTGATAAATGACTTCAAACTCTTGCTAGAAAGCAATTATTGTCAAATCTGTAAGGTATGCCTCTCAAAACTTGTGATCATTGTGTAGTTGGAAAAGCACATAGAGTTGCATTTCACAAATATCCACCATCTAGAAGGCCAAATGTTATTAATTTAATTCATACTAATGTTTGTACTATGAAAACTAGAACTATTGGTGGTGCACTTTATTTTGTGACTTTCATTGATGATCCTTCTAGAAAAGTTTGGGGTTATGTTTTGAAAACTAAAGATCATGTGCTAAGATACCTTCAAAAGAACTCCTGTCATAATAGAAGAGAACTAGGAAGAAAATTAAAGAGACTGTCGGAAAGCTGGACAATGGTGAGTGAATCTGAGGAGTCCATTTGAAAGTTATTGCAAACTTCACTTGGCATTCGACTTGAAAAGACCATACCTAAAACTCCTCAACAAAATGGTGTAGTTGAGAGGATGAACATAACCATTACGGAAAGGATTAGGTGTATGCTTTCTCATTCTAAGCTAACTAAGTCCTTTTAGGGAGAGGCTATGAGAACATCAATTGACTTGATAAACCATTCTTCATCAATTCCTTTAAAAGGTGATGTACTTGAAAGGGTGTGGACAAGAAAATATGCTTCATATGACCATTTGAGAGTGTTTTGGATGTAGAGCATTTGTTCATATCCCCAAACATGGGAGGGTCAAACTTGATGTCAAGGCCAAACCATGTATTTTCTTGGGGTATGGTCATGAAGAATTTGGGTACATGCTATGGGATCCAATGAGCAGGAAGATTCTCAGAAGTAGAGATATTGTGTTTCTTGAAGACCAAATTGTTGATGATGGTGACAAGGTTGAGAAAGCTAGTTCATCTATTGAAATTACAGAATTAAATTGATCAATTGTTCGCTCTTAAGCATGCTAATCATAGGGTAGAGTTACAAGAAGGTGATGGTGTCACTAAAAATGAAAATGGCCCATGGATTCATGTTGTTGAACGATTGAACAAGTTTGTTGGAGAACTTCACTACCATCATATGAACCACCATTGAGAAATCTACCGAGAGGCGTCAACCTTCACAAAGATATCCTCCTAATGAATATGTGATGCTTACTAATAGGGGAGAGCCAAAAACTTACCAAGAAGCCATTTTACATGAAAGTAAGAAAGAGTAGGTTAACGCCATGCAAGAAGAAGTGAGATCCTTGCTTGAGAACCACACCTATGACTTGGTGAAGTTACCATAGGGAAAGAAAGCTCTTAGAAACAAATGGGTGTACATATTGGAAACTAAAAACAATGGCTCACTACTCAAGTACAAGGCACAATTGGTTATGAGGGGATTCAATCAAAAGAAGTGTATTGACTTTGAAGAAATCTTCTCTCCATTGGTAAAGATGCCCTCTATTCATGTTGCTCTTGGTCTTGCAGCTCGCTTGAATTTCTTCATTGTGATTTGGAATAAGAAATCTAAATGCAACAACCTGAAGGGTTTGAAGTCAAAGGCAAAGAAAATTTTGTGTACAAGTTAAAGAAGAGCTTGCATGGACTCAAACAAGAAGCAAGACAATGGTATAAGAAGTTTGACTCTTTCATGATGAGTCATGGGTGCAACAGAACCACATCTGATCATTGTGTGTTCACTAGAAAGTTCTCTAATGATGATTTTATTATCCTCCTCCTGTATGTTGATGGCATGTTGATAATTGGTCATGATTCTAGCATCATTGACAGGTTAAAGAGAGAGCTTAGCAAGTCTTTTTCCATGAAAGACTTGGGATCGGCGAAACAAATACTTGGTATGAACATCTCCCATGATAGGAAGAATAGGAAGCTTTGGTTATCTTAAGAAAGCTACATTTAGAAGGTTCTTGAAAGATTCAACATGAGCAAGGCTAAGGCAGTTTGTTCTCCACTTGCAAGCCACTTAAAGCTTAGCTCTAAGCAACATCCTACAAGTGAGAAAGATATGAAAGACATGAGCAAAGTTCCTTATGTATCTGCTATGGTATGTACTAGGCCAAACATCGCTCATGCAGTTGGAGTTGTTAGCCAGTTTCTTACTAATCATGGGAAGGAACAGTGGGAAGCAATGAAGTGGATACTGAGATATTTGAAAGGCACTTTCAGGGTGTACTTGTGTTTTGGTAGTGGTGAGCCTATATGATACATGGATACACAGATTCAAACATGGCAGATGATATTGATTCTAGGAAGTCCATTTCAAGGTTCTTCGTGACTTTTGCAGGAGAAGATGTCTCTTGGCAATCCAAATTGCAGAAATGTGTTATATTATCCATCATAGAAGCTGAGTACATTGCTATTACTGAGAGTTGTAAAGAAGCTTTGTGGAAGAGAAAATTTTAGAAGAATTAGGGTTGCAACAAGATAAGTATGTTGTTTATAGTGATAGCCAGAGTGCCATTCACCTCTCCAAGAATTCGACACTCCATTCAAGATCGAAGCATATTGATGTTAGATATCACTGGATTCATGATGTCCTTGAGTCAAAGCAATTGCGTTTGGAGAAAATACATACCAGTGAGAATGGATCAAACATGTTAACTAAGTGTTTGCCTAAGGAGAAGCTGGAAGCTTGTAGGTAGAGAGCAGGCTTGGTTAAGACATGAGGTGGAGGGGGAGATTTGTTAGGTCATCCCTTCTTTGTGGGCTATACCACTTTATGGGCTAAGCCCATATCTCTAAATGCAAAACAAAGGGGAAAATCAAAAGTGTCGGGCAATAATTTTTGAAAACAATGAGAAAATAGGGGAGATGGGTTAAAGAGAGAAAGAATTGGGGTTAGGTTTTTGAAACACTTTTGCAAGAAAATGGAAAACCAAACCTTGTTTGCTTTGTGTTAACCAAACCAAAACACACATACAAATTTATGTCACTATTACCAAAGGACTATTGTCTAATCAGTGGCGCCATAAACTTATTAACTTGAACCAAAACACAAATACAAATTTATGTCACTATTACCAAAGGACTATTGTCTAATCCCAAACCTTGGCTTAAAAACTTATTAACATTATACTATATAAATCACCAATCTTAGAGTAAATCATTTTTCAAAGTTTGGTTTTGATGCGCTGTGCAAGTGCACGGTCGACGAGTAATAAAATGGATTTAAGTCGGATATCGATCCCGCAGAGATCTCGAATTTTAAATCAACTACCACACGACTACTCAATTTCCATACTAGTGGACCACAAAATGATAGTAGGATCCAACATTAAGGTGCTGGAAAGTAGAAGCAGAGCAAAAGGAAAATAAGCTGAAATATCCAACATCTTGGAAGATAAAGAATAAAGAATAATGAATTTCTAATAAAAGAAATGAATCTTGAATAGTTATCCTCGAGGACACATCAATAGAAAGCAGTTATAGTGAACTATCGATTCTGTAGTTACTTTCTGATAGAAATTTTCTTGATTATCTCGGTTCAAAATCTATCAGCGTTGTAGATGCGAGCTGGATCTCTCAGCGCTCCACGTTTCATTATCTAATCGGCTGGGGATTCTCGAATCTGAGGGAATTAAGATAATACTTTATGAGGACTTCCTAATTACGGATATTTTTCTTTTTAATACTTCATACCCATTTTATGAATTTGTAAACCTTAGCTCCCAAGTTATCAGTCAAGCAGGATATACAACTTCAGATTGCTCCTCCTCGAAATTAGAATAGATCAACCTTTCCTTGATTAGATCGTAACACGGGATTGGCCTCACTATCCCAGATTAAGAGGTGAACTCTTTGCTTGTTTAAATAGATAACTCACATTCAATACGTTCTTGATTTCAAGTGAAGAGGATTTATCTAAGTGAACTTACAAAGCTCAGATCCTAATAGCGAGTTAGTATACGTAAAAATGTACATTACCCTCGGGAATGTCTTCCACACATGTCACTTTCGAGGAGGACCTCCTTGAAATCGGGGCAATAGCGCAAATCTTAACGAGTATAAGAAACTGATATTCGGATCCCGAGACAATAAACCCCGAAACAGTAAATTCATTAAGCTTGAAATTATCAAAGTGCTTTGTAAACAACTATAGGAAAGATAAATTCATTCTCTTGATTCATAAATGGAAGGCTGGATTCCTCAATTCTTTGAATCACACGATCTGACATTCCTCACGATCATAAGAATAGCGCAATTTAGGCTGAAACAATCGAATTCCGAGAAATTTGTCACGAACGAACATTCCGGTAGTAATTTGAAAAGAAATTGGTCGCATTAGGCTTGACTCAAACGACAACATCAGTTCGAAAATACAACGAAATAAAAATACGATAACATAATTAAAATAAAGCAGCCCGGAAATAAAAAAAAATAAGAAAAGAAAAGAAAGAAAATAAAGAAAATGAGCCTTGACTATCCGAGACCTCTAAATGCAGTAGCCGTATTGCTTTCATGGTACGGATAGGCTGCGTATTTATAAAGGTTCCTCAGGTGGGCCTAATCCCAATGTAACTCTTTGTGGAGTTTCAAAATGGTTTGTGATTCACATTCCAGAGTCGCGACTTAGTTTCCTTGTAGTGACATCATCGATGTCAGCGACATCAAATCTCGCGTCCAGCGACATCAACACTCTATGTAAGCGATTTGGTCATTCTTGATGTCGCGACATCTTCAATATCTTGTCATGACATCTTCTCCGTCTTGGCGAGGTTTCAATTGTTCTCTCACGATGTCGCGGCGTCGATGTCTTCTTGGCGACTTCAACTCAAGTCATCACGCAATCTTCAAGCCCGATGTCTTCGGATGTCGCGACATCAATCTCTTGTCAGCGACATCATGTAAGAATCGTAGGCTTCAGCGGTTGCTCATGTTGTCGCGACGCCGATATCTTTAATCGCGACATCTCTTTATGGCTCTGCATCATTGATCTGTTCGTTCCTGATGTCACGACATGGAGATATCTTGTGTGACCTCACCTTAAGAACCGGCCTTCAGGCGGGTCTGGAGTAGCCGCGACTTGATCTCACGTCGCGACATCGGCGAGTTCGGCGGCTTCATCGATTGGAAACCTCCTCATAGCTTAATGGTGTTTTACATTTGTCGCGACCTCTTATCTAGTCCACGACATCAACTCTTGTCGCGACCTCGGAATCTTGTCATTTACGTCGATTCTGTAGCTCACGGTTACCGCCCGGTACCTTATACGGTACTTCTTTATCGCGACACCATGAATTTCTTCAATTCTCTCTTGGAGTGTCGCGACCTCAGGGCTAGTATACAAACCCCAAAGCGCATCAATGAATCAGCCAATTGTTTCCGTTTTACGCTGCGCCATTCATTGCACTTTTCCCTCCACTTATTGCTGTATTTTTTCTACTTTCTTTCTCTCCCTTGCTAACAATTTGGTGAGTTTCTTCATATTTAATATATTAATTATTCATTTCTAAATGAAAATCAAACAGAAAAATGGACTAAAAATAGATGACTTTTAAGCTCATCAAACTCTCCCAAACTTAAAATTTTGCTTGTCCTCGAAACAAGAAAAGAAAATTGTTTGTCCTCAAGCAGAAATAATTTTAGGACATTTTTACGTGATTTGTTGCAACGGTGGCATTCAGATTTAATTGCAATGCAAGGTATGCAAATTTTACGTACATCTATCTTCAAGTCCAGTTTAAGGTTGGTCTCTACTCTTTATGCTATACAAACTAACATGTTGAAATTGTTTACAAACAATATACTCATTGGATCTGTTGAATAATGAGTGTTTTCCTTTCTCATTTTATTCTTTGAGTCATTTAACTCCCTAAAGTTCTTCACAATTTTGATTGTTTCCTTTCTTCCAAGGAATTCCATAGGCTTGTTTTTCATATTGATCTCCACTAATGTAGATGATTCTGACCTTAAGATCAATCAGTCTTTTGGGCTTTTATTATTAGGCTGGGTAATGGGTAGGATGGAAGGAATTTTTGGGATTAAGATTACCACTGAACCTTTTCTCTCCTCTTACCTCCTTTCTTTCTTGTAGTTTCTATAATGAACTCCCTAAACTTCATGTTTGGGATATCTCTTTGATTTCTTCAATTCGGCTATGCCCCATTTGTTTCACACTTGTAATTTCACAGAATTTCCTTAGTTTGCTACCACTAAGGGATAGTGCAATGTTTTAACTTTTAGGCTTTCTAACACTCTTAGCGAACTTTGGGTTAGTAACTCCCATACGGTAACGTTACTCGGGTGTTGAAACACCCCTAAGAAACTTAATTGTTCAAGAGAAAGAAGCCACAAGATAAAAACTTATCCCTAGGTTTCTTTTCGTCAGATTTTCTCGCTCCTTGCCTTTTCTTTTTTCATTCCTTTGCTCTGCATCATATACTCCCCAAACTTCATTTTCTTCTTCTTGAATTCCCGGGTAATCATTGGTTCTTACTCGAAGGATCAATTTCCCCGGGGATGGGTCAGTTTCCATTGGCTTATTTTGAAAAATCAGCCTGTTTAGCTCAATTAATGGAACTAAGGTATATGCATCAGCATATTAATAAGGATGGCTAGAATGGCTCAAACTATCCAAGAATGGCCTGCATCATTTCTTGTCAGCTGTATCACCTAGGATTTCGCCTCAATCAATAATCTAACAAATTCTAACTGGATTTAACAACCGTGACTAACTATAATATATCTACCATTTTTATTTATGAGTAGTTGCTAATTGATATTCAACAGGTTCCTTGACTTATTGTTCATACCACAAACTCAAAATATGTTTGCTCCATCTATCAGATTACCTTCCTCACTCGACTTACTGCCTAGACTTAAGTAACTTTGCACTCAGGTTTCAATCAAACTGTATTCATTTGGCCCTTATTCTACATTTCAGCTCATTCCTAATCTAACTGCTTCATTCAATTCAGCTCATTACATCTCAGCATTTTTTTTTTATTCTGGAACTAATTTCTACTTTAATTTCCTAATCATGCAACCACAAAGCAACATAACATCAACAATCAAATGTAAATAGCACACAACACTTCAATTTAAAATTCTCATTTTATTTCGATTCATTTGCAACCTGCTGGATACACGTGATGGGAGAAGGATGGTACTCGAAAGAAGTGTGGAGAAGGTCTATATTTTTTTCTTTGAAATAGTCGTGAGCAAAAACGTTGGGGATCTAGATCTAATTTTACCTAAATGGAATAAATTCTGAATTTTCATTTCTCTTCTTTGTTTTCTCTTCGTTTCCTTCTCCATTTGTTCTTCGAGGAAGATCTTCATTAGAGAGATCAACCTTCAGCTCAAATCATCCCGCCTTTCCTGCCATTCATTGTATTTTCCATTTTTACCATCACTTCTAAGAATTTGCAAGATTTGTCGTTAATCAAACCTAAATTTTCCAAATCATTCCTTTTCCGTCCCGTAGGATTCAAATTTCCATTGCTTTTTGTCTCTATCATTCGGGCTTTGTTTTCCAAATTTCCTCCGTAGATTTGTATAGTAATTTGAAACCCTTTATCCGCTCCCCAAATTCGTGTCATGCTCTTTATCTCTTTCTCTAACAATGCTAGAGCGTCAGAATCACGATCAAACCGCTTTATAGAAAGCTTCATGACTCAGTTTGAGTTTCAGCAATAGATCGTGATCTCTTTCCTTCATTTCTTTCTTGAACTCTTCTCCTTGTCAGCTTTCCAACATTTTTCCCATCTCTGCCTCTTCGTTCGCCTTTCTTCCACTGCTGTTCTCTCTTTGACTTCACCTCATGCCCCTTTCTTTCTCGTTTAACCTTCTTCCCACCGTTGGTCTCTCACTCTTTCATACATTCCTTCTCTGGAATTCCTGCTTTAAGTTCCACTCCTTCTCTCTTTCCTATTCTCTTCGCACAGTATCGAGAGCTTTTAATCGAGTTGTTCTCTCAGGCTCCTCTTGAACTTCTCCAAAGCTAAGTTTCTTCGTTCCGCAGCAGAGTGAGAACCGCCAGCGGATGGAGAAGTCTATCGCTCTTCATCCCGCCTTCATTATCCGCACATGTAATCATTGGGTTAGTCGTGAGCCCACAGTGCCCGCTCTTTCTGACCACCGGCCCTCCGGGTCTCCTTTTCTGGTCCTTCAGCTTGGGCTTCACCTCCTCGTCCCTACCAAGACTCCCTTTTCCCTCCGATTTCGCCCCTTGGTTAACTCCCTGTCAAGCATTTTCGGTGAAGCCTGGGACTTCTTCTTCTCGACTCCATTCCTTTCACCCCAAATTCCTCTGCCATAGAACCGTGATTGTCATCGGGCGAGGAAGTGACCTCTGTTCCCTTCATGATACCCTACGATAGAGTTCTCATGATAACTCCTATATTGATCTTGTACCCTTTGAGTATGGCATACAAGAAGGTTAAACTTTTGTTCTCTCACTCAGGTATTAAATGTTTCGTTGGAACCAAAACAGACGCAAGGAAGTAAAACCATACCTCGCTTCCTCGCTGAGGCTTCCTGCTCAGTTCTGGCTTTTCCTTCCTAGTCTAACGCCCCTTCCATCGCAAGAAGCTTCTCAAGCAATCTTTCAAAAATTCCTGGCTTTTCCAAAATTTTCTTGAATTTGGAGCCACGCTTGTGTATTGTCATCCCATGTGCCTCGTTGATGGCCTCGCTCGTATGAGAATCTTATTCCTCTAACAAAACAGCTCCATCCTTCCTTCCTACCAGGCTGGAATAAAACTCTCTCACCAATGTTGTATACCCTGCTTTCTGGTGTGCGCAGAGACTCTCCCATCCTCTCTGCTCTATCATCTCCTTGAAATGAGTCAGGTTTTGAATCTCTCTCAGAATAAAACCTTTGTTAGCATAGTTTCTTCCACTGGAATAAGCTTCATCTGATACCTAAATCTTCTACTTCTCTTCTTCTCTCCTTTCCTTTTCCTTTCTCGGGGCTCGTCTGGTAGTTGTCTTTCGAGCTTCCGGTGTTTTTGATGGCATCTCTCTCGCTTGTTTTCCCCACACCATCTAACCGTTTCTCCTCGGGCAAAGTTTCTTCTTCTTCGATTGTTCGTGTCCTCATAACTTCGCCTAGGTTGCACCAGGTGGGAATTTCAAACCCATCGGAGACAAAGAGAGAAAGCTTTCAAAGTTTGGAATGCCAGGTTTTCTGGAGGTCGAGATCTCAGGAGAAGACTAAGGTGAATGGTTATGTGGGTCGATTTAATGAAATAGTTTCCAACTATTGCAATTCAATCAATGCTCAGAAGCCAATTAATGCTCAATTAAGAATTGTCACACTCACCTCGCCTACTTTTATTTGAGGTTATTAAATTTAGGCTTTTGAAGTGAGGTTTGGCACATGTCACATTTTTTTATGTCAAAGGATCTCACTCTAATATGTCGCGACAATACAGGTTCCAGAGTTGTCACGGGCGACAATCCTTCTTCTTTGAAACTTAATTCAACACGCGACATCACCTGTGGTGTCGCGACATGCATCTCCCTTCCCTCCATACTACTCAATTGTTCTTTCTTGATCGGGTCACGACATCAATGTTTTAGACAGTCAAATTAGTCACGACATAACCTTGCCAAGCCGTGACTCAAGCCCTTAATTCAATGATTTCAAAACTTGAATTCTCTTATTGTTCCTAACCCGCTTAGACATCTCTTCGTGCATATTTTAAGCAAAGATTTAACAATTAATTCAAATATATCTACTGCATTGCTAGGGAGAAAGTTACTCCCTTTTTCTCATGTCACACTCTCCGCAAGCTGCTGCACTACTCCCGTAGCTTGCCTCATATTCCCGTCTTTAAATCTGCCTCGTAAGATCACCGCAATATTCAAGAAAATTTAATTAAACTACAATTTGTTTCCTTTAAAATTAAATCTATCCTTCTAGTCAAATCTGACCTAATTTCTGACGCAGAACTAAAAGAAAAGAAATATTTCAAAATTTAAATTCGTAATTTAAATCCTCAAGGGTTGCCTCCCATTAGCCGCTTCGCTCAGTCCTACCGACTCGTCGTTGTGGTTTTTCTTCTTTTTCCTCAAGAACCGCTTGGAGTTCTTCACTTCCTCTTCCCCGGGCTGAGATAATGCTTTAACTTTGTCCATTGACCTTGAATTCTTCCCCATTATCGCCTTTCGCAGCCATCGCTTCCAAATGTAGTACTTGATACCACCGCATGGCCCACTCCAATCGGGATTTTAATTTCCCCTCGGAAACAACTTCGGGCCTCTAGAATTAAAAGCAAAGACCTCGTTTCTCCCGTTCAACTCTCTTTCCTCAGATTTTCTGATCATGCTACTTTTGTCTTGTCTTTGTATATTCTAGCATTATCATAGGCTTCATTTCTCGCCTTCCAATCTGCATACGGAGCAATCTTTCTTCTCAAGTGTTCTTGAAATCGGTTTAACTTCTTGATGCATCTATTACTGTTTCAGACTTAACTAAGAGGTAGATGACATGGCTCACAAACAACTCGTATGGGGACATTCCAATAGGGGGTTTTGTATGTGCAAATCCCAAGCCCAAAGCATCATCAAGCTCGAAGATCAATCCTTCCCGCCGAGCTCACAGCCTTTTCAAGTATTCTTTCGATCCCTGGAAATTTCTGTCCATTGGTCCGGGATGATAGGCTAAACTCATTACATGCTTGATCCCATACCGCCATGAGTTTTGCAAATATTTTGTTTGCAATGGTTCCCCATCACTAACATGGTTCCTAGGTTCCAAACCCGGCTCAAAATATTCTTTGCAAGAAACTCACAACTCCAGATTAGTATCATTCCTCTGACAAGACACTGTCCACCATTTGGAGACGTAATTCATCAAGCAATGCAGTGATAGTTTCAAATGATGGGCGGAAAGGTCCCATAAAATCTATTCCCAAACATCAAAAAATTTGTATCACTGCAATACCTTTTAGGGGCATTTCATTCCCCTGGGCCATTGATATTTCCAACTTTGGCATCGATCACACAATTTCACTCCACTCGCACAATCTCCTCGAAGATAGGGCCAATAAAACCCCGACTGGAGTATCTCTGCGGAGTCGCTCTTTCCTCCGTAAAACGCCCCCATATACATGTACGGCATTCATTTAAAAATGTTGCCTCGTTTCACCTTCTCGCACACATCTTCTTATTATTATCATGTCAAGACTCCTCTTGAATAGTGGGTCATCCCAAATATAATATCTCGTCGCCCGAAGCCTCTTCACAGAATAGTTCCGGGCGCATTACTCCACAAGCTGTGATAATCTTACAATATCAAAGATACTCATGGAAGTCAAAGGAAACCTTGAATAATCGCTTCATCCGGGAAGTTCTCCAATCGTACATGTTCTTCTTCATCACGCTTTCTTTCTATTCTTGACAAGTGGCCTGCCATCACATTGTCACATCCCTTTGTCCTTTATTTCAAATCAAACTCTCGCAATGCCAAAGACTCAATTCCATCAATCTTCGGGCTTACCTTCCTTTTTCGACATCGTGCAATTTGATCGGGCCGCATGATCGCTGTGAATTACCACACGGGATCCTAAATGTATCAAGCCTAAATTTTTCACAAGCAAATACCATGGCTAGCATCTCCTTTTCGCTTGTTGAGTAATTGCGTTTCATCAAGGTCTTAATAGCATAGTATATGGCCTAATACTTTCTTTTCTGCCCCCAACACATCCCATAGCAAAATCACTCGCATCACACATTATTTCAAATCCTCGATTCCATTCTCGTGCAAGCCATTATAGGTGCCCATCTAACTGACCTTGATTTCATCGAAGCACTCTTGCAGGAGTCATCAAATTGAACCTCAGATCCTTTCCAAAGAATCCGCATAGTGGTCCGCTATTTTTGAAAAGTCTTGATGAATCGTAAAATCCAGCATGCCCTAAGAAACTTCTTACTCCTTTTACTGTGGTAGGTGGTGCAAGAGTCTTGATGATGGATACTTTGGACTGGTCAACTTCTAGTCCAATAGCAGAAATTTTATGCCCAAGAACAATACCTTCTACCATAAATGGCATTTTTCCAATTCAAAGTTGTTCTTCTGTCTTGGCATCTTTGAAGCACAAGCTCGCATTGTTTAAACATTGGATCAAGCCGGGATCCATACACAAAGAAAATCATCCACATGAAAATTTCCATCACTTTCAACCAAACTGAGAATATAGACATCATGCACCTCTCGAAATGTAGCCGAGCACATAACCCAAACAACATCCTTCAAGGCAAAGGTACCATAAGGGCATGTGAACGTGGTCTCGATCCTCCGTGCAATAGCACCGATTATATCCCGAGTACCCATCCGTAAAACAAAAGGAAGGCCCCGCTAACCTATCCAACATCCGATCAATGAAAGGCAAAGGAAAATGATCTTTTTTGGTTGTCAGATGAATTTCCTTTAATCAATACATACCTCCATCCCGTCACTGCTCTTGTTGAATCAATTCATTTTTCATTTCGATCACGTGAACCCTTTCTTTGAACCACATGAACCGGGCTCACCTAAGACCGTCTCGAGATAGCATAGATAAAAACCAAAGATTTAACAATTGGAAAGCACCTCCTTCCCGACTACTTCCCTTCATCAATCGGATTCACTCTCCTCCGTGCTCCATGTATATTTTGAAGTTCTTCTAAAGGTAATCTTATGCATGAAAATCGATGGATCGATACCCTTCAAATTTCTTCAATGGACCAAGCTAGCGATTCCTTATGCTTCCCTTAATATTTCCAGCAAATCTTTGTCTCTCATTCTCACTTAACTGGGCCAAAATGATCACCGGTTTTTCTTTGGTAATTTGGTAGGCATACTTTAAATGACCCGCAACTCTTTCAAAATCCACTTCAGACCGGTCTCTCATGAATTTTTCACTATCTTCCCATTATCTTTCTCGCTTTGATTCAAGCTCAACACGCTTCTATAAAGATGAGAACCGCCGTATGGAAATTCGCATTAGACATCTTCAAGATAATGAATTTATCTCTTTTCATTGATAAAACTCGAGTGTTACAATCATTGTTAACATCGAGTCGGAATAGAGACAAAATCGCCTACATCAGGAACCCTTCCCTTTCTCCCCTCGTCCATATTTTGCATACTTAATCAAGTTAAACACAAGCAGCTTCTTCTCCAACCCTCAAGATGAGAACTCCTTTTGCATGTCAATCAAGGCCCAAAGAGGGCTGTAGAATGGTCTTCCTAATAGTAGGGTACTTGTGAATCTTCTTCCATGTCCGTAATTACAGTTCATCGGGAATGCCAAACTTCCCAACAAAGGACCAACACATCTTCAATGACCCCTTCTGCTCACCCATCGACCGTTCGCCATTTGAAGAGTAACTGTGGGAAGCTCCCCAAACTTAATTTCCTCAAGTAAATGTAAAGAGGCATCATATATCGATACTAGCCCCCGAGTCACATAGAGCTTCATGGAATTCCATTCCTCCAACAATACAAGGAATTGTGAAACTTCCCGTAGTCCTTCATCTTTACCGGTAGTTCTTTCTCTCTGACATCGTACCGCAAGTGGCAAAGAGATTCACTATTCCTTCTTCTACTATTTCTTTCTTTCTCGCCGCATGTCCTTCTCGTAAATTCTCAGATAAAGTGGCATCCGAGTCACCACCCAAGAAAAGGCATACCGATCTCCAAATTTTCCGAAAGTTTTCTCAAGAACCTCGCGAACCGGCTCCTCCATCTCGACCGCGCCTTGCGGAAATGGACCGCTGTGCTTTAATTCCTCGATGTTCTTCTTTTCTACTCCTCTTTGTCATTCTCCAAAGGTTCTTCCCCCTTCGGGTCTTTGCTACTCTTTTCTTGCTGTCGCCACCTTTTCTTTCCTCTCTTCTAACTCCTTCCCACTCCTCACCGCACAAATTACTAAGCCTTTCGTTCTTCCTTGTGTCACTTGGGAAGGCAATCTTTCCTTGCTTTGCGTGGTTAAATACCATTCATCAGGTCTCCGTGTTCTTCAGTGACATTCAGAAGTAGCTCTGAAAATTCGAGAAATTTATAGCAAATGCCTCAATTCCTCCAAACTTTTGTTCATGGAGGTTCGAAACGCCTTATTATCCCCCCCATAAACCGCAAGATCTCTGCTCCTCAAAAGACGGCCCTCCTCCGACCTCTCGATATTCGCCAGGCTCATTTCCCTGCTACGCCGCCGCCGAACCTCGTGGCCGTTGATACCCTCGCAGGGTTCGTCCTCGCCTCGCCTCAGAAGCCCCTCCACCATACGGAAATTTCATGGCTCCCGAGTGTCGCCGGGTGATAATGTACCGGAAGGTTGTGATTGGGTTTGTTTGCAAGCCTCGCCACCCAAATAATTAACCTCTTCAAAGATCATAAAGTCTCGCCATTCTTCAAGACCCTTCATTAACTCCCTTCACTCTATTTCATGAAATGCAGGTGTGTCTTTCTTTCTCGCTGGCCTAACCCGCATAATGGCATCCAACTCGCCTCCATGGCCGTCATCTTGCTCGCCCTCCATGATCCCCTTTCCTCTCGTCAAGCTTCTCTCAAAGCTCCGGGCGAGCTTTCATGTTACATTTAGCCGCATCTTCAATCGCTCTTTTCGCTTCTCTTCTTCAGCACTTTTCGCTTCAATGCTCCACGCTATGAAGCATCAATGATCCCTTTTGATATATCATTCATGGCATGATATACGTCCATCTCGAGTCTCGTGACCTATCCATGCATCGACATCTTCTCAAGAACCGTTTGAATATTTCAAGCTACATACAAGCTTTCATCTTCCCGCCGGAATGTAATGATTTCCTCCTTCTTTCGAGGGCCGGGGAAAGAATCTACTCAAGTAGGCTCTACTAATTCCTCCCAAGTATCAACAACCATATGGTAAAGATTCATACCATGTAGCCGTCAGACTCTTAGGAGAGAATGGGAATAGATGCGCTTTTATGACTGGTTCAATTTATCTCGCCATCAAGATTGCCATCCCGAGGAATCTTCCCAAAATGCTGATCTTCGTGGATGACCAAGAACCGATGTCGCCGACCATTGTAATCGTACCGGCTTTAATTCAAAAATTATTAGCATCTACCGCAGTCGCCCGATCGCCGAGCATTCTTCCCGTATAATCGCCTTAAATCCTCCATCAGACAAATGTCGAGGCCTCTAGCTTTTTCTATATGTATTTCAACCCGATCCTCGCCTTTCATCCGCTGTGGTGTTGAGTCGCCTTCTGGTCTTTTCTCAAGCTTCGAAAGGCCCTTTCTATTTCTCGTGCACCGTAATCGATCGCGTTCTCAAGTTTCCTATGCATCAAAGTTTTTCCCGAAAGCAAAACATACCCCATTAATAAATAGTCTGGGTTCAACAAACATTTTCAATATGGTTTGTTAAAGGCCGCGCTGGGCGCAAGAGTCACCTTTGAAACGCTATTTTTGTTCTTTTTCTTTCAAAAATGTCCAAATTAGTATTTCCTTCTTTCATCCGAATATTGATTTATAAAATTTTTTCGATCCAAGAATCCGCGCTCATAAAAACTTGCTAATCCAAACCAAAACACACATACAAATTTATGTCACTATTACCAAAGGACTATTGTCTAATCCCCGGCAACGGCGCCATAAAACTTGTTAACCAAACCAAAACACGTACACAAAATTTGTCACTATTACCAAAGGACTATCACCTATCCACCAAGAACGCGCCAAAAACTGTTAACATTATACTATATAAATCAAATTAAATCTCAGAGTAAATCATTTTTCAAAGTTTGGTTTTGGTCCTGCTATTCTCGCAAGTGCACAGTCGACAAGTAATAAATGGATTTAAGTCCGTATATCGATCCCAATAAGAGATCTCCGTGACTTTAAATCAACTACCCCGACTACTCTCAATTTCCATACTATTCGGGACCACAGCACGATAGTGGGATCCAAGATTAAGGTGTTGAAAAAATGAAACGAACAAAAGGAAAATAACTGAAATATCCAACATACTGGAAGATAAAGAATAAAGAATAATGAATTTCTAATAAAAGAAATGAATATCGAATAGCTATCCTCGCAGGACACATCAATAGAAACAGCTTATGTTGAACTATCGATTCCCCGTAGTTACTCCCGATAAAAATTTTCGATTATCTCCGCTTCAAAATCTATCCAAGGCGTTTCAGCAGTGCAGCTGGATCTCTCCACACTCCACATTCTCATTATCTAATCCGACCCGATTCTCTCGACTACAGGAATTAGATAACTACTTTTTAACGGACTTCCTAATTCTCGATATTTTTCAATACTTTTCATACCCATTTTACATCGTAAACCTTAGCTCCCAAGTTATCGGTCAAGCAAGGATATACAATCCTGTATTGCTCCTCCGAAATTAGAATAGATCAACCTTTCCTTGATTAGACCTCGCCTAACACCGGACGGGCCTCACTATCCGACCGAGGTGAATCCCCTTTGCTTGTTTAAATAGATAACTCATTCAACTCGTTTTCGATTTCATGAGAAGAGGATTTATCTGGGCTAACTTACAAAGCTCAAAAGATCCCTAATAGCAGGTTAGTATACCTCAAAGAAATGTACATTACCCTCGTGAATGTCTTCCCTCGTGTCACCGCAGGACCTCCTTGAAATCGTGTGGCAATGACGCAAATCTTAACGGGTATAAGAAACCGATATTCGATCCCAAGACAAATAAACCCAAACCAGAAGTACCATTAACCGAATGGTCGTCGTAAACAACTACAGAAAGATAAATTCTCGACTATAACGCTCACTCTAATGGAAGCCGATTCCCACCGTTCGAATCACACGATACGCATTCCTCCTCCGATCATAAGAATAATCGTAATTTGAAACTCGAAACAATCGAATTCCAGAAATTTTGGTCTGAACTTCAAACATTCCGTAGTAATTTGAAAAGAAATTGAATTCTCGTGACCAAATTTCACTTCTCAAACGACAACATCCGTATCTCGTAAATACAACGAAATAAAAATACGATAAATATGTCTACTCTAAAACGACGTAAAAAAAAAAAATAAGAAAAGAAAAAAAAAAGAAAAGAAAATAAAGAAAAATGAGCCTCTCGCCTATCCGCACCTCTCACCGTGGCCGCCAAGTCGCTTTCATGAAATGGATAGCCTCGTATTTATAGGTTCCTCAATCAGCCCTAATCCCAATGTAGCCTCTCGGCCAGGGGTTTCAAAATGGTTCGCCCAATTCACCGCTCAAGTCGCGACTTCGCCTTTGTAGCGACATCATCGATGTCGCGACATCAATCTCACGTCGCTTTACATCAACTTACTCTATGTGCTTTCTTTGATTTGGTCATTCTCGATGCTCCGCGACATCAATATCTTGTTAGTCGCCGGCCATCTTCCTCAATGCCTCGCGTGCTTCACCGTTTTCCTAACGCCGCGACGGCCGATGTCTCGTCGCGACTTCAACTCAAGTCGCGCAGTCTTCAATCGATGTCTTCTGACATGTCGCGACATCAATTCTCGCCGCCGACATCATCTTAAGAACCGTAGGCTTCAATCGGTCAAAGCTTCATGTCGGGTCGCGACATCGATATCTTGTCGCGACATCTCTTTTTGCACTTCTACACGCTGGATCTGTCGTTCTCGATGTCACTATTGACCGATATCTTGTCGCCACCTCACCTTAAGAGCTTCAACCTTCATCGAAAGGTGTCTCGTGTCGCTGACATCTCACCGTCAGCGACATCGCCAGTTCCGGCAGCCTTCCATCGATCTAAACCTCTCATAGCTTAATGGTGTTTGCTTGTCAGCGAATTTCCATCCTAGTCACTTTACGACTCAACTCCCTTGTCACACCGAATGTCGTCGCGACGCCCGCTCTCTAGCCCCCGGTTACCCTTCAGTCGCTTATCTCGTACTTACCGTCGCTGACCGCATCAGCCTCTCTACTCTCTCGTGTGTCGCGACTCCCTTTCAGAATTTGACCGCGGTAAACCCCAAAACTGCATCAATGAATCAGCCAATTGTTTCCGTTTCTGCTCTGCCATTCGACTGCACTTTTCCTCCACTTATCATCGTATTTTCTACTTTCTTTCTCTCCTTCCCGCTTAATAACAATTTGGTGGAGTTTCTTCATATTTCTCAGATATTACCATTCATTTCTAAATGAAAAATCAAATGTAAAAATGGATCAAAATATGACTTTTAAGCTCATCACTTAAACACAAATTTGGCTTGATGATTCCCAGCGGCGCTTTCAATCCTGGGGAGGTTTCGACTGGTTAGCTCTTCCGCCAATACCACTCATTTGGCCATTCCACCCTTTGGTGAGATCCTTCCTTTTCTCTCTTGAGTTATCCATCCTTGGGATGATCTTTGTTGCTTTGATGATCCAAGAATTATATTCTTGATGTATTGTTGTTGTGAGCCTCTAGTTTTCTTACTAGAGAAGAACTTGGGGTAACGCATTATTGTCATCAAGTTGGAAATAAAGGGAAGTTTACGCCTATGGGTCCCATGGTTTTTGCATTCCCTTTTCATTCGTGGTTTTCCACATAAAAAAATTAAGTCAGTTCCCAACAGGGTTCATTTATTGTTGTGTCCTCGTCAGGCTTTGTTGTTGACTTATTTGTTTGTTGAACCTATTTTGGCACACAAAGAGGGAAAGGTCATTTTTAGATTCATTGTATTTGGTAGTCTTTCCCAATAACCTATTCTATTTTTGAGAGGTGGAATTTTGCACCTATTTTTTATTCTTTTGAAATGGACAATGAATAAATTTTTTGTTTCCCCAATCCTTTGAGTCACCCAAGAGAATTCTACAATACAAACCTTAGGTTCAGCTCTGAAGAACTGTTTATGAAACTGTCTTTTTATTTCCTGTCAACTCATAATAGAATTTCTTGGTGTTGTTGCATGCCAAGTGAAAACAACTTCCATTAATGAGTTTGGAAACAACTTGAGTTTGAAATATTCCTCATAGTCAGTCAATTCCCTCCACAATCGAACTATGAACACGGGTGCCGCCATTGCTCCAATGGGGATTATCCATCTTCTCTAGAGAACAATAAGAAGTCAGGAATTCTATACCCCATTGGATAAGGATTTTATCTGTCTATTATTTCTAGGTATGGCTTGTAGAATTTTGGGCGATCAACTTTCCTAAGACCCTGTCCATAAAGCTCTTGTATTGTCCCTTTTATTGCTTCCAAGTCCAATGATAGAGGTGGTTGCATAAAATGTGTCTGAATAATGTGCCTTTGTCTCTGTCTTCTTGTTTAGACATTCAAATTGAAAATGTCCAAGCTTAGGGCAATTGTAGCACTCAATGGTAAACTTATCAAAACTTTGTCTACCTCTACCTCTTCTTCTTCCTCTTGATTTATCTTTTTAAGTAACCTTCAATGCTTGTTCTTCCACAACATGGTTATTCAAGTACGTTGCTCTCCACGCATCGTAAGACCCGCTTTTGTAGCTCATCAATGGATGAAGTGTCTACATCATTAGGCTCCTCAATAGAGCACACATCATAGTCAAATTTAGGAGACATAGATCCCAATATCTTTTCAATGACCACAACATCATCTATCTTCTCACCATGAATCCTCATTTTGTTGGCTATAGTAAGGGTTTGAGCACTGTACACATTCATAGATCCCCCTACCTTTATGTAGAGCGCGCACCTGAAATTCCTTTCGAAGATCTTATCGTTATATATGTTGCTGACCCGTGCGGTTTCTCGAAACTTTTGCTTTAAAGAGTCCTGAATGCTCTTAGCCATATCCTTGTTTAGAATGGTCTCCAAGTGTTAGTTATGTGTGTATGAGCCAAGAAGAGTTTTCTCCATTTCAGTTCTTACGGTTGTATCTAACAACCAAAAGGTGATTTGCTTATTCAGATTCTAGTAATTTGTTTATGGCCTGAAGCATTGAAGACACAGAATCCATGCTCAACAAGTACCCGCTTTCGGTTTAGAAATTGTGATTTTCGACACTAGGGCTGATCGATCAATGGCTTGGAAGAAATAATTCTTAGCCTTCAAACCCTTCAATTTTTCATCTTCAGTCACTTTCTTTTGTCATTCAGTGAGTTTTGCCCCTGCTTTTGTTGCAAGGATCCCTTGTTCTATCAAGCCCCAACAAGTTTTGAGCGTAGAAGATTCTCCATTAGCGCCACGGTGATCATCACATCCATCAAGCTTTTAGATTGCTGGTTGCCTTTGTGACGCCCCGAGGCAGGGTGTCGTTGACTACCCATCAACGCGAAATCTCTGGGGTCTCTCTTCATGAGACCACGTCACCAAAAATGGCCACTTGGGCCTAGGCATAATACTCATAAAATGTGATTTTATACAAAAAGGTTTATTTGTTGTATTTATTACAATTTACACAAAGCTGAGTCTCTTGCTGAATTTTACAAAATACAAGATAAGGCCGGTGTGGCCATTTCTTACGCTTCTAAGACTAGAGTCGTCCATTTCCAAGTGTGTCTTGATTTTGAAAAATATATTCCCACGACGGGGTGGCGATGCCCGGAGTGGTGAATTTCCCTACTTAGGTTACTCCCACCTAAGTCACGATGCAGGCACCTGAAACATTCAACACATGCTAATATATCACTCATGCATATATTAACATAATTAATTGCATACAACATGTTATTCAATTTTGACAATAACATAAGATTAAGCTCCACATGAAGTTTAGGCCTGTGATGATCCGTCTTGGAGGCGCCCCATGACATCCCACAAACATGTTATTTTCTCGCTAAGCGATAACCTGACACCACACCAATCAAGCAAACAGTCCATTAATTTGTCAAACCCATTCAAGTTTATTCACTCGGGTCCAAATCTTTTGGGGCGAAATCTAAACCACCAGGGCTAACAAATCCCATCCATTACATAGCCCTCAGCGAAAGGTGTAGTAGGAGAAAAACCCTACCTTTAGGGTTTGTCGAAACTCCCTAATATCGGCCTTGAAGCTCTCACTATGAGGATCAACTCTCCCTCTTGCTCCGCTTCCTGACACCTGTCCGATCGTCGGGAAACTTAGAGAGAAGGTGGAGCCTCTCTCTATAAAAACCCTCTCTTCCTCTATCTCCCTTTCTCGGTTGGTCTCTCTCTCTTTCCCTCTCCCAAACTGATTTGGGTCAAGGTTGGTCAAGAGAAAAGTCCTCTCAATGCCACATGTCAAATTCCTATTGGTTGAGAGGATTACACCTTATCCTCTTATCCAACCACTTGAGATTTCCCTCTAATGGCATGATGCCATGTGTCACATGTGAGCCCCACTTGAGCTCAATGTTTGACTCTCCCACGGCTTGACCGTGGCGCCTCTTGGGCCACTCATAAAAATGCCAAGTGTCGCACTCGTGCCTCGGCATGAAATTAGACTATCTCGGAATTTGTGAAGTCGACGTGGTAGCTAGATTTCGAGGCGATTCCAACGGTGAAGTAGATCTCGTCATCGAGATCTAGAAAAATTCCGGTTTGACCCGTACCCATTTTATCCTTCATAGGAAATCTGGATTTTTCAGGTCTCACATGCACCAAAGTTGCTTTCGATAGTCAACCTTCTTTGCTGCATGCTTATACATGGCTGCTTCTCAAGTTTTGATCAAGCCTAGTGACGGGGCTTTGATACCAAATGTTAAGAAACCTTGGAACATAAAAAAAAAAACTTGGGAGAGTATATTATTTTCAAAAGAAAAAATATTGGCTTGTAAAATAGGACCTGAATAAACTCAAACAAACTGAAAAACTACCAACATTTAACACCCTAAAAACATGGTCCAGGACCATAGAATGAATCAAATTAAACAGCACATCCCTTACCAACAGGGAATATATAAAATCAGTAACAATCAACTTAAAAACTACTTTAACATAGTTATGTATTAGGTTTCCAAGGTGGGAAAGACGAGCTATTCTATATATACTTCGTTCAACTTTATCATACTGCCATATATATATATATATTGATGATGCTTTTTCAGAATTGGGTTTGGAGCGTGTAGGGGTCGTCGTGGGACCTAAGACCTCTTTGGCGGGCTGGGATGCGAGGCTCTTGGTTATGGTGAGGTGAGATCATTTGCTGCTGATGATCTAGGAGCTTTGGACGTAACACTTCTCACGCAAAGCAGAAGGGGCTGGCGAGGGCCTGCAGTGGCGCTCCGTCACCTAAGTCGGTTCAGAGAGAAAGAGACTGCTTAGAGAGTGAATGTGTTGCATATGAATATCTGTCAAGAGTGCGTCCCTTTCACATTGGGGTGGCCACGTATTTATAAGTGCCATATTATTCCCAATTTGAGAGTCAGTAAGGATTCTTTCCCGGATGGGATATTTGTTGCCTTCTTAGTTTTAGAAAGAGATATTGAAGGAATAGTTTATTGAAATTATCCTCCTTCCTTTAGTGAGATCGAGGCGGTTGCGGGATAATATATTATTTAGAATTATCCTACTTCACTTATTAATTGAATTTGATTGATTTGCGGGATAATATATTATTAGGAGATTATCATGTTTCCCTTATTGGTGAGATTGTGAGTTCTGGGGATGTGAGGCCTTCGATTATCCATATCATCGGCCTTTGGGGCGAGTGGACTGGGCTTTCGTTTTGGGCGACGCTAGGGACTTGGGTGTTTTATAGGGCTTGCCTCCTCCTTTGGGCCCTGAGTAGGTGGGCTGCGACGCCTATTTTCAAACCCCATGGAGGTTGCCCCGACCCTTGTGCACGGGGTGTGTGTGGGTAAGAACATGTATTCTTGTATCGGGTGTGATTTCACGTGTCGACTAGGGGCTGGATTATTAGGGCTTTATTAGGTAAGTCTTGTAATGCAGTGATAATGATGACCTTCCCGGTTCAGCTCATTTCTTAGTAAATATCCTCGTAGTTAAGTCTTGCGTTCCTTGAGCCAGAATGGCTAAATTGAGCGTCACGAGTTGAGAGATTCTCGCTCGTCAGCCAGTCGCTAGAGGCCGATGGGGGCTGGCTTGTTGTTTGGACCGTTCACTGAGTATGCGACTTTTAGTGGGGTCGTCGGTCTGCAGTGTGATCTCCATCGGCTGACTTGCGCATATGGCGAATTGATTCCTTAGGTGCATGACATGCTTTTTGGCGAGAGTCGTCAATGCAGTTGTTGTTTCTCCATCCGGTGACTTGTATGAGCGGTGATTCCGTAAATTTTGCATGACCTCCCTTTTTGTTTGAGAGTCGTCGTCAATGTAAGATGTTGTTCTCCATCGGCTAGCATGTGTCGGCCAGACGATTTCTAGGATTTGCGACACGCTTTTGCGTGAGGTCGTTAATGCGAAGTAGGTGGGTAGAGCTCGTCTCGCCCAGAACTAATGGGAGAGCTGTGGTGTGAGACCAGATTAGTGAAGCTCATCCATGTGTATTGATGGGAAGGCTAGAGTCGGTCTGAGCAGAGATGGTGTTGATAGAATTCTTGAGGAAGAGCTCGTCAGTTTAAGCGGTTGACCTCCATCGGTTGTCTTACATGAGTTGAGCAGTTCCAATTCCTTAGGTTCTTGGGCTGCTTTTGAGGTGAAAGTCGTCGATGGTTAGAGCGGTGAGAGCTTCGTTGTGGGAATTTGTTGGTGAAGGCTCGTCGAATCGTGAGTAGGGTTCGCTGCATGGTGATGGGAAAGGCTAGATCCAATGAAATGGCCAGCAGGGCAGATCCATCGAAGGGGCGTGGAAGGGCTCGTCGGGATGGGCGATTCAGGAACTCATCCATATCGAAGGGAAGAGCTTAGTCAATATGGATTGTAGGATGGGCCGATACGCTTCGATATCACGGTGAAAGGGCTAGATCAATGTGAATAGTAGGAAGGAGCCCGTCTGTTTGAAGTGCAGTGAAGGGCTCGTCAAAGCGAATAGTAGGAGCTCGTCCGTCTGAGTTGAGGGGAGAGCTCGTGAGTGGATTGTTAGGCGGGAGCTCGTCCATGCTAGGCCCAAGGGAGGGCTGTCGGGTGAAATTGTAGAGCTAGTAAATAATAGGAATTTCGTCAAGTAAATTTGTTGGGAAGAACTGGTCAGGGGCTGTAAGAGCTCGTCCGGTGTAGATAATAGGGGCTAAATCAAGTAAATTTTATTGGGAAAACTCGTCAGGAAAATGTATAGAGCTTCGTCATGTAAATAATGGAGCTCAGTGAGTAAATTTGTTGGGAAGAGCTTCGTCGGGAAGAGCGTTGTAGAGCTGGTAGTGTAGATAATGGGAGCTAGTCAAATCAAATTTGTTGGGAAGAGCTCGTCCAGTGTGCATTGTTGTAGGCGGAATAATAGGGGCTCGTCAAATGGAAACATTGGGAAGAGCTCGTCGAATTGAAGCATTGTAGAGCTCGTGGAGTGTAGATAATAGGAGCTCGTCAAATGAAATTGACAGGAAGAGAGCTAATCCAGGAGTTTGTTGTAAGGCTGTTGGTCATAGATAATAGGGAGCTCGTCAGAGTAGGTACATTGGGAAAGAGCTCTATTCGGGAAAGTATTAATAAGAGTTCGATCCCGTATAAATAATAGAGACTCGTCAGTAAATTTGTGTTGGGAAGGCTCGTCGGGAAGGCTGTTGTGGAAATTTGTCAGTGTGATAATAGAGACTCGTCAGTGGAAGTACATTTGGGAAGAGCTCGTCGAATTGAAGTAATTGTAAGGCTTCGTCCATGTAGATAATAAGATTTCGTCGAGTAAAATTTTGATGGGAAAGAACTCGTCGGGAAGGCCCATTGTAAGAGCTTCGTCCATGTAGATAATAGGAGCTAAGTCAAGTAAATTTTATTTGGGAAGAGCTGCGTTGGAAGCATTGTAAGGCTTCGTCAGTGTAGCAGAGTAGCTAAGACTCGTCAATCTAAATAGTAGGGGCTCGTCCATCTGAGTTGAGGGATGAGCCTCGTCAATATGAATTGTAAGAAGGAGCCCGTCTTTTTGGAGTGCAGCGAAGGGCTCATGTGTAAATATGAAACTAGGAGACGTGTTTGAAGTCCGGCGAAGGGCTCGTCAATGTAAATATGTGAGGCTCGTCCATTTAGGTTGAGGATGAGCCGGGTCGATAAATTATGAAAAGACTTTGTCCCATTTAACAGGTGCGTGAAGGGCTCGTCAATGTAAATAGTAGGAGGGAGCCGTGCGTTTGAAGTCATTGAGAAGACGTCCAGAAGTGTAAATAATAGTAGGGGCTCGTCCATTGGGTTGAGGGATGAGCCGGGTCGATGGGTGTAGGGCAGATGCATTTGGGTCACGTGAAGGGGCTCGTCAGTGTAAATAGTAGAAGGGAGCGATCACGTTTGAAGTCCAGGTGAAGGGCTCGTCATTCGAGTTAAGGTTGAGTTGGGGGCCAGGCCTCGTCGGTGCCGTTATGAAGGGCCCGTCACGTGGGTGCGGCGAAGGGCTCGTCTTGTGAATAGTAGGAGCTCGTCATTACGAATCGAGAGACGAGCCTCGTCGATATGAATTGCACTTGGCTCCTGGCATTGGCCGGGTAGGCGTTCAGGCCGTGGCGATGTAAGCCAAGTGGCGATTGAGCCAGTGGCGTCGGCCCGGTGGCTATTGGCCGGTGATTGGCCGTGGCGATGTAACCCGGTGGCGTTGAAGCCGAGTGGCGTTGTAGCGGTGGCGATGTGGCCGGTGGCAATTGAGCCGGTGGCGTTGGTAGAAACAGCGTGTGGCCAGGAGGTGGCGATGTAGCCAGTGGCGATGTAGCCGTGGCGATTGGTAGTGTGTTGCCAGCGGTGTGATGTAGCCCAGTGATTGGTAGAAGTGGCGTTAATAGCCGTGTGATGCTCGCCGGTGGTGCCGCGGTGCGGTGGCGGGTGGCGATTATGGCAGTGGCGGTCGTAGTGGCGATGGCCAAGTGGCGATTGGCCGTGGCGATTGGCCAAGTGCGATTGGCCCGGGTAGCTATGGCCAGAGTGGCCCGATTGAGTCGAGTTAACGTTGTGGCCAAGTGGCTGATTGAAGTAGAGTAGGCGATAGCCAGCCTAGTGGCGATTGGGCGGTAGTGGCGGTGGCGATGTCAAACGGGTTCGATTGGCGGTGGCGATGTAGTAAGTGGCGATTGAGCAGTGGCGATTTGGCCCAGTGGCGATTGGCCGGGTGGCGATGGCCAGTGGCGGTGGGCGGAGTGGCGTTGTATCCTAGTGGCGTTTGTGGCCAGTGGCGATATGGCCCGAGTGGCGATTGGCCCAGTGGCGATTATGTGGGAAGTGCGATTGTAATGGTGGCGATTGGCCGAAATGGCGTTATGGCCGTGGCGATGTATGGCCGTGGTGATTGAGCCTAAGATGGCGTTGTGGCCAGGAGAATGGCGATGTAGCCAGTGGCAATTGGTAGGAGGCGATGGCCAGTGGCGGTGAGCGAGGAAGTGGCGTTGTGAGCCCAGTGGCGATTGGTAGGGTGGGCGTTGTAATGAGTGGCGATATGGCCCAGTGGCGTTGTAGCCGGTGGCGATGCGGCAGTGGCGATTGGCCAGTGGCGATGTAGTAGGTGGGCGTTGGCCAAGTGGCGGTGTGGCCCAGAGTAGGCGATGTAGCGGTGGCGATTGGTAGTGGCGATTGAGTCGGGTAGATTGTAGCGGTGGCTGTGGCCGATGGCGTTATGGCCGAGTGGCGATTGGCCGTGGCGTTGTTGCGGAGTGGCGATGTAGCAGAGTGGCGATTGAGCCGAGTGGCGTTGTAATAAGTGGCGATTGGTAGTGGCGATTGGTAGTGGCGTTCTGCCGAAGTGGCGATTAGTAAGTCGGCGGTCAGAGCGGTGGCTATTGAGCGGTGGCGATGTAGCGAGTGGCGTTATGGCCCGTGGCGATTATGGCCGATGGCGATGTAGCGAGTGGCGATTGGCCGAGTGGCGATGGCCGGGTGGCGTTGGCGGTGGCTGGTAGTGGCGTTAGCAGTGGCGATTGGCCGAGTAGGCGTTGTAGTAGTGGCGATTGAGCAGTGGCGGTGGCCGGTGGCGATTAAGCCGTGGCGATTGGTAGAAATGGCGATGGCCAGTGGCGATTGGTAGTGCGGGTGGCCGAGAGAGTGGCGGTGTATCCCTAGTGGCGTTGGCGGCGGTGGCGATGTGGCCCGAGTGGCGATTGAGCGGTGGCGGTGGCAGTGGCGATTGTAGTAGGTGGCGATTGGTAGAGTGGCGTTGTAGCGAGTGGCGATGGCCAGTGGTGAGTTGAGCCCCAGTGGGCGTTGTAGTCGGTGGCGATGGCCAGGAGGTGGCGAATTGGTAGGAGTGGCGATGGCAGTGGCGATTGAGCGGTGGCGTTGTGGACGGTGGCGATTGAAGTAGGAGTGGCGTTAGCCCGGTGGCGATGTAAGGCGGTGGGCGTTGGCCAAGTGGCGGTTGGCGGGTGGCGATTTGGCGAGTGGCGATTGGCCAGAATGGCGATATGGCCAGAGTGGCGATTGGCCAGAGTGGCCGGTGGCGGTGGCGGTGTATCCTAGTGGCGTTGGCGGTGGCGATTGGGCAGTGGCGGTGTAAGTAGAGTGGAGGTGGCCAGAGTGGCGTTTAATAGTGGTGGCGATGTGGCCAGAGTGGTGATTGAGCCTAGTGGCGTTGTGGCCAGGAGTGGCGATGTAATGAGTGGCAATTGACGAGTAAGCGATGTAGCGAGTGGCGATTGGGCGGTAAGTTGTAGGCGAGTGGCGATTGAGCGGTAAGGCGTTATGCGCCAGTGGCGATATGGCCGAGTGGCGAATGAGCCGAGTGGCGATGGCCAAGTGGCGTTATGGCGGTCGCGATTGGCAGTGGCGTGTAGCGAGTGGCGATTGGGCGAGTGGCGGTGGCGGGTGGCGTTGTAGCGAGTGGCTATTGAGCGGTGGCGTTGGCAGTGGCGATTGAAGCGGTGGCGTTGTTCTTGGTGGCGATGCGAGTGGCGATTGGTAGAGTGGCGTTATGGCCGGTGGCGATTGAGCGGTGGCGGTCAATGAGGTAAGCGTTATGGCGTGGCGATTAATTTGAGTGGCGATTGAGCAGTGGCGATGAGCCCAGTGGCGATGTAGCGAAATAGGCGTTATGGCCCAGTGGCGATTGTAGCGTGGCGATTGCTGGCCAGTGGCGATTGGCCCGAAAGTCGTGATGCTGGCCCGAATGGCGATGTAGCCGAGTGGCGATTGAGCCGAGTGGCGTTGTAGCCTGGTGGCGATGTAGCCGAGTGGCGATTGAGCCAGAGGTGGCGATGCTGGCAGTGTTGATTGGTAGGGTGGCGTTGTAGGCGGTGGTGATTGGCGTGGGGTGGGCGTTGTAGCCGGGTTGCGTGTAGTCAGGGTGGCGTTGGCAGAGTGGCGGTGGCCAGTGGCGATTGGGGCCCGGGTGGCGGGTGGCGGGGTCAGGTGTAAGCAGTGGCTATTGGGCCAAGTGGCGTTGTATGGCCGGTGGCGATTGGTAGAAATGGCGTTATGGTAGTGGCGATTGGCCCGAGTGGCGTTGTTCTTTGAGTGGCGATGGCCAAGTGGCGATTGGCGAAGTGGCGTTAATAGCCGGTGGCGATGTAATGGTAAGCGATTGGCCCGAGTAGCGTTGATCGGATGGCGTTATCAGCGGTGGCGATTATGGCGTGGCGATTGGCCGTGGGCGTTATCAGGAAGTGGCGATCGCCGATGGCGATTGAGCGGTGGCGTTGGCAGTGTGATTGAGCAGTGGCGTTATGTGGTGGCGATTGTGGTAAGTGGCGTTATGGCCCGAGTGGCGATATGGCCAGAGTGGCGTTATGGCCAGTGGCGATGTAGAGTGGCGATTGGTAGTGGCGATGTGGCCGAGTGGCGTTGTGGCCGGTGGCGATTGTGGCAGTGGCGATTTAGCGGTGGCGTTGCGGCCCGATGGCGATGGCAGTGGAGGTGTCCAGTGGGCGTTGTGGCCAAGTGGCGATGGCCGAATGGCGATTGAAGCCAGTGGCGATTGGTCAGTGGCGTTATGGCCGGTGGCGATGTAACCGGTGGCCATTGGCGAGTGGCTGTGAGCAGTGGCGATTGGTAGTGGCGATGTAGCCAGTGGCGATTGAGCAGTGGCGATGTGGCCAAGTGGTGATTGGCCAAGTGGCGATTGAGCCGAGTGGCGTTGTAGGCAGTGGTGATTGAAGTAGGGTGGCGTTGGCCGGGGAGGCGTGGCGTGTAGTCGGTGGGCGTTGGCAGTGGCGATTGGCAGTGGCGGTGTAGTGGCTGATTGGGCGGGTGGCGTTAATGGCCGGTGGCGATTGAGCCCGATGGTGCTGGTAGTGGCGATTGGTAGTGGCGTTGTTCTTGGTGTGGCGATGTAGCCGGTGGCGATTGTTAGTGGCGTTAGCCAGTGCGATGTGGCCGGTGTGATGTAACCAGTGGCGATTGGTCGAGTGGCGTTGTTGTAGCCCAGTGGCGATTGAGCCAAGTGGCGGAGTGTGGCCCAGGAGTGGCGATAATGGCCCAGAGTGGCGTTGGCAGTGGCGATTGTAGCGGAGTGGCGATTGTTCTTGGGTGGCGATTGGTAAAGTGGGCGTTGTGGCCCAGAAGTGGCGATGTGGCCAGTGGCGATTGGTAGGAGGTGGCGTTAATGGCCCAGTGGCGGTGGCCAGAATGGCGTTGTGGCCGAGTGGCGATGGCCCAGGAGGTGGTGTGGCCAAGTGGGCGATGTGGCCGAGTGGGTGGTAGAGTCGCGATGTCGCCGAGTGGCGTTTATGGCCAGTGGCGATTATAGTAGAGTGGCGGGATTTAGTAGTGGCGTTGTGGCCAGAGTGGCGATGGCAGTGGAGGTGTCCAGGAGTGGGCGTTGTAGCGCGAGTGGCGATGTGGCGAATGGCGATTGGTAGTGGCGGTGGCCAGTGACGTTATGGCCAGGTGGCGTGTAGCGGCGAGTGGCCGATGGCCAGAGTGGCTTCTGTGGCGAAGTGGCGTTGTAGCCCAGTGGCGGCGATTGAGCCTAGTGGCGTTGTGTGCGGTGGCGTTGGCAGGCGAGTGGCAATGTGGCCAGAGTGGTGGTAGGAGTGGCGTTGTAGCCCAGTGGCGATGTGGCCAAATTAGCAGGTGGCCCAAGTGGCGATGTTCTTAAGTGGCGATTAACAACCTAGTAGCGTGTAGCCAGTGGCGATTGGTAGAGTGGCGATGTAGCCGGAGTAGGCGTTATGGCGAGTGGCGATTTAGCGTCATTTGTTCTTATGGCCGTGGCGATCTCGCCGTGCGCGATTGGCAGTGGCGATGGCCGTGGCGTTGTGGCGGTAGCGATTGTAATGCAGTGGCGATTGTAGCCGTGGCGATTGGCCGATGGCGTTAACCCGGTGGCGATGTGGTCAGTGGAGATTGGCCGTGGCGTTATGTAGAGAAGTATGGCGATGTAGCCGAATGGCGATTAATCGATGGCGATTGGCCAGTGGCGTTAGCAACCAGTGGCGATGTAAGTGGCCATTGGTACGGTGGCTATTGGTAGGAAGTGGTCATGGCAGTGGCGTTAGTAAATGGCGTTAACCGGTAGCAATGGCCGTGGCGATTGAAGAGTGGCGTTATGGCCGGTGGCGATGTAGCCAGGTGATGGCGATGTTGCGCAGAATGGCGTTAATATCCAGTGGCGATTTTAGCGGTGGCGGTGGCCGTGGCGGTGGCGTGGCGTTAGCGGCGAAGTGGCGATTGGTAGTGGCGATGTTGGCGGCCGATCTAACTCTGCCCGAGGTGAAGCGGCTGTGCGAAATAGAGGAGCTTGTCGAAGTATGAAGCTATTGGGCTCGGGCCTACATGGCGCGTGGCGTTCGTAGCAACTGGCGGATGTCGACTCCTTAGGTAGCGTGACCTGTGCAGAGTAAACGGGCTCGTCAAATTGAGCAGCGTGGCTCTGGGCTGTGGCCTTGGTGGCAATGTAACTGGCGGATCCATCAGCCCAGGCGGATTAGGCGTTGCTCTGCGTGTTAGAGTTGATACCATCGTCAAGCGAAATTAGTTATATTTATAAAGGAAGGCGCTCGTTCCACGAACTGTGCTTATTTGATGATGCTTTTTTTCAACGGGCCCCGGGAATTTGGGCGTATTGGTCGTTAATTTGGACAAAGCTAACGGGAATGGCGAATCTGGTTATTTCAAATTTGGTGGGATGCTAACGATCGCGATCTACGAGGTCGGATAAGGCTGTGTTCCTGGGCGCGACAGCTGATGATGCTTTCAGCCGGGCTGATTTGGAGCGTGTTAGGGGTCGTCGGTCGGACTGGGTTCTTTGGCCAATTTGGGATCACGGAGCTCTTAGTTATGCAGGGTGAGGTAGGATGTTTACCTTGTTGATTTGAAACTCTGGACGTAACACTTCTCTTGCAAAACAAGGAAGAAGGGGGCTCGCGAGGCTATGCAGGTAGGCAGCTCAAGTCACTAGTCGAGTTTCTTCGAGAAAAGTTGTAGAGGGCGAATGTGTTTGCCTTATGGTGTCATTCCCAAGAGTCGTCCTTTCACTTGCATTGGGGTATTACATTATTTATAGTGTATATTATTCCCCAGTTTGAGATATGAAGGATTTTCCCATTGGATGGATATTTATTGCCTTTATGGATTTTAGAAAGAGATATTGAAGGAATAGTTTATTGAGAATTTATCCATCAACCCATTTGAGTGAGATCGGTTGGGGATGTATATTGTTAAATTATCCTACTTCCTTTATTGGTGAGATTTGATTGGATTGGGATAATATATTATGTGAGAAATTATCCTATTTCCTTTATTGGTGAGATTTAGTCGGTTGCGGGATGTGGAGCCTTCCCGATTATCCATATCATCGGCCTTTGGGGCGAGTGGAATTTGGGCTTTGTTTTGGTAGGCCCATTTAGGGCTTGGGTGTTTTATAGGGCACCTCTCCTTTGGAGCCTAGTGAGTGGGCCTGCGCTGTACCAAATACAGTCATATATATATATATATATATATCACAACCTTCTGAAACCAAGAATATATTGACTTTATATTTAATAGTACCAAAATTTCTGTGTATGTTGTAGAATCTTTAGGAAGATTTACAGTTATACTTAATTCAACCATACAAACACTTTTCAATACCATGAATTAAGTTTTCCTTGGTAAAGTATATATTTTTTGATAACTAAACACTTTGTTATGTAAACTTAATTTTCTTAATGAATTGAACTTAAATGGAAAAAATGCATGACTTTGATTTAACAAATACATTGGATTGCTGCTCTGTATTATATTATTTTGTTCATTTATTACAACTTGCTATCATGTACGAATTTATTTGGATAATCCCTATCACCATCTTCATAATCATTATTTTGTACTTAACATCATCAAAGTCCTGTTAGAAAAATGGTTGTCATGGTTGTCCCCAAATTGATGAAAACAGTGGTTTTCTGTCTCTCAAAGATTATATAGGTGGCAGTGGTAATTTTCAAGAATAGGTGTGATTATGTAGTAGTGGTAATTAACATTTTGGCCCTGGTAGTGATGAAGCTGCTTTAATTGGGGGAGTGTATGGTGGGTAGCTTTTTAGAGGCAGTGGGAGTGGTGGTGACCTCAATTGGCGGAGAGTGGTGGTTAGCGGTGGTGAGCCTTCGAAATGATGGTGGTTGTGGTGTGGCCTCCAGAAGTGGTGGTGTGGTGATCTTCGAGCTGGTAGGTGGTGGTGGCTTTAATTGTTTGGGGAATTTTCATTTATGAACACGACCATGATTTTTGCATCAATCCCACCTCCACCTCCACCTCCACAATCTTTGCCACTGCCTCTACCTCCACGTCCACCTCCACCTCCACCTCCGCTCCCTCCCTTTGCTTGGATGTAGTATGTACCCATTTTCTTTGTGTAATAGCTCAACAAGGTTAAGGGAGTTTTATAAGCCTTTCATTTAAAATTTTAGAAACTTATTGATGAAATTTTTGAAGCACTTTGAATAAGTCTATTGTATAACATTTAATCTTTTTAACTCCATGAGCAAAACAAGCATTTTTAACTTATTTTAAAATCATGAACACTTATCTTGACAATCTCTTGAAATCTTCTATGTAAAGTAAAAATTATTTTATTTACTAATTTCAGTTTTAGTTAAAAGCTTGTTGAATTATATACAGCAATAATAGGTAGATGAAAAACCAAGGAAGAAATATATCAATTATGATATATTCAATATATATCTTTAAAGATTAGGTAAACCGATTCTGTAACCTAAATTTTAGCTCATTAATTGAATAAAAAAATGTATTAGGCTTACTTTCAACTAACATTAGTGGCCGTTGTCTTTATAATGAGAGCAGGAATTTTATTACCCACATATATACTCTTTGTGGAAAGTGTTGGGCGGTGACAATCACTACTCTCACTGCAGAACGATGTGCTGCATATCTTTGCTTTATATGACTATCTTCCATTCCTCCATGGGTTGTACCTCCTCCTCAGACTCTCCATTACCAACTCCGTTTGTCTAAGTCACAATGCATGCCTACCTCAGAATCATACTCTCCACACCAGTTATTTAACTAATATAGTTCTTATGAATTTGCACCTAAAGCATTGTCTTATAACTAATGAGTTGCAAATATAAAGTGTTTGGTCATGTCTTACTACGCGAGAATATTTTCAAAAAGTTTCGAGATCGGTTTCTCTCTCTTGAGTGCTCTCTTTTGGCAGTTCTCAGCAGCGGTATCGGAAGCGGTCACGATATTATCCATGACTCAGTTCCTCCTTCCCACACTTTGCATCATTCTCTGCACGACATCTACCATATAATGCAGTGCCATCAGATTCTACATAGTATCAATTAAATTGGATCGTACAAATTGCTTGTTCTGGAAGTCACGGATACCAGACGGTGAGAGCTCGATCTGAGTCTGCTATTCTCAATCTGAAAACTCAGACGGATAGAGCATGGCAGTTCGCGATGCTGATCAATCTCACCAGTGTCAAACTACGTTCTGAAGGGCGTGGTTTGTCTTTGAGTTAGTTTAGCTCTTTATGTCCCAGAAGCGGATGTTAGGCCATGTTCTACACGTAAGTCGGCCCGAGGTGTCGTTGTTCTTGAGCAAACACTACCCGCCAAGTCCAAGGCTTCCGGCTCTTGAAGCTCGTCTCTCTCTCGAGACCATGAAGAAGGAGCTGATTCACATTGAGGATTACATTCTAATGAAATCTATATATTATCTCATAGGCTCTTTGGTCCGACAAATCACCGGATGATGAACTCATGCTCTACATCCTTGGAGGACTCGGGTAGAATTTGAAGAAAATTTGTGGTATGCATCGACCTCGTGAATCAAGTACTCTTCAAGGAAACGATTATATCCTTCAAACACAGTAAGTTGAGACGAGGCACCGATCTTCTTGACAAGCGGTTGATCCTATCCGACTCCTCTTATTTCACTTTGCTCAACGGCCAATTTTAGGGTGGACGTGGTGGTCGGTCGTTCCTTTCTTTGAAGTGGTAGGCGGGTTTTTCCCTTACGGTGGCGAGAGGATACAATTCCTTCAACAAACCTCTCTGTCAAATATGTGGAAGAATGGGACACATAGCTCTCAAATGTTTTTACCGATTTGATGTTAGGTACCAAAATCAATTTCAGAATCAGAAGGCCTTGGGAGAGTATTCTGCTGATGAATCCTCAACACCAGTCTCTCAGTCACAAGCATATATTGCTTCTCCAACGACTGTCAATGATGCTTCATGGTTTCTCGACAGTGGGGCCACATCGTATACCTCCTCCTGAATCATGAACACCAACTCTGAATACTCGAACCTTTGGTAAGCTTACGCGGTGGTTCATCCCTATCACACACATTGGACACATCATTTACCTACTTCACGCTCTTTACATCTCAAAAATGTTTTGATGGTTCCTTATATAACAAAAAAATTTAATCGGTATATCCAAGTTTACCATTGAGAATGATGTTATTGTAAGGTTGATTCTACCTTTTTCTCTCAGGAATGACAATCCACGGAAAATTCACTCCAAGGGTGGCAAGGGTTATATATCTTCTATCACCTCTTGCCATTATCCTCACTTAGTTCAAGTTCCAGCTCCAACAAGGATCACTACAATTTCTCCACAGTGCATTTAAATGCATCTTCTCTACACTCAGTTTTCAATTTAGTTCCTGGTCCAACTTGTAGTATTGTTGGTTGTGAAAGTTTTTCAACTTCTGACTGTGGAACCTCTTGTAATAACTGACTATTGACCTTATGGCATAGTCGATTAGGTCACCCCAATAAAGTGGTTCTAAATAAGATTCTAGGTCAATTGAATATAAAAGTTTCTCCTGATGCTAAATGAATTTTGTGATGCTTGCATTATGGAAAAATGCACCGGGCTTCTTTTCAGCTAACACCTCTTCCTTCGCGGCACCATTTCAAATCATCATTCGGATGTATGGGGACCGACTCCTCATCTCTCCCTTTCGAAGGCTACGGATTCTACATTTCTTTATCGATGATTATGCAGATATACATGGTTTCCCTCTTCGTCTAAAGTCAGGGGCCTTCTTGTGTTCACCTACTTGATAAAATGATTGAGCGACAATTTCGGTTGTAAATTCGGTGTCTCCAAACGGGTGGGAAATTGAATATGAGCTGCAACCATTGTTACAACAATTAGGAATTACCTTTCACCATCCTTGTCCTTATACACATCAACAACAAGGTCGCGCCGAGAGAAAACATCGCAACATTGTAGAGATTGGTCTCACTCTTCTTGCTCAAGCCTCCATGGACTTAAAATTCTGGTGGGAGGCATTTTCCTCAGGTACTTTTTTATTAAATTGTCTCCCCACTGTAGTTCTAAATCATCTATCTCCGTTTGAGTTGCTTCATGAACAACAACCTGATTATAATTTTACGAGAAGGTGTTTAGTTGCACTTTTTGCTTTCCATATCTTCGAGCCCTTCTGACAAACATAAGCTAGCACCGATCATCAAGTGTCTCTTCTTGGGTTCTGATTCTTCTCATAAAGACTATCGATGCATGCATCCTTTATGCAGGCCAATTTACATTGCCAAAGTGTAGCGTTTGATGAAGCAAACCTTCCCGTATCGGTCCTTAACCCTCTTCTCATACCTCTCATGAAAATTTGTACCCGGCACCCTCACTTGTACAAAGTGCAGTGTACAGTGCAGGAGCTCCACCTTTTACCTTACACTTGTCCCTTCAGGTGTTCCTTCGGCGTAAGTTCTCGAGCTTTACTTCCATCAGTACTGACATTCCCATGTCCCTCGAGTCCACATTCCAATACTCCGCTGTCATCCCACTGAGAGTCCGACATTCCTCTAATTTCGGTGCTACTTTTTACTATTTATATCACCCTCTCCTCTAAATTAGACATACCCACTCTAGTGGGCCTTCTCTCATCTCATCATCCTATGATACTTCGGTCTAAGGCTGGTATTTTTAAGCCTAAACTTTGTTTCTATTGTTCATCAGAACCATCAAGTGTGTCATTAGCCACAGCAATCCTCTATGGAAACAAGCCATGGCCAGATGAGTTTCAAGCTCTCTCAGTGTCAAGCTTGGAGCCCCATTCCTCCCTCACAGTGCTCAACGTGTGGTGCAGTGTAAATGGGTATTTATTTAAACTTAAGGTGTGGCTCTTTGGATAAGTAATAAAGGCTAGATTGGTAGCCAAAGTTTGACAATTACACAGTGTGGACTTCTTTGAAACTTTCAGTCCGGTTGTTAAAGCATCGACTATTCGCATAATTTTTACACTTGCATTGTTTCAAGGGGTTGGGACATCCAACAAATCGATATTAATAATGCATTTTTAAATGGAGATTTGCATGAGGGGTGTTTATGTCTAAATGGATGGTTTTGTAGATCAAGCAAAGCCTACATATGTCTGTAAGTTGCACAAGGCTTTATATGGCCTGAAGCAGGCTCCTAGAGCATGGTTTGAAACACTTAGAGGAGCTCTCTTGACTTGGGGCTTTCATAATTCTATTTCAGATACCTCCCTATTCTACTCACACAAACATGGCCGGGTCTTTATAGCTGAGTATCACGTAGATGACATTCTCATCACCGGTGACAGTCAGGCTGATGTTCAACAAGTTATTGATGCTCTTACACGCCAGTTTGCTCTAAAAACTTTTGGTTCGATTCTGCTACTTTCTTGGTTTGAGGTCCTTGAACTCCCGCCTTGGGTTGCATTTAGTCGAGCTTGAGTATCTTGCCTGACTTTACTGCACAAAACAAATATAGCTCTTTGCCAAGTCTGCTCTATATGTGCTTAAGCAGCAATCATCTATCGACGGTGAGCCCTTTATACCAGCCTTGATTGTATGTGCATGCAGTGGGTGGTGCTCTTCAATACCCTCACTGTTTCGTCCGAATCTATTTTTGTGTTATGGCGGCTTCGTCAATTCTGAGCTTTCTTGTTGCTCAGTGGAATGCTTGCAAGCGTATTCGAGGTATGATAAAGGAACCTTTGTCTCATGGCTGTTGTTTAACCTTGACTTCTTTGACATTCACTCTAAATTATTCGGACTCAGTTAGACTATGAAACATAGATATTCGAAAATCTGCTCCAGTGGGATATGTGTGTGTTCATGGAGAATTTAATTATTTGGAGCTCAAACAAAAGCATTAGCCCGTTCCAGAAGATTTGAATCAGAAGCTTACCATCTAAATCTTTACTGCGATCCCAATGGGTTCAACATCTTCTTCGTGAGATTAGCATTTCTATTTCTCAACCCTTTGGTGCTGGAGTGATAACTTGGGAACCTGACCTAGCTGCAATCAGTTTACCATGCTAGAAACAAAAACATGTGGAAGCTTGATGTACATTTCATCAAAACTTAATTGTTCAAACTGAGGTCAGGTATATTCCGTGAATCCCCAAACGGTGATGTTCTCACCACAAAGCCTTTGTCCTTGATCGTTTCCATTGTTGCTCAGAAGCTCACCATGTGTGCACCACTGGCTGTGGGGCATGTTTAGACGGTGATGACAATGCTCTTTGCTCCTGAGAGACAAATTCTGTGCATATCTTGCTTTATATGGCTCTATCTTTGTTCACACTCCATCAGTTGTACCTCCTCCTCCGGACTATCGATGCGACTCAAGTTTGTCTCAAGTCTGATGCATGCCTACCTCGAGTCATGCTCTCCACCAATTTGTTAACTAATGGTTCTTGCCAGTTTTACAAAGCATTGTCTTTATAACTAATGGGTTTATAGTATAAAGTGTTTGGTCCTTGTCTTTTTTACATGAGAATATTTTTAAAGGGTTTCGAGATCTGGTTTCTCTTTCTCTTGATTTGCTCTCTTTGCTTGATTCTCAACAAAAAGTAACCAGGGTTTACTTTTTTTTTTTTTATTATTGATATTTATTCACTTGTAATACAATATAATATTTTGTTCTTTACAAATTCATCCTATGACTCGAACCTTAGACCCTTCTCTTTCTTATGTTTTCACTTTTAACCATTTGAACTATATTTTATTGGCAAGTGTTTTCTTTATTTGATCAAAAACAATATCCTTTATAAGTTTGGCTGTTCTATAAAATAATACATGGGACCAAAAAAAAATTGTTTCTCATTTGATATCCTCAAAAATCACACACGGAATGATTTTTAATTTTCTTATAATATGCAATTCTTTAACAATATTTAAAGTATATACTAGCCACATAGAATTTTCAGATTGGAAACACACTCATGACATCACCATCAATGCCTAGGATGAAAATTGATTTTTTTTATTAAGGCCATATGATTTATCTTACAAAGGCTTGAATGATATAGAAATTATGAAATCTACTGTGGTTACTTTTCCTTCATATTTTTATTTTTAGTTTTCGTCATTTGTGAATGGTTTCTAGCTCAGCTTTGGAAAGATTTTTGTGTTTACATTACAGATCCAGATTTCTTGTATATGACATATCATGTGTCTGAGCAACCCACTTTTGGATTCACTCTGATTTATTTTAATATTTTTCTTTGGATGTAGAAATGAAGAATAATGCTAATTTTAAGATTAAAGTAAGTATTTTTGTCATTTATTACCAGCCTTCTCTAAAGATGGCAGTCTAATAATATTTGTTTTTAATAGATCTTTATTTATATCAATGGTTACTTTTATACAACTTCTCCTTGCCTTTATTTCCTTCATAAATATATTCGCAATTAAAATATAAGTTATTTTTAGTTATATTTTCACATGTTAAATAGTTATTTTAATTAAATACAGTAAATATATGTTAAATTCTAACAAAAATACTTGGAGCTAATTTGGAAATCTCATAAACATTCTTAGTTCACTTTTCAAAAGTACTATTGCCTACTTGAACAGAAGTTTGTGAGTTTTCTTGATTATTATTATTTTTTAAATCGTAGATATTTTGTCCCTTAAATTAATTCTTTTGTGAAGCCACGATATGTTTGACTCTTATGCCATTTTTCTAAAATATTTGCAGAAAAATGGTTTTGTATCATGCTAAAAAATTGTTCTCTAATTAATAAACATGAAATAAAGTCAACTTTTTAAAGTATTTTAAATAATTTTTATATCATTTGTTTCTTTTATTATTTCAACATATTTGTATTATTTTTTAACATAATCTTATGAATATAATATGACATTTAAAGATCGTTCTTCAAATCTCAAAGATTTTATATTAACTAATTTATGTTTATATATTAGAACAGATTATGGTTCTTAGTGAGTTTTAGTTATTAAAACTGTGTTTCTGAGTGATTTTTTAACTGTGTAAACAAAAAACTATTTAGAAAAACGGATTTACCATATAAACTACATTTTCTTATATATATATATATATATATAGCATATATATATATATCTATATATATATATATATATATATATATATATATATATATATATAACATATGTGCTCATTGATATTCCAGATGCATTTCTATATCATATTCGCATATTTAATCTAGTGGGCCTTTGAGAAGCTTTGTGTACCTTGTTCAAACTTTGTCTATTCAAAATGTGGAACTTATGCCTACCACAAGGGAAACTGATGACCATAAAGCAAAGAAAAAAAAAAGAAAAAGAAAAAGAAAGCAATAAAGCTAGTTCATTGACTTTAATTTTATTAGAAATTTATTAAGGTATATAATAAATAGAAAATGTCAAATCCTGGTTATGCTAATGTAATATAGCCATGCCATTTCATATTTTCTCACCTCATTAAGAATTAGTCAATAATAAAATGAATAGAAATGATGACTTTTGTTAAAAATGACCCTCGAATCTCTTTCTCAATAGTTGATTTTCTGCCAATCATTTCAGAATTAAATCATTATTGTACTTATACTGGTATATAACCCCAATTTTTATGGGTTTGGACAACAGTTGCATTTTGGGTAGGTCATGGAAAATAAAATAAAGAAAAATAAAATCACCGCAAAATAAATTTGTTTTCAAAGCTTGGTTAGGAGCTTAGGCAAACCAAGTCTAGTTAACTATTATTATATATTTATATAAAATTTAAAATTACAAATGATATCATACTCTTATTTATTTTATTTATATTATCACATATTTATTATTTTAAATATTTTGAAGATAAATAATCTGTTCTTTTCAAATTCAGCATCTACATTCTACATAATATAAATTACATTTGATAGCGTATAATGAATCAACTGAATTTACATATTTGATAATCCTATTGTGAAACACCGGAAAAAATTAAACTAAAATAATCTCAATTTTGAGAAAATGCAAATGAAAATATTAAAATTGTCATAATGGTTAGGGGCTTTAGAAATTCTATGAATCTCAGGAAACAGATTTTAGAGTATTCAGATAGTCGGTGAATTTTGGAATTTGTTTTCAAGTCTGGTTATGGAATTTTGGGCTATTGGGGTACTCCCGGCCGGGTTCAAGTTTTGTTTAATCAAGGGCCCGATCATCTACTTGAGGTTTTGTTGAGCTTTTTGAAATTATCCTTGTAATTTGTTGATAGATGAATAAAAAAATGGTTCATAGCCATGAAGGAATGAGAGGTGCCACTGTTTTATGTGAATCAGAGATTTGAGCCATTTGTGTGTTATTGTCGGAAAAATAATATCTGTTGTGTGCTTAAAAATCAAATGTTAATATGTTCTTGTGAGGTATTAACATGAAGTGCAAATAAATCAGGTATATGTTGGAAATATAATTATCCGGAATTTATAAATGTTGCATGTAGCAAGACATAGCATGAAATTGCATAATTGCATTTCATATGCATGGTCACATTGCGTCGAGTCGGGTGTGGGTGCATGGTTTTGGTTATTCACCATTATTGGGTGAGTGTGTAGTGAGCTTCGAGAAATTGGGGACCAGCGTCGAGGTGAGACTCACGGTCATAAAATCATAATAATAAATTTAGGTATTGTTTTGGTGAAGCAAGATGAAATTTGAGATCCCCAGGGGGTGAAAGAAATTAATTTATTCTGATTAGACTGCATCCAGAAATGTAAGTTCATAAAAAAGTGCCGGAAGGCGTGAAGCTGCTGATGAGACCGAAAATTCGTCATCCGCAAAAAACACTACAGGATTTGGTAAAATGGGATAAACATTGGAGGGTTTTATCGATGGGTTGAGTCGATAGGTGAAACACCAATGACTAGTTCTCACCTGCTTGTCTGAGGTGTGAGGTCGGTCGAGACCGAGTTATGGGCATGAGGGTCTCATCTCATGCATGACCATGTAATCTTCATATAGGATTTGCATTGTTATATGGAATGTGATTGGACATTTTCATGGTTGCCATTGCATGTGCATTTAGGTGGGAGTAAGCCTTATAGAAGAATTGAATGGTTATTTATTAATTGTTGGCATTGTACCACTAATGTGATATAAATGAAAGAGATTCTCAAATTGCTATCTTAACTTGTGTAGATAGCAAATTAAAGGCTGCAAAAAGAAAGTAGAGTGCGATCCGCAGGGGTGTGTAGACCATCGCACGGCGTTGACGATAGGCGCTGTAGAGGCTATGGGCGCTAGTTTGCATCGTATGCGGGCAAAGCGGCTGTGTTTGCCGCTACCTTTACCACAGGATAGTGCAGTGGGGCTGAGAAGGACGAGTAACCTCAAGTTTAGACACATCATCCTCGACATACATGGGAAAGGACTCGATCGATCGGGAATGACCTGGCCATTGAAATAGTAAAAATCGCTGAGGCATCAGATGAGGTACCAATGGCAGAAGGAAGAAGAATCCAGCCTTCTTCTAGTTCTCGAAAAACCAAAGACTTACACTCTGAGTTTCCAAGGATGGGGCCTTGGCTATCGGAATGAGGCGGACCAAGGCTTCAATCGATCGGGGCCAGATGACATGTTTCCCTTTGCCATCGAGCTGGACATATGAGCGGGATTGCCCTCAGATGAGATCCAGAATTGTAGGACTAGCAACGATCCAGTCATCAGTGGGATAACCATAGCAGATGGGTCTTTTGCCTGACACCTACTATTTGTGACGGGCCACATGGGCTAAGGCATGGGTCGAGTCGGGCAGAGCTCTGGCTGAGACCGGGGACACCCTTTAGGGGCGTGTCTGTTTGTGATACCTCATGCGGCCGGCGGATCGATCCCGAGGCTCTACAAGGTAATGTTTCCTACTCTCGTGCACTGTGGAGGCGAGAATATCCATTTGATTTAGTAGCATATGCATGTGTTTGTATGTGCTAGTATGCTTGGAAATTTCGGGACGAAATTCTTTTAAGGGGGAAGAATGTGAAACCTCGGAAAAAAATAAAAACTAAAAATAAATCTAATTTTTCAGAAATGGTAAAATAATCATTCCAAAATGGTTTAGGGAAACTTAGAAAATTACATGAATCTGGAATGGCCGAAGCGGATTTGCAGTAATTAAAATTAGTCTCTTGAGGAATCTAATGACCTGAAGAAAATTCGAATGGGTCTGAGACAATCAGTTTTTCTGGATTACAGGTGATAAGTTGTCAATGACTTGGGGCGAGTTTTCTGAAATCCCGAGTCGAAATAGTTAGGCTAAAGTTCATTAAAATAAATGGAATGAAAATAAAATATAATTGTTTGAGGCGAGAACGGACCGGGAATGAGGAGGAAATGGACACATGGCCTTGATGTGAGTCATGTATCGAATAAAATAAAAAACAAAGGGAAAGAAAAATGATAAAGAAAAGTCAAAAATACAGGAAAATGAAGGAGGAGATGATGGGAAGAGGTGTGAGAAAGAGAGAGAAAGGGGAAAAATTCCGCTTCTTTCCTAAGATCTACATAAATCGGGGCCGTAGGTTTTACGTACGAGCAAAAGGCAAAGAGTGATCCTTGCCAAGAGCTCTGGCGTGGGTACAAAATCTTGGAGTTTCATCAAACTCACAGGGTGAAATTTTCCTACTTGGGTTATTTCTTCAAAGCCATTTAATGGCTTGGGGTTTTTCTTGGCTAGTAACTAGGTCCCAAATTTTGGAATTTGAGTGTAAGGCCACAGGAATTTTCAGGACTATTCAGGCAGTTCGGGCTGAATTTTCGAGACTTTTCTGATTCGGACTAGTTGGAATATTTTCGGGTAGTCCCGATTTGGGTTGGGGTTTGGTTTAATCCGGGATGATGTCTTCGGGTTTTGTTGAGATTTTTTGGTATCAACGCAATTTGTTAATGAATGGAACAAAAAAAAATAATGGTTCATGGCCGTGAAGGGACCAAGAGGTGCCATGTTTTATGTGGGTCCGAGATTTGGGTCATTTTGTGTGTTATTGTTGGAAAAAAAAATAACATGTTGTTGTGTGTAAAAATCATGTTAATATGTGCTTACGTGATATATTAACATGGAAATTATGATGAATATAACTATAGGATTTATAAATGTTGCATGCATGACATAGTATGAAATTGCATGATTGCATTTCATATGCACTGATCCACATCGCGTCGAGTCGGGTGTGGGTGCATGTGGTTATTCACCATTATTGGTGAATTTGTAGTGGCTTCGAAGTGGGATGCGATCCAAAATTGAGACTCACGGGTGCATAAAAATCCTTATGTAAATTTTGTGTGTTTAGGTGAAGCAAGATGGGAGCGGATCCACCCCCCCAGGGGGTGAAGACCCAAATTTTATTCTCGGTTAGACATCAGATCAGGCAGTGTAGTTCTGCGAAAGTGTCGAGAAAGGCGTCTGGCTGCGATGAGACCTCGAAGTCGCACCCACGTAAACACAGGTTGGTAAAATTGAATAAACATTGGAGGGTTGTCAGTGGATTGGGTCGATGGGTGAAACACAGTATTGGTTTCCACACTTGGCATTGCAAGTGTGAGAGTTAGTCGGGACCGGGTTGTGGGCATGAGGAGTCTAATCATGCATGACCGTAATATTCCATATAGGATTTGCATATTTATATGGAATGTGATTAAGACATTTCATGGTTGCCATTTATGTGCATTTAGGTGGGAGTAGCGCATGGGAGAATTTTCTCACGGGCATTGCTCACCAATTGTAGGACCTCTTTCGGTCACGAAGGGGTGTGGGGAAGCAGCTCCGGCTTGGCGTGATTATGAAGAAGGCCGATGTGTGGCCTTGATATTACTTTTGTAAAAAGTATTTTATATAAAAGAATAATAATTAAATTCTTTTTGGGATTGTTAATACAAATAGTCGGGTATGTGAGTATTGTAAGAGACCATGATCGGACTCTTCACAGTGCATAGTAAGTGTTTACTTTCATATTTTAGATTTAAATGTGAATGAATGGATCCATTAAATGGATGTATTGAGGTGGTCTTAGAAGTAACTCAGTATCCACAGTAGTTATGATATAGTTGTATATTAGGGATATGGACGAATGGACCACATGTGTTATACTCTTCTGTTGAGGACCACTGGATGGGTTATGGTTATACAGGTTGTATGACCCAGGTAGAGTTCCTAGAACAAAGGGAGGCTACGCGATTTTATTTTTGAAAATATGGATCCTATAAATGGGACACAACAATGTGGTATCGGTCACGAAATCCTGAGGAATTATGAGTGCGGGTTGTCAACAGGACCCCCGGATTTGGGGCGTCACACCTATAATACCTAGAATACCTAAGACTCCATTTCTGCAACATATTGATGACCATAATTTGATTTGTTGTCTATATCTTATCAAATATGTTTTGCCATCTAAATCACCACACACTAGCAAAAAAATCACCCCTTCTTGTAGGTAGAAGAAGACATATAAGAAAGGCGAAGGGCTGACTAAGGTTTTTCTTTTGTGGGCCCGATGTGTTTTTATGTTATTTGAAATGTAAGATAATAATAAAGTTGAAGATCAATGTGTTTATAAGGAATTTTTAGTTGTCTTATGTTATAGACAGTTAATTTAATTCTCTTCATTTATACTAGATTATTATATTGTTAGATTTAGTTTGTATTTTCTTAGGATTGTAATTTGTATTTTCCTAGGGTTGTATAACCTAACCTATATAAGGCCTCCTTTTGTACTTGTAATTCTCAGTTTATAATATACAAAGACTCAAGTCTTTCTTTATGGTATCGAGTTTCTGCATTTTCCGTTGCTCTCACGGTCTAGGCATTCTGAGTTACGACCACCCAGTATGGCTTCTTTAAGGCTTCCAACGCCAGTTTTCCACTTAGTACAACTTCGGAAATAAAGCCATAGTTGATCCTTGTTTCCTCCCTTCGCAAGCCTAAAACTGAAGTTACAAGCCACTCGGAGGTAGAACTTGTCAAGACGATCCACATCGGTATACGTGAGATGGCCAGAAAAGCCGTCGGCGCGCTATTGCGCATGGCCCAGTTGCCTTTTCCACGTCATCCCATTGACTTTTCCATGTCAGCCGTTAACCGTTGATCGAAAATTTGACTTTTCTTTATACATTTTTCGATTCTAAATTCGATATGCTAGGTGATGAGATTTCGTCCGATTCATGTTATTTTAATGGAGATAATTTTTCCAGGTGATTACGACCATGTAGTTATATCGAAAACATGAGTTGTGGCTTTATGTCTGGACCATCCTATTCCCGAACAGTGAACAAAAGCCGATTCTCCTGTGCCATTCAGATTGAGGATTGAGAAAGTGCTAATAGATCATATCCATCCTTGGTTTCATAATACATCTATTCGATCCATTGTTGATGAGTTGTAACATTGATATTGCCAAAGTTTGGGACTTACTTATTACTCGGTATCTTTGGACCCGGTGGTGCTCTCAACTAAGCTCACACCACAAACTTTGCTCCAGTTCGTAAGGAACCCGGGTGGCGGATCATTGTATATCACGGCTGCTTTGAAATCTATTTAGGATCAATTAATTGCATCCCGGGCGATTCTCTCGGTCTGGCGACCTGGGGTGGTTTATGTTCTCGTGAGCCGGGGATGAATTGTTTCGAGTTTTTAATGGGAACTTCACTGAAGGTTTGAATCAGCGAAAGTCATATTCTCCATTAGGATCCTTTACCAGCAGTCCTGAAGCTATTCATAAGTTAGTTGATAATGAGACCTATCTTGGTGAACCCGTTTCTCCGAGACCATGGTTCTTGCTACTCCGGTACCATTGTTCATGAGGCCCCATTGCGCCACGTGTTTCCCTCGGTCAAATTCACCTACCTATGTTTCAAAAGCCAAAGGGAATAATGTTAGACGACACATAACAATAAAGTCTCTTCTTATCTGCAGTTTAATAGGCAAGGTCGTTAACGAGCACAATTACACATATTGACATATTCTTGAACATTGCTACTTTGACCCGATCTGAATTATCGGCTATGGACTCACCATTCCAAGTCTGGTCCTACCTCATCTCTCTCTATAGCATATCCTACTAGATATGGTTAATTAGGATTCATCTTCCATCTTCGGTGAATCGACACTTTACTCTTTACGATGTCGGGTACTTCTCGTGGATTCTTGATTACGCTTCTGCTGCGATAATATGACTTCTTCTCGATGTTGTACCTTCAGGCACTTCACTACTCTCCCTACCATATACACGCAAATGGTTCTCCTATGCATGTCTCATCTTAGTAATGTCTCTACACCAGCCTTCATTTCCGGTGTTTACGGATTCGAACTCACTCGCTAATCTTCTTTTTGTTGAAGCGCTCACTAAATTTGGTTTCTCTAACACTTTTCCTCTCTTGGTGTGGTTGTGCGGGATTCTCGAGCGGGACGAGATCATTGGGACTGCCGTAAGGTCGGAAGTTGTTTGAGCTCATCTTTCTTCATTTACCATCCTCTCGTCTCTCTGCTTTTGTCGTCGGGCGGAGCACCTCTTTCTTAGCATGGCATTCGCCTTGGTCATGCATCTATCCCTAGGGTTAAACAACTAGTTTCTAGGGGTTTGTTAGGTTCGATTTCAAATAAGAGTTTTGATTGTCTGCGTTGTCAATTTGGAAAACAAACTACTTTACCATTTAATCGATGCGGGAAGCTCATCAGATGCATGAGAAGGAACATCAATAATAGAAGGGGGAGACTCAAACAAAGAGGTGGGAGACTCCTCAAGAAAAAGGTCAGGGAGAGGATCGATAGAGGGAATAAGGGAAACAGGAACATGAGGTAGTTGGTAAAACATTTTTGTTCCCAGACCATATGTCGAGAAACACAAAGGCGTTTGCTAATGGGATCATAACACACATAACCTTTTTTATCAATTCCATACCCTTAGAAAACAACACAAGCAGGCAGACCAGTTTGTTTCTTTCATGATCTTGAAGAGAAGAACAAAGCAGACATCCAAGGCTCAAAGCGAAGTCATAAGAGGGAGAAGAACCCAAGCAGCATATCATAAGGGTTTGATTAAGACAATGGGAGATGGACACTTAGATTGATGGTGTAAGCGGCGATGTGAGAGACAATATAATGAGTATACGAACAACATCAAGAATATGATGAAGTTTGCGCTCTGACCATATACATTTTTACGAAGTGTGCGCACCGAGAGAGATGAGGAATAATGCAAATTGATGTAGAATAAAGGTAAATTCATGAACTTTATATTCTTGGGCATTATCGGATCTGAAAACTTTGATAGGTTTAGAAAGCGTGTTTTGATCATTTTAGTAAAGCGATATATTTGATAAAGTTCGAGCGATTTTGAAGAGATAAATCCAAGTATATCAAAGGAAAAATCATCTAAAAATAACAAAATGCGTGACCCACTTGGAGTAGAAATGGGAGAAATTTATACATCGTAATGGAACAAGATCAAAATCGGCGTGCCCATGATCTGCGATGTGGATCTTGCTAGTCCTTCTGACTCTCATGCACTTTGCCATTCCCATTGGGTAACTACTCTTCCTTCTCACCTTCGTGACTTTCATTGCTTTTCTGCTCTTGCCTTTCTCTAGGAACCTCAGACTTTTCGCGAGGCTTCTCGCCCTTTATGGCGACTAATTTATGAAAGAAGAGTTGGATGTCTGCTTGCATAAAGGCTGGAACATGGGATCTGGTTGATCTCCCCTTTGGAAAATCGCTATCGGTTGTAAATGGGTTTATAAGATCAAGACTCAATCAGATGGCATTGATCGCTCTGGGGCTAGCCTTGTTGCCAAGGAGTTTACTCAGGTATGGGATTGATTAGCAGAGGAGCTTTTGCTCACATGTTTCGACTTTCTTCTGTCATGACTCTTATTATTGTTTATGTGGCTCGCAAAAGTACTCTTCCGGATGGATGTCAAAATGCTTTTCTTAATGGTGAACTCTCAGAGGAAGTCTATATGAATCTTCCTCCTGGTTACTCTCACCCTCCAGGGTTCCCTCACATAGTATTTCGACTACGGCGGGCACTTTATGGTCTTAAACAAGCTCCGCGAGCATGGTTTGCAAAGTTCATTTCTACTATCTCTCAGCATGGTTTTTCAAGCAAATCTTTTGATACAACTCTTTTAAGAGGCAGTGCGGTCATGGTATTGCTATTCTCTCTTGTATGTCGATGATATGATTATTATAGGTGATGATATACGGTATTTGGATCTAAAGCACTTTCTTGGTTGTCGATTTGAAATAGAAAAGATCTTTACTTTCTTAGTCTAAGTTTCTTCTTCTGCGGATAGTTCCATTATCTTACTGGGGCCATTATGCTTCTAATATGATTTCTCAAGCCCAGTATCACTGATGGCAAGATGGTCGAGCACATCTGTGAGTATAGCGTCGCCTCGATTCTCATGATGGCGAATCAGCAGCATACGATGCTACTCTCTACGAGACGGCTTGTTGGGAGTCTAATCTATCTGCCCATTACTCACCTGATATTTCCTCACCGGTTATGTAGTCGATCAGTTTATAAGCTGCCCCTAGATCTCCTCATTATGCTATTGTTCTCAAGATTCTTCGATATCTGAAAGGCACCATATTTGATGGTCTTCATTTTTCTTCACATTCTTCATTAACTCTTCAGGCATATTCAAATGCAGATTGGGCAGGTGATCCCACTGATCGTCGATCTATTACAGGATATTGTTTTCTTCTGGGTGATTCTCTTATCTCTTGGAGAAGCAAGAAATAAACAATCGTTGCTCGTTCTATGTGAGCAAAGCAACGGCAGCTAATAATAGGTTGAACTTATTTGGTGCGTTGGTTCTTCTGGGATCTTGTGTTATTGTTCCGCGCAGCTAAACTTCATTGTGATAATCGAAGTGCTATTCAAATTGCTTATAATTGTCTTCCATGAGCAGTACTAAACATATATTGAGATTGAGTTGCTCACTTCATTAGTATCATACCTTGGGGTACACACTCACACTTCAATCCCCATTTCCTCTCGGGGATCAGTTAATTGATATCTTTGCAAACCACTTCCTCGAGGAACTTTTAAAGCTTTATCTTCCAAACTCATAATGGTTTCTCTTAAACCACCATGAGTTTGAGTGTTGATTATTATAACCCATTAGATTTATTTTGTAGCTTTTCCTAAAATTGTAATTTACTTTAGGGTTGTATAGCTAGCCTATATAAAGCCTCATCAATGAGTTAACAAAAGCTAAAGCCATTTTTGGCTCCAAGATGTACACTGAAATTTGGCTAAAGTTTTGGCTAAAGCATCTCTATGGTGACATCAAAGTTCCTCTATCCTAAATCTATTCAATTTACCCTTTCTCTTCCTTAATAATTACATCATGTACCCTTCAATTTAATTCTCACTCCATACACTATAAAATTGAAGTTTAAAAGATAAATAAATATTTAATTAAAATTTAAAATAAATAAAGATTCAATTAAAGAAATAAAATTGGCCATAAATATTTAATTAATTAAGTAAAAATAAATATAAATATTTGAATTAATAATTTCAATAGTTGAACTTTTTTGGTTACAAATATTAATTACTTTTAAAAATTTTGTACTTCTTATAAAAATAATGAAAATAATTTTCTTTGATTTCTGAATCATTGCTTGGGTTATAAAGGTGATAAATCTTGATGATTTAACATGATATGATTGACTTCTCACATCACGACTAGGGTTATAAAAGTTCCATCGGGTTTTGGATTATTTGACATCATCCGCGGGTGATTTGTCCAAATCCGTTAGCCTTCAAAAGCTACATGTCGGGTTATGGATGATTTAATGGTCATTGGGCGATTTGTCACGTCACGTCGGGGTTTTAAAGCTAATGAGGTTGAACATAGATATCTTGTGATGACTTGTCAAATCAAAACCACGACTTTAATGCATTTTTGTTAGCGATACGAGACTCAAAGCATCCTATAAATTGGGGAGGATGTCTCTCTTAGAATTTACACATATCGAGGTTTTTCAATTCTCGAGCGAAAAGATGAGTAACTTTTTTGCCTCGTCTTTGAATGATTCATCTTCTTGAGACGAAGAAGAAAGAAACACGTAGTTCCACAGCGGCTATCAAGTTTGAAGACAAAACTCACAAGGTGCGGGCTCGGAGATAGAATGATAAGCAATCTGGAAGTATAACGCTGATCGAGTTCGCGGCCATTCCCCGCGCTAAATGATTACGCCGTTGAGAATCCGATTATCGGCGAAACATTATTTACCGCGGGCGCTTTTCGTTTAAGTCGGCCTACGACTGGCGAATTTTACATACGCTCGGCGGCACAATGGTATTTCGTACGAAAGAAGAAATCGCACATGACACGTAATAGGTTTATTGATTGAGCAAAATGGCGGCGCACTTTGCATGCTTGCATGCGGTATGAGCGCGGACTCCTTTCGGCAGTATGCTTCAGGTGGAGAGACCTGACCATCGAGGTGTAATTACTTGATTACGCCCGGTGGTAGAAATTTTTGGGCCTGAATACCGGATCCCAAGCGCGGTGACATCCTACGAGAACATTGCGGAAGCTAATCAAGCGTGGCTTTCTGGAATGTTAAGGCGGTTGGGTTGTATGCAGGCGTGGAAAAAGCGTCAACGACGTAACTCACTGGATATTATGCGGCCATGTCGGCGATAGGCTATTGTCTTTCCGAAGTCGTCGCCTCCTACGACAATGGATATGGCATGCTTGGCGTACACATCTATAATGATATTAATGTACTCGACGCCTCCAATCTGTTTGCTAACTTGCGAGAAGGATGTGGCCCTTCAGCAAATTATACCATAATGGCGCCATTACTGATATGGGATACTATCTTATGAAGCGGTATATATATCAAATTAGACCTTGATTGTTGATCAATTTATCTGAGAGGGTTGGCTCACGAATTCTTTACAAAAAACATAGAGTTACGAAGCAGATGAGCATTTGGGGTGCTTGAGCTTCGTTTGTTATCATTCGAGGGCGGCTCGGTCGGCATCATGAAGACTTGACTTTTATCATGAAAGCGTGTATTATTTTGCAAACGCGATAATGAGGATGAGCGGGTTGATGACAATGAGCTTGTTGCAATAGCCTCTGGCAATTACAACTATGACTCATTAGGAACCGATGGCCCAGTTGAAGTCTCACGAGGCTCGAGACCCTTCGAACAATTTATGGCTACCAACCATGCCATTCGAGATTCAAACACCTTATGCCCTCATACGACATCATTGCACATACGTAGACTACGGACAGTTATCGATGATTTCCTTATTTAATATTATGTTTGCTCTGTCATGTTATGTTATGTTGTTTTAATGAAAATTCAAGTTAGTTGCATATTTTAATCATTGTATACTACTAAGTTGACTCTAAGTTGACTCATTATATAATTTGAATATTTCATTTTAAGTAAGTAGATAAAAGTGAAACATTTATTAATATATTTCATCAGTAAAACTTATTTTATTTTAATTTTTTTATTTTAAATTATTCACAAAAATCATAAATTTATGGTTTCATTTAATAATACTATTTTATTTATAATATTATAAATTGAAAATAATTAGAAGTGTATAAAAATATTTGTAGGCAAATAAAATAAATTAATTCATATCAAGTAAAACCTTATTTTCAATTTGTATTTTAAATTATTACAAAAAAATATGAATTATTCGTTTTTTCATTTTATTAATACTATTTTATTTATAATATTATAAATTGAAAATAATTAGAAGTGTATAAAAATATTTGTAGGCTAATAAAATAGATTAATTCATATCCAAGTAAAACATTTATTTTCAATTTGTATTTTAAATTCTAAAAAAAATCGAGTTATTCGTTTTTTCATTTATTTAAATATTTTATTTATAATATTATAAATTGAAAATAATTAGAAGTGTATAAAAATATTTGTAGGCTAATAAAATGATTAATTCATATCAAGTAAAACATTTTATTTTTCAATTTGTATTTTAAATTATTCACAAAATCTTAATTATTCGTTTTTTTCATTTATTTAAATATTTTATTTATAATATTAAAAATTGAAAATAATTAGAATATAAAAATATTAGTAGGCTAATTGTTTGGGAAAAATGGGTTTAGGTCCAAAGCGGCGTCGTTTTGTCATTTTTGACAAAACGACATCGTTTAATATTGCCTTTTGTATTTTAATTCGCACATAGCAAAGCAGTCGTTTGGAAAAAAAATTTGGAAAAGCGGCGTCGTTTTGGACCGGTTGTCAAATAGGGAAGAAGCGAAAGGGCCGGCCGACCTTTGGCTCGTTGCGGAGGCGGAGGCTCACTGCCGTGGTGGTGGCCGCTGGTCGGTGTGGCAGGCCTTTTGGACCTAGCCGTCATTAAGATGCGACGGCAGCCGGCATTTATGCAATTTGCGACTTGCTACAAATGGGATGGCTTCTCGCTCTGATTTCTTCGGTATTGAACAAATTATTCGGTTGTAAAATCGATTTCCATGTTTGGCTATTTCTAGATTTTTTTGTTGGTTGGGGTTCAAAGCCCTTCGAGTTGTCGTTTTGTCGATTCTTTGACTCTCATATTTTCCATGCTACTTTGAATATTTGGTTCAGTTTTTGTTAGTTCCTTCTTGGGTTTTATAACCCCAAGCCAGTATATTGTTGAGGGTAGGATTGGTATTTGGTTCGATTTGCTGATGAACAGTGATCAGCCATTTTTGCCCAAATAGTGTTCCATCTTTTTCGTTCCTGTTTTTATTTGTCTTTATATATATATATATATATATATATATATATATATATATATATATATATATACTCTCTCTCTCTCTATATTAAAGCGCATGAAATAAAGACATATTGACTTTACATTTCACATATGCCAAAATTTATGTGTATTTGTAGAACCATTAGGAAAGATTAAAATTATACTTGATTCAACCATACAAACACTTTTAATTATGTTTCACATACAAACACTTGATTCAATAAAGGTATACATGATATCTCGTTTAACAATTACACATTTTAAGTTACATTTTTCGCATTGAAAGCATTCTTAATGAATTGAACTTAAGATTGGAAAATCCATATGACTTCTATTTTAACAAATACCATGCGGATTACACAATTAAGTTGATTGATTTTGTTTAGACTTACTGTCATCTATGAATTTAGTTGGATAATCTCTACCATCATCTCCATAACCATCATTACTGTGTCATAGCCATCAATGTCACTATTAGAAACATGGTAATTGTAGTAGCTCTCTAAAATTGTTGATGATGGTTTCGTCTCCTCGAATATCATGGTGGCATTAGTGATTGTCTTTCTATGGTTTATCATCTCCTAACAATTGGCTTCATTATTCTTAATTAGTAGAGGTGCTGGATGCCTTCAATTGGTAGTGGTGGTGGTTGCCTTCAGATTGATAGGGTGGTGATTGCCTTAAAATGGTGGGGGTGGTGGATTCGAATTAGGTAGAGTGGTAGCCTTCAAGATAGGTGGAGGTAGTGGTAGCCTTTGAATTAGAGGAGACTGGTGGTGGTCTTCAGATGGGTGGCGGCGGTGGTCTGTCTTCGAATGAGTGGAGCGGTGTTGGCCTTCGAATTGAAAATCAGTTGCTGAACTTTGTCAAAGATACAATGCTCAGCTTTTGTACTAGACCTGGCTACTACGCTGCTTCCTTGAGCTCCATATGTGGGTTTCCTCAAAGAAAAACACAAATTCCACTTATAGATTTTGTGTCATCCACGTTACTGGCCCAATATGCATCTGCAAAGCCTTCAAGAGACAGTAACTGAGTCAGCTTCAAGGTAAGACCATAGTTGATGGTAACTGTTACCATCTCACATTGGCTCCATACAAGGTTATGGAGTGGTACTTAAGTCATACAAGGTTTTGGGCCTTGGCAAGTCTGCTGACTGGAATCGGTATCAAACTTCAAGTTCTGCCACCTATTCTATAGAGTGATAGTCTTGGAGCTCAGGCCCTAGCTTGTAATCCAGTGTATCATGCCCAAACAAAACACAGAGAACTGGATGTTCAATTTATACGTAATCTTATTGTTGATTAGCAACTTGAAGTTAGATATGTTCCTACTGCTAAACAACCAGCAGTCTAACACAAAGGCACTTCCTATCCAGTCGGCAACAGAGGATGACACTTCTGGAACTGCAGATAAGGATCAGCCTAGAGCTTCTATGTAGGAACCCAGATGAGGATCCTTCTAGAGCTTCTATGTGAGAACAGTTACAGCTGTCAACCGTCTACAACTGTCATGCTACAAATTAGTTACATATCATTTTGTATATATATCTCTTGTTTGTCTTCAATAAAAGTTGAGAACATTTCTGGAATTCTCATCTCCTCATTTTCTCTCATTTCCTTCACAAATAATGTTAGTCGTTTATGGTTTTTGTTGGTTATTTTCCTTATACATGTAATGTATGTTTATAGGTTACTATTGATTATTTTAAAAAAGGAAGGAAGCCATGATACTTACTCTTCCCTTTCCCATTTTTTTAGTCATGTACTTTATATCAAATTTCTAACACAATTTGCTTGTTGTCAAAGCTTCTCCATCAATCATTTTCTGACAGAGCAAAAGAAAAGAAGTGAAGTGTCTTAGGAAATGGAACATGAAGGCAATATTTGTATGACATTTTTAAACAAATGGCTAGGGTTTAGAATACAGAGGTTTAAAGTTCAAAGGAAATGTGGAAGAATAGTTACATAAGGTTTTGGAGGTGGGAATGAGCTATCCTATATATACTTTGCTCAACTTTAACGTATATTTTAATTCATCCTTTACATATATACCACATTGGCCTCTATATATATATATATATATATATATATATATATATATATATGCACAAAATAAAGGATGGTCTCTACAATTTTTCTTCCAATTCTTCTACTCCATGTGCTTTTCTTACTGCCTATACCACTATTGTATCAACATCCACAGCTCTTTGGCGTTCTTGACTTAGACATCCAGCAAAACCAATATTGTCTATAATTCTATCTTCTTGTAACCTCTGTTAATGTACCTTCCCATAATAAAATGATTGATTCTTGTTGTTGCCCTTTAGCAAGAGTCCCATCGATTACCATTTCTTTGTCACAATGCACATACCTCTTAACCTTGCTTGCTTCATCCTGATCTCTTGGGTCCAGCCCCTTGCTTATCTACCTCGGGCTTGTTACTTTCTGGTTATAATTGATGATTTCTCACGTTATTCTTGGATTTATTTTTTACCTACAAAAGATCAAGCATTACCTGTCTTTATTCATTTTAAAACTCTAGTTGAAAACCAACTAAACACTTCCATCAAATGCATTCAGTCTAATAATGGAGGAGAATTTATGACCTTTCGCTATTATCTTTATTTCTAGTCTACGTAGATTTTCTTGCCCTCATACCCAAACAAAGTGGCAGGCTGAGGAGAAAAGATCAAACACTTGGTTGAAACTAGCTTGGCCCTTCCTACTCCTACATTTAGTTTGTCTTCATCTTCCACTTCCAGTTGCCATCTCCTATTCAAGTCCCTTTTGCTTCTCTTGTTTCCTCTGCCTCTCCTTTCTTACCTCCTTTCCTAGTGCAATTCTTGTTCATCAGGACTTACCTATAGTCGATACACATCCAATGATAACTAAGGGAGCATCTGGTATTCAAAAGAAAAAGGTTTATTTGACTCAACAACTTCATTGAACCTCGGACCTATTTACAAGCTTCCAAACATCAGGTCTGGATGGATGCTACTGAACACCAGATACAATGCCTTATCAAAGAATAATACATGGTCTCTTGTCCCTCCACCTCCTGGAAGAGCTCATATTGTGGGTTCTAATTGGATTTATAATTAAATATAATGTTGATGGTTCTGTGGACAGATTCAAAGCTCGTTTAGTATCTCAGGGTCACATAAGTGCTGGCATTGACTACTTCGAACTTTTAGTCCAGTTATGAGTCCTCCACTATATCCATCATACTTGCCTTGGCTGTCTCCTTCAATTGGTTTATACAACAGTTGGATGTTGCAAATGCATTTCTTAATGGTGATTTGCAAGAAGAAGTTTTTATGTCTCAACCATAGGGTTTTATTAATCCTCACTTTCCCACTCATGTTTGTAAGCTACATAAGGCTCTATACAATCTCAAACAAGTACCTAGAGCCTGGTTCCATAAGCTTGGGTTGCTCTTCAAGATATGGTTTTCAATCTTCCCAAGTGGATCCCTCTTTATTTTTCTGTCACACCTCTACAAACACACTTATTCTACTAGTCTATGTGGATGACATATTGGTGATTGGTAACTGCTCTTCCATGGTTGATGATCCATTTCTTATCTGCATAATAAGTTTCCATTCAGGACTTGGGACACATCTCTTATTTTCTGGGCATTCAGATTCACAAATGCCTCAACTCTTCACCTTTCTCAAGTAAATATATTCAAGACCTCCTAGATCCCGTATAACGCAGGTGATTTAAATCTGCTCCTACTCCTGGGAGTCCTGGTCGAACACTATCTCAATTTGATGGTACTTTATTAACCGGTCCTACTGAGTATCGAAGCATAGTAGGGGCTCTTCAATACATGACATCCACGCCCTAATATTTGTTGCAAACAAATTGTAATACGTTATGTCTCGTCCACTGATCTTCATTGCTTAAGTTGTTAAAGCGGATTTTTTGCGTTATCTCAAGGCACCATTACATATGGACTTCATTTTCAGCCTTGACTTCTTTGGATCTTCAAGGTTTCAGTGATGCTGATTAGGAATCTTGTCATGATGATCATCGTAGCACAAGTGGTTTTTGTGTATTACTTGGCCCCAATTTGATCTCATGGTCTTCTACTAAGCATAAAATTGTTTCTAAAAGCAGTGCAGAGTCTGGTAGCCGGGCTTGGTCTTTCTCAACTGAACTCGACATTTGGATCCAAGCCCTTCTTCAAGAGCTTTGTTCCTTCTCCTACTATTTGGTGTGATAATCAGAGTGCTGGTCATCTGGCACACAGCCCTGTCTTTCATTCTAGGTCCAAACATACTGAATTGGACCTTCATTTCCTTCAGAGGTTTGCATAAAGAGCTTACCATATGCTACATTCCCTCTGGTGATCCAGCTGCAAATGTTCTTACCAAGTATCTATCAAATTCTCAATTTTGCAGCCTTGGGACCAAGCTCGCAGTCTTCCCTAGGCCTGTGAACTTGAGGGGGGATGATAGCCAAACAACCCCTTATCCTTATAACAACTCCAACAACCCTAACCGTCTGTCAAACCATGTAACCACTTGATGATTCTCTTTTTATAAAGATATCTCTTGTACTCTGTTTAGTGATATACAATGCATAACAGAATGTGTAAATTCAGTCCTTTCTGTTTCTTTCTCTCAACCTTCAATTTTGACTTTATATTTTACATCTACCAAATTTCTGTGTATGTGTAGAACCATTAGGAAAGATTACAAGTATTCTTGATTAATCATCTGAATACTTTTATTTAAAAGATCAAGGTGGTGTTGTTTTTGACTTAATCTTTGAAGCTAAATAGAGACTTGTTAATTTGTTGTTTTTAAATTTTCTGACTTATTACGAATTTTAAAGTTTTTAATAGAAAAAAAGTAAAAATATTTGGCTTTTTCTATTCAGAAAAAGTCATTTTCCCTAAAAATAAGAAAAATTCAATCATTGCCTAACAATAAGAAGAGCTAGCAATATACACTACTAGGGATGACAACGGAAGGGTTTGGGAAGGGCGGTTTATCCAGGCCATTCGTTTATTTTTCAATTCCCAAACTTGTCTCATTTGAAAAATTCGCAGGCGGGAGGAGATGAAAAATTCTCAAACTACGTCCGTTTACATTTGTTTATTTTGTTTTATTTTTAATTTTAAATTTTTTTTAAATTTGCTTTTTATTTTATTATATTAAAATTAATATTTTCATAAAAATAAAAATGTGAATTTTATAAATTATTTATTAAAAAACATTATAATAATTATTATTATTTATATTAAAGTATAAAATAAAATAATAAAAAATTATTTTTAAAATATATGTCGAGTTGGGGCTTATTATTATCATTTTGGGATACATGATTCATATTCTTCATTCAAGTCAGTTACGCTTCCCGAAACAATATATTTCTTTTCAGTTCACTTTATTTTAAATGAACTTATCCCAAGCCATTTCCTGACTTTCGAGATTTTCGTAAAAATCTCGTCACTGGAGTCACTGATAACTTATCACTCAGAAAATCGAAAAAATTTCCGCTTGTCTAAGAATTTGACGAAACTTTTCTGAGTCACTAGATTTCGCAAGACGAATTTAACGGTGTAGTCCGTTTCGTCATCCGAAATCTAGAGAATTTTCTAGGCTTCCCTGAACCCTTATGATAATTTATTATTTTTATTAACATTTTGCTATTTTTGAAAATTTCTAATTTTCTCGGGTTTTCTGAGAAGTAACAATACTGAACGTCTCGGATTTGGGAAAATAAGCCAAACCAGTTAAGCAAGTTAAATTAAATTAAGCATATGCAATTAAGAGTGAGGCGGGACGGGGCAAAATAATTAAATACCATTGCTGTCCCTACTCACTACTTAATGTTAAAAAACAAACAACTTAATACTTAATGCTATTAAATACTATTCAGCATTAAGCTCAAAAAGAGTTATATTCAGCATTAAGTGAAAAAAAACAAACACCACCCAACTCTCCTAAAAGCTCTAGTTTGTAGGATTTGAGTTTAATATGAATATCATGCTCTTTAACACCCTCCCTCATGTGTGATCTCATACCCGCACGTGGAGAGTCAAACAAACCAAACATGGTCTTTCATGGACTTTCAAATAAACAAATGGGGATTAAAATTGCAGAGGAAATCTCGAGCACTAGGGCTCTTGTCAAGCAATTTAAATCTTATGTTATACGAAACTCTCACAAAACTCAAATTTATAGGATTTAGGTTTAATATGAATATCATACTTTACCAACTTTTTAATAACTAAGAATGTTTCAATAAAGTAATTAAAAAAGTATATATGATATCTTGTTTAACAATAACATTTAAGTTACATATTTTGCATTGCAAGCATGTAATGAATGAACTAAAATTGGAAAATGCATAACAAATACATTGGATTACACAAACAATTAAATAGATGGTTATGTTTATTTAGTACAGCTTTTTATCACGTATGAATTTAGTTGGATAATCCCTACCGGCTACCACCATCTCCATAACTATCATTATTGAGTCACCGTCATTAATGTAACGGTAGAAAAATGGTACTCGTGGCCCAAAGATGATGGCTTTTCGTCAAAGATGATGATGGCAGTAGTGGTCGTCTTTCAAAAACTGGTGGTAGCAGTGGTGGTGGTGGTGGTGGTGAGCGTTATCATCTCCCCAACTATCTGGCGACACTAGTGGCTAATTGGAGGAGGTGGTGGGTGCCTTCGAATTGGTGGAAGTGGTGGTTGCCTTCGAATTGGAAATTGGCGGTGGCTTCTGAATTGGTGGTGGTGGTGGTCTTCAATTGGTGGAGTGGTGGTGATCTTGGAATTGTTGGAGGATGAAGAGACGGTGGCCTTCTGAATTAATTGGGCGGTGGTGGTGCTGATTAATTAGGTGGTGGTGGCCTTCAATTAATTAAGGCGGTGGTGGCCTTCCAATTGGTGCCGATGGTGGTGATCTTCGAACTGGTGGAGGTGGTGTTGGCTTTGCGTATTGATTGTTGCGCCAAACTTTGAGAATTTTCATTTATGAACACGATCGTGATTTTGCATCACCCTACCTCCGCCTCCTCCTCCACAGCCTTTTACCCACCGCCACCGCCACCGCCTCCCATCTCTTTTGCTTGAATGGTATGTACCCATTTTCTTTTGGTGTAATAAGCTCAAGAAGATTAAGGAGTTTATAAGCCATTAATGTAATGTTTTAGAAATTTATTGAAGTTTTCTAATTTTGAATAAGTCTATTGTATAACACATTTAAATAGTTTTTCAAACTTGATGAACATAAAAATCATTTATAAATTATGTTAAAGTCTGCAATCATATTTTATCTCATGTCATGTTCTCGCACTTAACAATCTCTTTCAAATATGTATGTCTAGATGCAAAGGATTTCACTATATCAAATTAGGTTTTTTTTTTTTTACAACTAAACACTTTTGGATTTGTTGTAGTAAATTATCTTTGGAACTCGGGCAAGGACCCTTCGCCCTATACCCTTACCTATTTAAACATTAAACTATTAGAGTATATTTAAGATTTCTTTTATTGTATCAATGTTTTTACCTTTTTGCCCTTGTATTGGTATATTTATATACCTCAACTCTCTCAATAATAATTAAGTCTCTTTTATAATATGGTATTAGAGCAATAAGCTTAACAGCAAACCCTACCACCCGTCACCGCCGCCACTGCTGCTCATGATCTACCTCCTTCGTTAGCCCTTATTCTCCCCAATGGTGGACACCTCTTCTTCCACCATTGCCGTCGTCTCTCTAGTACCCCACGGTCCTAGCGGGCCGGCTCTGTCATGCCCTACCCCCGCGAGCGAAAGGCGCGGCCGCGGGACTAGGACTCTTTAACCATCTTTCTTGACCTTAGTGAGCCCATTTCATATATAATTCCATAATAAAATAAAACTTCTAAAACTACCACTGTAGTGGTGTTTAAACTATCTTGTACATATTCCTGAGTTCCATTTACTTGTACATAAACCAATTCCACTATTATCAAAATATTACATTTACATTCTAAAATAAAAATCAAAAACCTACATCAGGTGGACTCCTATTACTGTTTTGGTCATGTTGTATGTGGAATGCTTCGGATGTCCTCTTCAGTACCTACGGATGGAAACACCGTCTTAAGCATAAGCTGATGAAACAAACAAACATATATGACACTTGGGTGGTCCACGAATTACGAGGATAGATATAACATAATGCATATATGTTAGAGTTCACATTATAACGAGAATTCTATATACAAAGTTTTCATATAACATAATTCTTACCTCTTGAGGTTTTCATATCTCCATAGGAGTTCGAACGAGATCTTATACAAAAATTACCCATTAGGTACATTTACAAACGAAATTTGGTTTCTTATGCTTTCTTATTGTTCCATTATTCGGATGTTTATCACCCATAAATGTTTTATGCAGCTATAGACCGGTAACAATGAATGATAGGAGCGCGACACCATAAGTACCGAAGTGCGATATAATCGCGAGCGAGCGTGTACGCCCCGCATGCCGAGTGTCGTAAGCGTAATGCAAAATTAATACCGTCGCTGAATAGAGCGTTGCTACCGCATGCGAAGTGTCGTGGCACTAATAGAAGTGTCGCTCGCGTGAAGCGAGCGTGTACGCCTCGTAACAAGGTGTCGTAGCCTGATGCGGGAGTGTCATCGCGAGCAGGCGTGCTGCGTAAAGAAGGTGTCATAGCCTGCAATCTGAGGGTGCCGTCGCATTGATCAGACGTGCCTATTCATTAGCTATTCGGTCTTAAGCAAGCATATATATATATATATATATATATATATATATATATTACTGAGCTTGTTATTTTGTTCTTAATCACATTAGCAAATAAGGGCAAGAAACAATGTTTGCCCAATGATAGGATAGTCGAGGTACAAAGCATTTTTCTTATAACTTTATACATTATGCTTATACTTCGATCGGAATTAACGGAAGAACATAACAAAACAGGGTTGCAGGACCAATACTCAGACCTTAAACAACCTTAAGTACCGGTACTCAACATCCTCTGGGATAAAAACAACATTGAGTACCGGTACTCAACTGATGTATTACTGACATGCTCTAGACATAAAGCGAATTTAAATTACGATACTCGGCGTTTAGTACGATTACTCGAAATCCTCGAAGCAAAAGAGACTTTTTGAGTATCGGTGCCTCGGCTTTCAATCCTGAGTTACTCGCCTGGAGTTTACGAAATGGCGGGTTTACCTCTTTTCACAGATTCCATCTGAGCCAAAACGACTCAAATAAACCTCTAAATAAACCACAAAACTCATCTTATACCAACCCAAACAACATTTCTAATAGGATTTTCCTACAACCCAAACAAAGGAGATTCGTTAATTCCTAACATTGATCTTCTTGATTTGAATTGAAACTTCTCCCTTTCTTCACTTCTTCTCTTCATGAGGCTAGATCTCCAGAAGCATTAAGAAAAATCACCAAAGAAATCTCTCATCCTCCCAATAGTAATACAGCGAAGGGAGAAAAATGAGAACCTCTAAAGATGCATGTTTGGTCTTACATCCCTTTTGGCTAAATTTTGGCTTTTGCAATTTAGTCCTCAGCTCCCGTCTATTTGCAAATGAACTTATCTAAATTCCTACAATAGCATATAATCTTCTTGTTTTATGACCTTTAAGTCCTTAATTTGATAATTACCATTTTACCCTTAGCACTTAAATTTTGGAATACAATTTTGACTTTTATTATACCCCAAACATGTAATAAACTACTAGGGTATAATTTGGGGTGTTACATACTCGCCCAAAACTTAGTCATTCTCAGCCTTGATACTCGGTGCAGCTGAGCTCAGTACTAAGGTACTCACACTTACGGCGGCTAGTTACACCTCCTCTTATTTGGGCCACGACTTGCCAGGTCGTCGATGGCTCAGAAATCGTAATCCTCCGGCAGCGATAACAACAAGTCTTTGCTTCTCCCTCCCCAATCAGGATTATACTCTTTGGCTCTAACAAAATCAATTGCTTCATAATGAAATTATCGGATTCGTCACTCCCACGCTCATGCAGTTTCTTTCCACCTCCACCACATCTAGGGTTGTGTGGACCACCCTCGAGAAGACATAACCTCCCTCCATGAAACGGATCATAGTCCATCCTTTAAATCTGTCAGTCTCGTAGTAATCGGACCATTACATAATACATCTGAAGGAAAACACAACATTGAGCTCTACTTGCTCTCGCGGAATATCCACCATTTGACTTTGATGAGCTCTCTGTCTGTGTCTTGAACAGACTCTGCCCGGCCTACTCAAACTTATCTCATGCTCCAAGTTCGGAGACCTTTAGTTACGTTAGGAATTGACACCTCTAGAATTATGAGGCTCAACTCCGAGATTCGGTTCCTTTAGCTCTGCCCGGCTCCATTCCGGCGACTGCCATGGTTACTTTGCTTGTTTCCTTGTCACATCGTCAGTCGAACAACCTTGGCGCCTGCAACCCCAACTAGTTTCTACAGTCTTGGACACCACCTGATGTCCCCCAAAAATTTACCTGACCTTCTCTACCAACTCAGATCGGGCATAGTCAATATCTCGAGCATGCTCCTCCCGTGTCTCCACGGCACCCGACTCCACCGTCATAGTTTGGGCATAGTCGCTACCTCAAGTGTTGTCAGCTTTGTGGTATAACCAGGCACTCTACTCGACAATGCAGTCAACTACCCACCTCGGCACTCGGCTCTCTTCCACGCTCCTGCGGGTACTCGCGCTCGACTTTCGCTGTACCTTATGCCCTTGCTGCGGTCCGTCCCTCATGCGAATGCGCTCTTTGGATTGGGTTGTTGATTCGAGTGTCTCTCACCATGTGACCACGGACCTTGCTGCCTTAGCCCTTCATGCATCTTATCGCCTCGGCAGTGGAGTTATAGGTGATGAAACCGGGTTTATCAGTAATCAGCTTCAATATTACGCGTATCTAAGAATCTTATTCGGTCTGGCTCTTTGTGTCGATAACATTATTAATGTCACATTCTTTGACTCTTTCTTTTTCGGGTGCGGGATCGTCACACGGGGTCACCACAGTTCGCGACGGAGAGAAGGTGTCTGATCTTGTAGAAGTCAATCCTCTTGATCTTGACCCAGCTCTACATCATCCCTTATTTCGGTCCTCCACACATTATCTACATGTGGCGAGTTATCTCGGTCAAATCTTGCCTTTATGGTTACACTAAAAATTCCTTAGTGTTTTAAGTATTTCTTTTCCCAAAAAAACATTTATGTTCCCTTCTCTTGTAACTACGCAATGTTAATAAAGCCACAAGTTACATTTGCTTCTTTCGAAGCATCACCTCTTCCTCTCCACTTGATGTCATCTTTTCTAATGTGTGGACCTCACCCATTTCATCTTCTGATGGTTTTCATTACTACATTATTTTTGTTGACCATTTCACAAAGTATATCTAGTTTTATCCATTATGTCGTAAATCAGATGTTCATTCAACCTTTGTTGCCTTCAAGCAACTTGTTGAAAGTACTATTTCACCTTGCCATTAAAACACTTTGCAGATAAGCTGAGGTGAATTCCTAGCTCTTGCAGTCCTTTCTTAGAGCCATGGTATAGCTCATCTCACTACACCTCCCACACTCCACGAACATAATCTGGGTATTAGGCATAGGCATCGACATATTGTCGAAATAGGTCTCTCACTCTCCTGCATCGACCTCCATTCCTCTAACCTTCTGATATTATGCTTTTGTATGATGATTATTTATCTAATCAATCAGATACAAAAATTGTCTCTCTCTTAGTTCCTCGTTTGAAAAGTTGTTCCACGCAATTCCTAACCCATCCGAACTTCGTGTCTTCGGTTGTTTATGTTTTCCTTGGTTGAGTCCCTACTCTTCCCCCAAACTCGACCCCAAATCTAGTCTGTGTGTCTTTCTTGGCTACTCCCTTACTCAGAGTGCCTTCCTTTGTTTTGACACTACTCTCAAAAAAATCTTTATGTCCCATCATATCAAGTTTGTGGAGAATGTTTTCCTATTCTCTTTCTCCCCCACCCACTCATCGTTGGTAATAGACACGAACTCTGCTCTCCCTGCTTCCCTATTCACCTAGGGCAACCTTCCAACACTGCCAAGCTCAACAGACCTCCCAAGTACTTCCCCATCACCCATTCCAACCTCCCGTCGACCAGCATCCCCTCAACCAATACCGTCAAGCTCATCAGACCTCCTAAGTAACTCCCAATTGCCTCACCTAACCTTGTGTGACTATCCTACACCCCCACTCGTACATTTTAACCTGTCTTCTAAGCAAACATAACATGTTCGGCTCCAAACTACATCCTCCACACGCATGATTAGATGCTTCCACATTGCTAATGATGATGTTGCGCTAATCAATGCCATAATGCATCGTCGGGTGATCGTCTCAACATCCCAGATAAGCTAAGCGGGGATATTTCTTTTCACTGCAGCGAAAAAACTCTCGAGTTCATGTATACGTGTCGATCTGAACACCTTTGGGGGCTGATCGACGTCTGCTTTGTTATCTTAATGCACGAGATCCTTAGTATCGGGCTTCTTTACGGATACTCCTGAGCATTTCTTGGCGGTTTCTCTTTATGCGAGATTTGGGCTACAGTAACCCGTATGATCGTACCTCCACAAGTGTTTTTCTTATATTCCTTGGCGCTAATCCGATCTCTTGGAGTTAAAAAACATATTGTTGCTTGGTCTTCCAGTGGTCAGTATCGTGTCATTGCCGCTCTTTACTCACCCAGATTGCAATGGGTGAAGTTGCTACTGTCGAAGCTTCTTATCCCAATGCAATCCTCGCCTACTCTATTCTCGAACAACCTTGGTGTCATTTATCTCTCTGCTAATCCTGTTTTTCATTCTCTCATGAAACACCTTGCGATTGATTATCACTTTGTTTGTGACCTGGTTCAGTCGTCTGAGTTGCATGTTACTCATGTCTCTGCTGGTGACCATCTTGCTGATGCCCTCACCAAATCCCTCTCTCGACCTCGCCTCCTTTCCCTATGTAACAAGGTTGTGTTATCTTTGGCACACCATCTTGAAAGAGCATATTAAAGTATAGTTATGAAGACTTTTATTGTATTAAGTATACTTAAGTTCCTTTTATTGTCTGATACTTTTACCTTTTAGTCCCTTGTATTGGTATATTTATATACCTTAACTCTTTTAATAATAATTATCTTTCATAATATGAATGTTCTACCACTTAAGATAGACATGATGGGCTATTAGGTTACACTTAACAAAGTGGGTATTAAACATGTTTTTTATTTTAATTTTTTATAAGATAGAACAAAACTATTTTGAGAAACAATTACGAATAAGTCAAAAAATTTTACGTAAATTTTTCCCATTTATAATTATGTAAAAATAACAAATATTTTGCTTATTGATATTTCCAACCACATTCTATATTATGCTCACATATTTAACTAGTGGGCCTTTGAAAACTTGTAAACCTTGTCAAACTTTATATTCTCTTTAAAAATGTGCGATGCTTATACGAAGCAATACTTTATTTAGGGGCTATATTTTTGTACAATATCCTGGTTACATCACGCATAGCATGCTTATTGATTAAATGCCAGGTAAAAAGGGTGATCGGAATCAACAAAATTTGTATCATAGTTCCTCCTAACTGCGAAGTAGTCAAGCTCACTACTTGATTATAGTGAATCTAAATTCGAACACGGGATGGGTTTCTTATTCTGGCTGATTTAAGTGAAATCAAAAATGGTGAATTTGGTTTGGATTTTAAGGTGGGGGTAAAAACAGTGGGTTGGTGGTTTGCAAAATGAAAATAAAGCGAAATAAAATGTAAAATAGAACTCCTTGAAGTTTTGGGCCACTGGTTTAGGGTTTTAAGGCAACCAACATGTCCTCGGGTCTTTTTCCTCGTATTGGGGAGGATGACATATAGTCATTTCCAGAACCGGATCTTCATTTAGCTTTAAAAACTAAACCCTATGATTTTCCCTGTTGAAAAACGACATTTAACAAACATCCATGGTCCCAGACAGTGAAAACCTACCTTCTGGACTCATCTCACGGTGAATGAAATAGAAGCTAATAATGGATATCATTTAATCTAACAATAAGCATCGATGAACCACAAGATTGCCAAATACTGGTGATCAAGATGCATTTAGGAGGTGCCCCAAACTAGAGTGAAGGATAGGAACATAAATGAAAATAAATGCCTACGATAAAAGC